>CM023488.1:39020911-39530332 GCA_013339685.2 Hyalomma asiaticum | reverse complement strand
AAAACAAACAAGAAGAAATGGTGGCCTTGCTTGTTTAAAAACAAAGCTCTTTAAGCCTACCGGCCGTCCTATGCGTAGGCCGATTCTGGTGGCAATGCACTGTGTGAAGGGCACAAAACAAGGCGTGATTGCAGTATCGTTAATCGTGGCATACATGACGAGTATAGCATGTTATTCATGTAAACATTAGTAATTCATGTCCGCCGTACTTTTATGCCCTATTTCCCAAACATATCGGTATGCCAGGTAAGCAAGCCAATCAGGACAGCGCCGAGATGATTAGCTAGCTAGCGACAGACAGACAGACAGACAGACAGACAGACAGACAGACAGACAGACAGACAGACAGACAGACAGATAGACAGATAGATAGATAGATAGATAGATAGATAGATAGATAGATAGATAGATAGATAGATAGATAGATAGATAGATAGATAGATAGATAGATAGACGGCGACGATGAGGGACGGCGGACAAGGCTCGGCCGTAAGGTGCTTCGCCCCTAACACGGAAGTGGACAAGTACATGGCAATTTATTCCTAGAGAAAGAAAGAAAGTATTTCACGATCACCCAGGTACATTCTTGCTCGTGTTTATGGCGCTACCACTTACAGCGACTTTGACCCTGTCCTTTACTATATAAAACAGCCATTTAGCGATCATATTTCCTATGAAATTTAATTATTTAGACGTAGTTGCGCAACAACGCATTAGATCTGCGGCTAGGATCAAGGAATGTGAGGGTATTACGGGGGGTGCATTGCGTATTTGTTTTGGTATGGGCAATGAGAATGCAGAAAAGAGACAGGAATTGCTGCTTCTAAGGCGTGTCTGCTTGCGCAAAAGGAAAGCTTTTCGTGAAAGGGAACAGAAAACGAAACAAGTACTCCGGCGGGTGTCCTGGCGACAAGCCTCGTTTACCCTTCATTTTCTCGACAGTGGAAGGGCCTGTGATTCTTCATTCCGGTCACTTTTTCTCGCAGTTTTCACAGCAAATAAATTTACTTTCTCGATATGTGTATTCATTTGGTAATTAATAATCAATAGTCAATTGATTGATTGACAAAGGACCTGTGCACTAACGATGAAGAGATCGTTACAAACGATGGAGAACAAAGGATGTCGCTGGGACCAACGTTTCGACATGTGGACTTGTCTTGAGTGTTCGTTTCTGTATGCTTACAGCGTACAGAGCTAACGTATGAGAAGGTAGTTGTCGTCCTGATGAAGACAAACGAACCTGAACGCTCGAGAAGGCAGACGCCACCCTAACGAAGGCAAATCCGCTTGCCTTCTCAAGCGTTCCTTTTTGTACGCTGTGGGCTCGTACGATTACAGCGTACAGGAATGATTGCAGAGAAACGAACGCTTGAGAAAGCAGTTGCCTTCCTGAAGAAGAGCACTTGCCGAAACGTTCGCCCCAACGCATTCCCTGTTTCTCACATGGTGACATATTTATTTCATGGTCACGGAGGGTGATCCTCAGGGTGGCCCGTCTTGGGGGCGAATCATGACTATGTTAACTTGGTCTAATAAAGAAATTAGGCGCACTTACTCGGCGCCTCACCGAGACCTTACCAGATTGCAGGCCTTACGGCAGCTTCAGACAGACTCATTTCAGAATCCACACAGATTATCACTCATCACCGATGGGGAGTACGACGCCATACGTCAATATTGCCACTTGGATGAATTGGCAACACAAGACCATATCCTCTGGGGACGCAGAGGTTCGCCTCCTCCACTAACGTTCTTGCCAGCATGCTCTAAACTTACCTGTCAGGCCAACTAAGGCAGACATCCATTTGGGGGACCAAGTTAAAATGTTTCTCACAGTCTTTAACGATCTCTTCATCGATTCAAGCATCCACCTTCCCCTGAACTTTTCTTTTGTGTACTAACTAGATCACCGGCGTCTTTCACGGATCTGTGTACGTTTTATTTCAGGAAAGCGGGGACATATTGCTGGCATGTCAGAAGCGATGGATATGCGATTCCAGGAAAGTACCCCGGCATGTTAATATCCCAGCTGGCATACTGCAAACACGTGGTAAACGATCCCACTTTCACCGTTAGCTTGTACACCGTAAGTAGAACATTTCAACTTTTACCACCTGCATGTCGCGCCTTCTGTTCATAAAGGCAAAAGCCTGAACTACTTCCCAAGAAGCGGACTTTTAGCTCCTATGTACGTGAAGAAGGAAATGGAGAACTTCAAGATACTGATTTGTGGGGTTTCCCGTCTATAAATCATGATTATGAGGGACACCGTATGAGGGACACCGGTAATTTTCACTACCAGGCCTTCCTTCGGGTGCGATGACATCGCACAGCGCACGGGCCTCAGCGTTTCGCCTCCATCGAAATGCAGCTACCACGGCCGGGATTCAATCCTGCGACCTTCGGATCAGCAGCCAAATGCGATACCAGCCATACTATACCATACTAGAAGAATGCATCAATAAAGTGACCGTTAGGTAATTACATTCATAGGACGATATCCTCGTCAGTTATTTACGTAGCGATTAACGATAATACAACCACATGTGACAAACACCCACGTCCTTCGGCCAAAGAAATGCGAATAATTTGCCACAGGGGAGTGCACGTTAGCCTTTACAGCCCAAGGGAAAGGACATTTAGGTGACGCCAAGTGTATTTAGCGGTAAACTTAAGCAACCCGCGTCAAAGAATCTTTATGACAGAGTGCACTGTCTTTCACCAGTAAATCGTTCGATAACATGAGGTAAGGGACCTCGGAATTTGTTTACCCCTCTCACAGCTCTCCCATTGAGTTATCAAAGCCCCTCACTCGCACATGCTTAGGTTTCTAGGAGTATCTTGAACTGGGGTGCGTTATAGGGGTTCATTTGACATATTTCTACAGCGTGACCGAGACGAGGAAAACGCGAAGGAAAGGCAAGTTTCCTTGTTCTGGAAAGCTGTTACATCTTATAAATCAGCAGTTTAAATCGTTGTTTTTTTCGGTGTTGTAAGTTTCGCGGTTAATATGCACTGTTTTTAGGTGTCTAGCATCATAGTTGAGCAGCAGATTATTACATGATGCTTCCTTTCGCCATCACGGGAGAGAAAGGTGTATAGAAAAGGCAAGCAGGTCCACAATATATTAGTGTCCAGGACTACATTTTAGCTAGCACGTAATTCACGTAACTAAGACCGCTCAAGTCCCCTTGAAAAAAGTTTGTATTCGTTATTTACGGCGCTACGGTGTATCGTTCATAACGTTTCATTATATTTATTGGTGAACTTCTTTTCTCTTTTTTTTTAAGTGGCAGCGAGATGAGCCGTAGTCATAAGTAGTAAGGTTGCTAAGACAGTAGAATCGCGATAACGCTTTACACGAGACGTGATCCACCATATCTAACCAAATGTGTTGTCAAAAGCGATATCGCCAAAGCTAACTTTAGTACGTTATCCTTAAAGAAGAAGCACGTAGTGGAGCTTTCGCAGGGGATCTTTTTTTATTGATGAGGTAGTTAGATGAGTTGTAGCGATGTATAGATACTGTTATTGCTTAGACGGTACAATAGCGGTAATGCTTTTGACGAGGTGTAGTTAACCACGGCTCATCAAAGGTGATATCAATAAGAATTTTTGGTGTTCATCTCTAAACCATGATATAATAATAAGAGGTGCGTTAGTGGAGGGGTCCAGAAGTTTCGGCCACCGCAGGTTTTTTTTAACGTACCCTGATATCGAACAGTACAGGGACTTCTAGCACCTCGCCCCTATCGAAAAATGGGGCCGCCGGTGCCAGGATTCGTTCCCGCGACCTTCGGATCAGCAGCCGAGTGCCATAGCCTAGACCACTGTCGAGGGGCAAGAAGGTGTTATCATAAGCGCATCACCCAAGCTTAAGCTTAGTACGTACCCTTAAAGGAGAAAAAGTACGCACGTCTACCTTCAGGTCTACCTTAGCCACACTGCTCAGGGATGATTCCCGGCGGTTGATGCTCAACAATTTAAGGGACAATAAAAAACGTCTCCAATTTAGGGTTTATGCTTGATGCACACTTAGCCCCTGTATTTGCTTATTCCCATCGCTCTTATGTTTACTTAGGTCATCGAACAGACGTGCAAAATTCGCTGCATACTCTCCAAGAATGTACAAGTAGTGAAGAATGGGAAAATACACACCGAAACACGCTTGTCCTACCAGGACGCCAACGCTCTCGACTACACCGTCTGTGGTAGCGACTCCACGAAGGTAACCATCGAAACATCACCATTACCGCGTCGCGTCATCGTTCAAGCATGTGCATGCTTAATTTTCACCAGTGGAATGCTGAAGCGCCCTCTATTTCAGCTTCTTAGAGGTTTTAGTGCGACCCTGCGAGCACCGGTTTGCATTTTGTTTATTTGATAGGGGGTTTTAACCGCGGTGGTTCACCATGCGGTAAATGCGGTAACGCTGTGTCGTCATGTTCGACACGTGGCTATTAAAGCCTGCAACGCCCGTTTCAGCAACACACACGATCACATCGAGTTACCGTACGGATCTAGCAATTCGCGTAGGCCTTGTCGACTATCATCTGTCTCATGTGACCACGAAAAAACGGTGGCGGAAGGATGTGGCATGAGAAACCGAAAATTATCGTCTTATTCGCTGAGCAAATATGAAAATCGTCATGGTGGTGGAATATCCTCATCTGTATGATAATAATAGTCAAGAAAACAATCAATCAATTCATTTAAACATGCCCAGGAACAATCGAGATGCCTTGGAGGTTGCGCACAACACCAACAACAACAAAAACAACAACAACAATATTAGTGATAGTAATATAAATCAATAAAACAGTCAATTTATTAAAGGTGCCCAAGAACAACCGAGAAGTCATGGTGATGGCGCACGCAAAGGAATGCTGATAATGAACAACGAAATCAATAGAATATCCACGATAAGTACCTAAGCAGCGTAAAAAAAAAACTAATTTAGGATACCTTCAAGACAGGCCAAAATAATAAGAACAATCAAGTGATTCCTAACCTTGCAATCTGTCGTAGAGTTCCATTTAATGACCACAATGGGTGTACTAACCCTTTATGCATCGCTATCTTTCTCTCTTTCGTCATCTCAGGTTTGCATACAAGGAAAGTGCGTAACGAGGCCAAGCGATAAGTAATCTCTCGCCAAACAATCTTAGCCCGTTCCGGTTCCGCCTGAGACCAAAGCTAAGAGAATACTAGCAGCAGTTCCCGCTCAGCAATGAGTTGGCGCCTGCAGCGACGCACCATCGACGTCGCCAGTACGCAGGAACCCATAGTTGGGGATGGGGACATGGAACGGGCTGCCACAACCACTGCCGGGAAACGGAAACTCGTGTAAGACGTTTGCAAATAAAGGCTGTAAGTACAATGAACGACGTCTTGGAACTGCGTTTCCACTGCGTTTCATCATTTCCCTGACTTCATTTGCCCTCTGCTTTTTTGAACACGGGTCTTGCGGGCACTGCGGAGAGTCGGTGCGACCCGAAATTGCATAACGTCTTAAAGGAACATCACGGAACATCACGCATTAAAAAAATGATACTCAAAACATCCCGGTGAAAGCATATATGAATCCCATGAATCACACTTATTACCCGCCGGTATATATGGAGACGGTTGAATTTGCTTATGAAGTTTCAGATCACTTAAAATATCTACTACGCGAAGAAGTTCTTCATCGCGCATTTGAAAGCCGGGGTTTACAATGCATGAAGAAGCAGACGCGACGCAAGGCGAGTGAACCCTCGGCTAACGGGTATGGCGTGAACGTCTTTGAGCCAAGTACACAGCTTTGATTTTCTACCAAGATGGAAAGAAATAGAAAATGATGGTAAGCAAAGACCGATGGCACGACAGAAAGGCAGGAACGAAAGAGGGAGATAAAGAAAGACTGAGGGAAATAAAAAAAAAGGAAAAGGAGATCAAGATATACTGAAAAGAAAGAGACAGAACTGCAGGATAGAAAGGAGGATCGGCTCTCGCCATCGATCCATTACCCACTGCCGTGCTCGACCCATGCTTCCACGTGATGATGGTGATTACGTGAAGGCCAGTGTGCCAGAAAATGCAGAAAATGTTGAGCTCAACGTCGCTGGTTGGATCGCTGAAGCCTCAGCGGTATTTGGAATTGTACAAAATGAAAGAAAAAGAAAGAAAGAAACAGAGGAAGAAAGAAAAAGACGCACACGCCAAGATTCGCTTGTCCGCACTTTCCCAAGAGGAGAAGGGCTGTTCAGTTTTTCATCGGGACATTGACGCATCAGACCTTTACAAATTCGGAAGGTGCCTTCAATTTCCTTCAAACAGGGTGCTGTGTTGGAGGCTTCTTTCAACAATAAGCCGTTGCTGCGTATCACTCGAATATACACACCGGTTCACACATGTGTAATGATTCAATAGGTCCTTGAAATAACTGGAAGTTTGTGTACACGAGCAAGGACACGCTGCTATTTCTCTGTGAAGCCGTCTTCCCCAGGTACACTTTCATGCTGCAAATGGTGAGATCCGGGAAAAAAATATTGCTGACTGCGCAAGCGCGACCTTAACATAAGCCATCGAAAGGCGCCGGCTGATTTCTTAAACGCATGCACTCCAGTCTCGCCTGCATTTGCATGAGGGATCGCGTACTTCGACACAGAAAACGCCATGTACTTCTTCGGTCTATGGTTTCTCTGCGCTGTTTCCGCTAAAGGTAAGCAAATGTCTTTTTTGTCGTATATACGCATTGTTTATTGCATACTACCCTGTCGTATTTTCGCGGGTTCATGTCCACTGGAATTCGGTGTTCCTAGGAATTTCATCCCCACAAGATTTCGCCATAGCTTTTCCTTTATGCTTGCGCGTGTAATACTTCTTTAAGCACCTGCGTGCGCATGTGTCAAATACTGTTATTGGGGAGACGTTATTGTGTTATCCCAAGGTATTTCTTTTTTCTTTAAGCTCAGCCCTCGAATAAATGAAGAACACTTTGTGATTCCTTCTTACATGTAGCACAATGGCTCCATATCAGTCATTTGAAGGGGTCGTGAAAAGAACATGGAGCTGCCTCGCTGTAATTCTCAATGCTTCAAGAAGAGTTCGACATGGCGATTCCAATATATTTCGGCGCAATATTCTGTGTACATTGTACAACGTCTTTTTCAAATCCTGGCGCTCTTGCGCTTCCGAAACGACTATGCGACACTACAGGCCTGAATAGGTACTATTCAGCAATGTTTCACTGACGTACACTTAAGATACCAAAAAAAAAGCGTAAAGATATCGTTAAGTTTCGTTCGTTCTTAAATAATACATTGATAAGAAAGGTGTGAAGTAAGAAAATAGTTGGACTCTGTGTGGCGATTGCATGGCTTCCATGGCTTACGCAACTATTTCATTCTGATAGAAATACATCATTCGTGTGTTTTATAGTAGGGTTTCATATGTACGAAGAAGACGCAACGCAAGGCGCAAGCTTGTAGCACGAGTACGTTCTTCAGTGCACGCTCGTTCAACGAAGATTGATTTCTGGTCTTTTGCGTCCCAAAAACACGATATGGTTACGAGAGACGCTGTTGTGGAGGGTCTCGGAAATTAACGTAGTCACTGGTATCGGTCAACGACGAAGATGTGAACATGGCTGAGTCATATTAAACCCATGGATTTGTTCTCAAAGAAAAAAAAAGGGAGGCAGCAAGAAGAAAAGAAAATGCATGCTCACGCCAAGCTTCACTTGTCCCAATTTTCCGATAGCGGAAGGGCTCCTATTTGTTTTAATTTGAAAGGAAATCATCCTAGGCTGAAAGACGTTTCGTCGTTCTATCTGTAAGGTTTATCTGGAAGGTTACAGTGGTTTCTTGGCCATTCAGTATTTTCCTCAGGCGAAGACTGAGAATATTCTTCGAATGCGTCCTTTCGGCCTGGTTTCCTTTTTCCATATCCATCCTACCGCAAGTGTGTCAACATTTCAATATCGCCGTCGCATCACACTTCCTCATTTTAAGAGACCTGTGAAGGTCTTGCATCTGCCATCACACGAAATTTGAAAGAACAAGAAAAGAACGAAAATACCAGGCACAGCCATGCGGTGGAAACTGTCGACTAGATTTGCCACTCGCAAACCAGATCTCTGAAATATCATGGCGCTGTGACAATTATTCTGACGTGTGTGGCGGTTCCTGCTTTCATTTGCGCACAAAGCTCTCACACGTACTCTATTTTGAGCGCAGTTGTAACGAAACGCTGACGCACCTGCCACTGTATCATGTTTATCTCAGAGGTTGAAGCAATCGCGTTGGCATTTCGCGTTTAATGTCGACCAAACAGAGGACTGGAAAAGTAGCTGTGCGTCACATTTCTATTGCACTGAAATATATCTGCCACAAGCAACTGAAATATCACAGCTTAACATTTACACAAAACACTCCTTCGACGATGCGTTTTGCTGTAGTATTAGGCAAGATGGCATCTGCAAGAGCTCGCACGCGCGGACCTCGGAGGTCCAGGGATGTGTTTACCCACTGGTCGATCAAAAATCCGCGACCTTTGGTATAGCCTCGCACAATGTATGCCACGCAAACGGTTCCGGTGGCGACCAACACCTGCCGTGGCTCACGGCTCTAACACTACACACGTACGCAAGCAATATACACGTCTACAGCATCCGATGGCAAGGTGCAATGTGCGAAGCCTGTATCTTATTAAAGAGTTCGCGGCAAGCTCCGAGGATGGATAGATAAGTACCACTTACTTGAATCTACACAGCCTCCCGGATATAAAATGTCACATGATCCTTTCCACATGCGAAGATGAAGGAGCTTGAAATTAAGATGGCAAAACTTGGAGAACACTTAAGCATCGCCCTTAAGTATGGAACGCTTTAGAATCATTCGGCCTCGTTCGAATCGACTTCCCTTGGAACATTAATTAACGTTATAACGTTGTCTGTATAAGGTTGGAATGAAACATTTAAATGTTCTCGTAACAAAATTATGTTTTCTCGTACATTCAAACTACAGTACGTGCTATCACGTGTGTTGCTCAACGACAACAACGAAAGAATGGAAGGTCTCGGGTGGCGCAGAAGGGAAAAGCGTACCCACGCTTGCCCTCGACCCCACTATAGCAACATCCTTGCCCTCATACCCTGCTGTTGCACGACAGTGATAAGGAGAGCGATAGTACTACAAGATATTGATACCGAACTTGACACCATTTCCCCAGCTCAGCTGTTTACTCAGATTCCACAGGCGCGCAATTGACTACTTTTTCTGCAATCGGTATTGCAGCCGGCACCACCAGCGATGGCTTTTCCAACGACCCACGACGCCCTAGTATCCACTGAAATGTGATGTCATGTCCCTTACACAGTACTTGATGGACGGCTCCTTAAAGCTGAATGCAGACTACATACTATTGAGGCTGCGTTTCCTCGACGTAATGACAATGTACTCATAGATAAATTACGTCATTTATTTCAAGGGGTGCGACACGAACAAATGTACTTAGTGTAACTCACAGTGGAAACACCACGAGCACTAATCCCAGGCCTGCACAACATGCTCTCTTTACGTTATTTGCACGGCTGTTCATTCTTCTGCTCCCGTATGGAGTATATGCGCTTGTAGATCCTGTGCGCTTGCATGACCCCGCGTTTGCTACGCAGTTAGGGGCGCTTATTAAATTTCCACGCAGCACTGAATGAACCAAATATCGTCTACCCGAGGCTCCTCGAGGAACGGTCTACGGATGGAGCGATGGTGATGCGGGTGCACGACCAGCTGACGCTGAACCTCAGAAAAGCTTCAGTGGCGGCGCCTGAACTGCGAGTCCTTACCGAAGAAAATGGGAAGACCGTCACGGAAATCGTACGTACACGCACGCAGGCAGAACACAGAGAGATAAAACAATAGGTCCCCGAAGTACGCACCTGTATTATTGCTCCCAGTGGCCCAAAGCTGAGCCACGAAAGAGGCCTATATACAAGAAGCACTTATTTTTGGGCTAGTTGGTGACAACTGTATCGTCTGTATCTTTCTTTTGTTGTTCTTTCTTCCTCGTTTCTTTTTGCACCTGAACATGCTTAGCAAGCATGTATACAAATACGCTCCCCGTAAGGTTTGCTCTGGACATTAGAGAAATGTAGCTTGCACGGTAAAGCGCTACACGCAAAGAGGCAGCGTTGTACCGGATGGCGTACAAGGGATAGTGGGTTGGTAAAACTTAAAAGTTTTTTAGCAAACATTGCGCCCGAAGCACGCCCACAATGCTAGTGTAAATGGCTGATGCCGTGAAGTGACGCTAGCTATACATGATAAACATAAACTGAATCATGACGACTAGGGCTTGTTGGTTGCACATCGGGAACGTATTGTAGCGGAACAAACACAGACACACAGGAACACAGGAGGAGACTTACCAGCGCTAACTACCAACAGAAGTTTACTGAACACCACACGTGTATTATACGGTGGTTATTACCGTGACACATGCGCACAACACCTTCTTAGATAAGACAGCACTTTCTCTCACAGCTGTACAGAAAGATTGCTGACACAGTTAGTACTTAACCAGGATATATTTTCTGCCTCCATAATCTCAAGGGCAAGTTTATCGCGACTTCTTGAACAGTGTAGTATTGTCAGCAGAAGAGGTTCATATCTATTCATATCCACAGAAACTGTTGTGCATTGCCAGCTATCACGAGCCGTTTTATTTACATTGTGCGCATGCTCCTTCAAACGATCATTTCAACATCGTCCTGTGCGACCTATGTACTGGTTCCCACATGAGTGGAATGCTGTAAACTACATTGGTAGTAAAAGCGACACACAAACCTTCCTTGAGTTGTTTCTTGCAGACATCTTGCCCACGACCATTCTCCTGGTTGCAGACTTTGATCAGCTTCCGTGGGGCTGAAAACCTAACATTCACTTTCCTACGACCTGCAATACTTTTGATGTTATGAGAGAACTTAGTATATGGAATTACGGAGAATTACGGCAACATTACCAAGTACATCAGGTGATGTAACCGGAGAACGGTTACCAGGCATGCCCATATTTTGGAGCATGGATTCTCCAGCAGAACACTGAGCATGCGCCGAGTATTCAGCTTGTGACAATCGCTCAGGTTGATAGCGGAGGCTGAATTGCGTCTGGTGTTGACTGAATTAAGCAATAGTAAATTGAGAATATCCTTTTTAATAAGCTTGGAATGTGCCGAGGAATACGGCAAGATCGGCTCATTGCTTCGTGGTTCCTTAGCACCAGGATGTCTTGACAGGGCTAAAAATGACCTTAATGTCAAGAAACTTAAGATTACTGTTATTTGGCAATTTGCACGTCAATTCAAGGGATTTAAAACAATTTTTAAACGTATCGAGAACATCGAAAGCTTTCTCCTGTAACGTATTTACACTAATCTCGAGGAATACGATGTAATCGTCGACGTAACGAAAAAACTTCGTCACACCCTTGCCAGCCAAATGACCCACCATTACTCTGTCCAATTTGGCTATAAATAAATCACTAAGAACTGATGCTCTGTACGATTCAATACATATGCCCCTTTTTTCTAAAGCTACGGCTTAGCTTTTCATTGGATTTACGTTAACCTTAAATAAAAGGTTAAAAGTTCTAAAAAATCGCTGATAGAAATGCCGGAATAATTCTGAAGTGCTATACATCCATGGCAGCCTATGCATTGTTCTACAGCAGCCAGTATTTCGTCATGAGGAAATTAATGGAACAAGGTCCTTGACGTGAATAAAAAAGGCACAATGTTATTTGTCACAATTACTGTATAACGAACTTAACATTTCATCCGATTTTTTACAAGAAATGGGTCATCTAATTGTAATAGCTTGAAGGGAAGCTGATGTGGTATTAGACTTCTAAAAACTGTCGCTTATTGGAAGCGCGCACATCTGCAACCACAGTTAACAATTATCGTGATGCGACAGTGCAAGCACCGGTGCCATAATCGAGATTTAAGATCGCCCACCGCGGCTCACCGGATGAGCTTCCGGAGACGACGGCGGCGAAGGTGACGTCATTAGTGGTTTCGTGGACGGCCGCGCTAATGTTGCCTGTAGGTTTCGGGGATCCACGTAATGACACGCATGTTTGCAGGGTAAGGGTATATGGGTCCAAAATATGCTTTACTTATCTGAATTCACGGCTGCTCACCGGTACAGCGTGTGCAACCTTAAGCTTGGGTCATGTATAGTTTAAGGCGTTGCTGCTAAACTACATGTCGCGTAGAAGCCTCGATGTTCTACGTACGTACGTACGCATGCTGTTACTTGAGCATGCCATGGGGTTGCGTATTTAATTGCACGAATTAATTAGCAAGTGTTAATTCCTGAAATGAAGCAATGGCATGCCGCGTGATCTACTGTTTTTATTTTGCTGTCGCAATAGAAGCGGCATGGCATGGTAATTTGATGGTAATTTGAAACAGCAAGTGCACACGAAATTGCCATAAATGCATTGTTTGTAAATTGTCGTTTACTAGCGTCAACAACCGTATTAACAATGCAGTGTACACTGCTCCGAATTTGCTATAATCTAATTAGTACTTATACCGAACTTTTTCGCAGGGAGGGTGACCTACGTCTTTACTACTTTCATACACCAACAATTAAGGTACTGGCATTCTGAGACTACCCTAGATGCTTAGTTTTTTTCTCAGTGAATACATACGTTACCTGTCCCTTGTTTTTTTTTTTTAATGCTGCGACATGTATTTCCCGGGTACATCAGCCGATGGGCTGATCATTCCTTTCAACCAATCAGCAGTGGAATGCACCGTGTACGAAAGGAATCTCTCTCTTTCTCTGCTATCAGCAAGCTATACTGTGGGACTTGATGCTGTGGCTGAACACATCTACGGTCCGGCGTCCACCCCGGATTCTGACAAGGTGTGTTTGGCCATTATGAATAAATGCCAACTAAGGACACATGGAAGGGAGCGTCCCAACCAGCGAGAACCAGATAGGTTCCGCCAATATCCAGCACCCCGGCATATAAGCTGGGAAAAGTTCAAATGCTCGACAGGAAAAAAATACGCAAATGCGGCGCCACTGACGTGTCCGCTGAGAGCAAACAACAAAGACTCCGCGGTAAACGTGTTTACGATTTAACACGAGCGTGTCAGATAGCGCTTCTTTCTGTCACCGTATTTATGGTGTGTATATACCTAACCATTAATATGCGAAGTTAGATTTCACAACGCCCGCCATGAAGAGAAAGCGTGTAAAGCGAAGCGAGCGTCGTTGCGCTGAGTCACGTTGAATGTCGCTCTCCCCAAATGAAATGCACTCGCATCACGCCTCCTGCATCGCAAGTCGTTCGGCGCTGGGTACTCACTTGAAAAACTATTACGCATGAAAGAGTTGAATAAGTGTTTTCGAAAGAAATTGTTGTTATAAAGCGCTAGTCTAGTCTGCCGTTCTTTCCTTCTTTTTAGCCTCATTTATTTGCACTGCGAAAATTTATCCCATACATATTATCCGACTGTTGTTTACGCAATAGCCACCTTAACCTCCTCCCCTTCACACACACACACACACACACACACACACACACACGCACACACACACACACACACACACACAGAGAGAGAGAGAGAATCTTGCAATGGCGCTGCTCACACCATTTGAACCCTGTTCGTGCAGTGCCTGCTCGTGGGCTGCCGCTGCCGCGTTGGGTACCGACAATGACGTCAGCGCGCGCTCGGCCAATCACGAGGTCGCCGCACGCCGCGAAAGAGGCGGGGCACGCGTTCGGCGTTTCTCGTTAATAACGCAGTTTACATCGAGTTGTGTTAACTTTCATGTCAATTTTCGTGCTCAGTGGTTTCAAAAGTAAGAAACAGCGCTATCAACTTTATCTCTAACTAGTCTCAGCTGCCCTTTAAGTCGCTCTTGTAAAAATAACGCCACGAAATTATGCCAAGTATCGCGCTCCGAAATAATGACTAAACATAATGTCGGATTCGTGCTGCGTTTTTGCACTAGAGAATACGTCAAGGAAGTCCTTCTGCGATATTGAAATGTTCATAGCTGGTTTATGTTCAGTTTTTACAAAGTGAACTGCTTTTGGCGTTCACCTTAGAAATTGAATTGAATTGAAATGAATTTTATATTCCAGAGAGATACATGAATTAATATATGGAAAAACAGTTGGATGCTTAGCATTAAGCTAGTTTGCATGCCTACAAAAATAATAGAAATATTCATATACAAATGTGAAATTTTGCAGTTAGCAGGCAATACACTTGAAATAGATTGAGAACATTAATAAAGTTTTAGGTTTTTATAATATTGTTTCAGGTGTACAGCAAAATTTGGTCGTGAAACTAGGTCGTGACATTCAAAAACCGAAGCGACTGCGTCATCTACCTTTGAGTCAAATAAAACAGAGGAAAGAACGGCAAACCGTCTTGTCAGCTGGCGAGTTTTCTTAGACTAACTATAACAACTTTATGCATTTTCCATTGACGTTAGAGACTTGTTCATAGACTGCCATGGATGTAAGCATTTCAAAATTCTCCCGGCATATCAGGCAGCGATTTTTTAGAGCCTCTAACCTTTTATGTAGCGAAACGTACATCTGATGAAAAAGCAAGCCGTGCCTTCAGAAAAAGGGCATATGCATTGTATCGTGCATAGCACCAGTTCTTATTGATTTATAGCCAAAATATTCAGAGTAGTGAGTCGTTTGGTTGGACAGACTGTGACGAAAGATTTTTTGTTACAACGATTATTACACCGTGTTCCTCGAGAATGGTACAGATACGTTACAGAAGAAAGGTTTTGATATTCTGGAGATGTTTAAATAGTTTCAAATCCCTTGACGTATGAATTGCCAACTAACAGTACTTTCACCTTTCTTGACATTATTGTTATGTGGGGTTATACGTCCCAAAACCAGCTCTGATTATGAGAGATGCCGTAGTGGAGGGCTCGGGAAATGACGACCAGCTGGGGTTCTTTAACGTGCACTGACATCGCACAGCACACGGGCGTCAACATTTCGCCTCCATCGAAATGCAGCCGCCGCGGCAGGGATTCGATCCCGCGACCTTCGGATCTGCAGCCGAGTGCCATAGCCACCAGACCACCGTGGCGGGGCAATTTCTTGACATTAATATCGTTTTTAGCACTGACAAAACCTGCTGGTGCTACGAACCACGAAGCAATAAGCCGATCTTGCCGTATGCCTCGGCACATTCCCTGCCCCGCCACGGTGATCTAGTAGCTATGGCACTCGGCTGCTGATCCGAAGGTCGCAGGGTCGAATCCCGGCCGCGACGACTGCATTTCGATGGAAGCGGAATGTTGAGTCCCGTGTGCTGTGCGGTATCAGTGCACGTTAAAAAATCCCTCGTGGTCGAAATTTCCGGACACCTCCACTACGGCGTCTCTCAATCAGAGCTGGTTTTGGGACGTTGAACCCCACAAATCAATCAATCTGCACATCCGAAGCTTGTTCAAAGAGGTATTGTATTCTGTGTTCTTAATTTTGCAAAAAAGAAATCTTGGCAACATCAGATATCAATGTGAGAGCTTGTCATAAGCTGGATACCTGACGGATGTTCAGTGTTCTGTTGCAGAATTCACGCTCCGAAAGATCCGCATGCCGGATAAGCGTTCGTCGGTTACATCACGTGATGCACGTGCTAATCTTGCCAAAATTCTATACGTTCATAAGTTGTCTCGTAATATCAAAAAGATTACAGGTCGTATGAAAGTGAATTTTGTGTTTTCATCCCCACAGAAGCTGATCGCAATCTGCAACCAGGGGAAAGATCTTGGGCAAGATGCCTTCCAGAAACATCACAAAAATGGTTCAGGTGTTGCCTGTACTACCAATGTAGTTTGCAGCATTCCACTCATGTGGGAATTAGTACATAGGTCAGATAGGACGTTGTTTAAATGATCGTTTGAAGGAGCATGCGCTCAATGTAGAAAAAAAAACGGCTCGATATAGTTGGCTATCAATGCACTGCAGTTCCTGTGGATGTTAACCTCTTTTTGCACAGCGTACTATTGTCTCGTAAGTTGAACAGCGTAACTTGGCCGTGAGATTATGGAGGCAGAAAACAAATCGTCGTTAGGTGCAGCCAGTGGCAGCACTCCCCTCTGTACATCGGTCAGACACAGAGTTGTCCTATCTAAGAAAGTGCTCTTCACATGTGTCACGGTAATGAGCATGGTATAAAACACGTGTGGTGTTCAATAAACTACTCTTGGTAGTTAGCGCTCGTAGGTCGTCTCTTGCGTTTCTTTGTGTCCGTGTTTATTGCGCCATAAAAGGTTCCCGAGCACACGCAAGGTTGAGATTAAATGGAAGCGGAAAAATACAAACGCGAAAGAGCAACCGAGGACAAGCGGAAAGCCACACTGTTTATTCATCCGGAAAAGCCAGAGAATATATAAGAAAACAAGGTATAGAGAGCACATGCGCAAACATAATGGTAGCAATTACACGTGCACATGCACGTGTAATTGCTACCATGATCTGTGCGCATGTGCTGCGTGTGTAACTGCTAGCGTTATCATTGCGCATGTGCTCTCTGTACCTTGTGTTGAAACTGAGTTGAACCATTTTGAAGTTTGGTCTTCCTTCGGTGTGCATGTGCAAGTTTACCTTTAAGAATAGCGAGTAATAGCTAAGCGGCTCAGCGGTGCAGCGGGCCCAGCGAATGAGCGGAGGGAACAGCGGAGCGCATGACGAAAGGAAGAGTAATAGCTGAGCGACGCCCTGCGCTTGTTTCAGCGGAACGTACTGCTGCGCCACCTGTTGAACAATGTTGAACTTACTGTCCATCGAGCAGAAGTTTTACCTGTTGAATAAATTCAAGTTACTGCGAAAAGGATCGCAAAAGTCATCTTTCATTAGATCACAGGTGTTATGTGGAAACACATCTTCGTTTTTGCTACATGACACGACGACACGCCGCCGCCGCTTGTGTTCGGGGCTGCCATCTTGCAAAACGCTCGCACGCTGTCCCGCTGCGTACGCTCCGCTGAAGAGACGAAATGAGCGGGGGAGCGGCTCGCTCCGTAAATGCGCTGGCTGTCCCAGCGTGCCGCGCATGCGCAGTTGGCGTCTCCGCTCGTTCGCTGGGCCCGCTGGCCCGCTGAGCCGCTTAGCTATTACTTCCTAATGAGAGCCGTATAGCGTCCACACGGCTGCATGCAACCTGTGGTCACTGCAAACTTTCGGTCACTGCAGCTCAACCATGCTCCCTTTCACGCATCAGGTGCAACGCTGTCAGAGCTAGTGCTCGTCTTTCCGCGGAGTACTTCCGCGACCAAAAAGTAGTGTGTTGCTTACTGTGAGCAATAAAAGAAAGAATAAATGCTTCGTTGGCAGTTTTAAATCGACAAATTTCTCACGAGTTTCAGTAAACATTCTGCCATTTCTGGGGAAGCAATCGAAATATTCGAGTTTGTATCTTATGTTTGTCGTTTGTCAGAGCGATGCACATCTCCTTTTCTTCTTTGCGGACTACTTTCGTTGTCTTCACAGCGTTGCACCTGATGTATGGAACGGTGTACAAGGTTACATGATGGAACTTCACTTTCCCGAGGTCGAGTAACGCGTGTTCAGCATAGGCTGCGCGCAGCAATAGGGTTTAGCCTGATGGTCTTGAAACACGTTCGGGCTGTCGGAATCGGATAAAATCGGGTTTTATTCGAAAACCAAATGCGCTAATAATACACAAGATGTCTGTTGTGGTGGGGCATGTAGGCATGGAGGAAGGAAAAGCTAGGAAATGGCATCACCTGACACTACTGAAGCGTGGTCAAAGGAATTTTGGAGGAGAGAACCGAGAGGAACAGGCCCAGATCACGTGATAGGCAAGCGGTATATTCATGTACGGTCAAGCGCCACTGAATGTCAGCGCGTACTAAACAACCGCGAGTGTTCTGTCAAGCAGACGGGTCTAACCTTCCTCGAGAGGCACCACGCACAACGCGTCAAATGAGGTTGGTTTGCCGAGGTTAGCCATCGGCATTTCTCGTGACATTGATCATGAGTGTATCGTCATTCCAGTACAACGGCGAAGACATCGAGAAGAACATGTACGAGGACGCAGAGAAAATTGCTACGGTGACCGTCACAAAAGATGGCCACGGCCTCTATATGGTGTGTATAATATTAACGTTGTGTGCTGCTCATTTATTGCTTCCCTTGAAATAGCTAGTGAAGACGCAATTGTGGCCAGTTGATATGCATTCATGCACAGGGTGTACACAGTTCGCTCGCATGTGTTGATCGTGAACTATCACCAGCAGCTCTCATATGAAAATGGCACGTTTGAGTGTCTTCTATTACTTTTCCTTCTTTTCTAAGACGTTTAGACCAAAAGTGAACGATTCAAGGCAATAACACCCTACTATGGGAGAGCTGTTACAGCTGCCCCAAAATCCATGAAGTAGGATATTAGAGGGCACAACAAAACAGACACCTGACCGTGCAAAGTTTAATGGTTAACGGTGAACTCGAGGCGCCAGAGGGTTATGGAAACAAGGCCTCAGTGCCCCCTGTGGTTAAACTGAAACAATTCTTCACTCTCAGTTATAATTTTACGCAACTAGAGCAGACGCTTTACCTGCAACATACTTTACGATTCTGTCAAGTCATTTATTTTAACACGGCTAGAACTATAGCTGGGTTGGAGCGGGAATCACAGCCAGTCCATATGCGTGGAAGGCAGGTGTTCTACCAAAGACTCATGGCAGTTGTTGACGCTGCTTCGGGAAAAAAAAACCATATACGTGGCGAACAGCAAAGCATACCCATGTATGCTGTCAGCAACGAGGTGTGAAGGGGAAATGAGCCCGAGGAGGAGCGGAAGAACGAGGGCAGGGTGTAAGGCATAGTATAGCCTTGTATAGTATACCATATCAAGGGCGTGGTAAAGGAAAGTCAGAGTGGGAAGGAGCGATGTAAGGGTGAAGAGGCAAATAAGGAGGTTAGAAGGCATATTCATAGCATACACATGTAAAGTGTGGTATAACAAGGAGATGCGACTGGGAAGTGGGGGTGAGAAGGAGGGTAAGGCCAGCAGCGCCTCAGTATAGCGTCACAAAGCGGTGGAAAGGGATCTGAAGGTGAGGAGTGAGAAAGAGGGAAATGAGGAGGGTGTAGAGTAAAGCCTAGGCATTGCCCCGTATAACACGTATAGCAAGGAGATGAGAAACGGAAAGACAGAGGAGGATGGGGAAAAGGGGATGGGGAATTGTACTTCACTGCGTTTGAAGTGTATAGTTACGTACATTGTCTGCTCCATATAGAGTTTGATTTTGAATTCTTTACAGTGATGTTATTGAATTGTGCTGCACTGGATGTTTTCGCTTACGTCACTGCTGTCCTTGTTTTGTTCAGGTGCCGGGATGTAGGTCTAGTCAGGAAATAGTTACGTCTGTTTCCTTTTGCCTGATCTCGGTGGCATGTAACTGTTTTGCACATGCCAGAATAAAGAGTATTATTATTATTATTATTATTATTATTATTATTATTATTAAGGCCACCAGGTCCACTGTGACAGCCTTTCGCTCCGAGTGCAAGCTGACCACAATATTTTCTGTCGCGGTCGTACACAAGAACACTTCTGAGAGTATAATGAATGAGTTGTTAGTATGCGCTTCACTCCGCGTGTGTCTGTTCTTCCTTGTTGCCGTTGAGAAGTGAGGAGAAGCCTTGGCAGTGCGAAGATTCACAAATTCGAATGGCTGCCCAAGACCCCTTGCACTTTTCTGTTGCTTCTTTTATTAATCATGTTGATTTAAATCTCCTTCATAGTTAACGGAAAGTTGGGATAGTATAATTACAGGAATTCTGCTTTGAAATCATTCACGATTGTTGCTACAAATGCGGGTCTCCAACGTAGTGTTCCCACATACTTAGGTGTTCGCTATTCCTTTATTGTTAATCTTTATTTGATTGCGCTTGACAATTGCAGATTTATGAAGTTTGTCAGAGCGTCACATACATACACGCTTACATACATATTATGATTATTCTGATTATTAAAGTCGAGAATAAGAGTGAGGAACGTGGACGATTACTTCGTGGTTGTTTAACCAGTTTCTGTGCGCTGTGCTACAAATTCATTCCTACCATATTGCCAATATTTTTGATATTTTAAACCCTGCAATGATATCGCGGTTCCGCAATTCACTGGCCACACAGCATGGTCAGTGTGGAGCTAAACAAAACATTATATGACCTTCAGCGCCGCGTCTGACTGGAACAGGCAAAACAGTGTACGTCATGTTCGTTCCTGCAGGCAGCAGGAGTCCTTCGTTATTTCGCTTGGCGCTCTCGAACAGTATCGCGGTACAAGACTGTTCGCTAGCAACTTTGAATATTTGCTACCGTAAGAGCGTTTCTTTCCAAATTTTTCACGAGGAACATTACACTGCAACATGCTGTTACCGGAAACATCCTTTAATGCTAAGTATCCCACGCGACAGTATGATCTGCTTCATACTTTTGTTCTGAACACATACTTCATCATCCGGGCAATCGCACTCTACAACACGCAAATTATGTTGACAAATCAAGAGGCACTAGTGAGTTCAGTATGCCCTTGTCTGCTTGGTAAAAGAGGACAGGGTCATCAGCCATGAAACGGTTACATGATGTCCCGCAGCCTGAACGTAACCAGCTCGTGGATGTTAACGAACAGTTATAAGTTAGGTCTCACAGGCATTCAGGTGTGCACATGGTGCCACATTGAGCCGTCAGTGCGTGGTGCTTACAAACAACCTTTCGTCAAGGAACCGAACAGCATGTTTGGACAAATGGAACTACCTCACGAGATATTACCTCTTAGAAATCAAGCAGCTCCGCCTAATCTTGCTTGTCGGCGTCTTGTGGCTGCCACGAACATTTTTTTTTCGTTTTTGCTAAAAGATGACACCATGATGACAAGAAAAGATGACAAGAAATGCATTTAGCCACCGCATTCAAGTTTCATCACAATCTGTCACAACAAGATGCATTGGGCTGTATGTGACAAAATGGATCACACTCAAGCGTCGTTGGCAGTCAAACCGTGGAACGCGCTGCCAAATGAAATTGTTGAATTAGATTCCATCGCTGGCTTTGTCGCAATATTGGAGCAGTATTTTGGGTTACTATAGACAGTGGTACAAGTGCATTTGTATGTTACTGTATGATTTGAGAAACCAATATTTCAGCGTGTTGATTGGTGGTATTCATCGTACCATCATTTGGTAAGTACAACGATACAACAATTATCGGTAATTGCTGTGGGCACCTCACTTCATTTTTTTTTTCATTTTTATTGTCAGTGTGCTTTCGCCAGCATTAGTTTTTGTTTCTCGGCCTCCTTCATTCTCTGTTTTCTGTCAATCCCATACTCATTTGTATCTTATAATCCACTTCCTGCGCATACTCTTGAAAATGCTCGCAGTGTTGCTAAGTAAATAAATAAATAAAATAAAGTATAAAAACGGAGAAAATACAAATTAACTACCCTGCGAAATTTCGCAAGATTCATTTTCGGACCATCTTCCCCAGATCCTGCTGATGAGTGATACTGGCATTCTTGAAAGCGGCGGTTCCCAAGCGAGCATGATTGACAGACTAATCTCTCAAGCAATCCATGATTGTGAACTTTCGCCCACCATTTCTTGCTTCAGAACGGCCTGGTGGGTCCGAGGCACAGAATCGAGCCACTGCCATTGGCGGAGAGATCGGAAGACGGCGCCGTAGCTCACGCGATCTACGAAATCGAGTATGCAGAAAGGCTGGACCGAACTATCAGACTCGAAGCAAAAGGTAATCAAATTGCTCTGCATTCTTACGAAGAGTGGGTAAATACAGAACGCGACTAACTAAAATGTGCTTCATTTTTGTTGGTCTACGAAAGGAATAATACAACTGGTCTCTGAGAGTAAACAAACGTAACAGAAGAAAGTGAATGATGATTGATTCGGGGGGTTTAACGTCCCAAAAGCAGCTCTGATTATGAGAGACCACAGTGGAGGCCTCCGGAAATTTCCACCACCTGGTGTTCTTTAACGTGCGCTGACATCGCACAGCACACCGGCCTAAACATTTAGCCTTCATCGAAATGTAGCCGCCGTGGCCTGGATTCGATCCCATGACCCTCAGATCTGCAGTGAAGTGCCAGAGACCCTAGACGACCGTGGCGGCCCGGGCGTGGCGTTGCTAGTCTCCGTACCTTATGAATGCATAGAATATCTGTCATTTTGGGGATCGTGTATTCATTCTTTGGGGATGTTCTGATTACCTCGAAAATTCAAAAAAAATTTATTATCCAGTCTTCAAATCCAATAGGAATACTGAAAACATAATATTCGACGAATATTTCAACACGCTCGAATAGTAATTGGCAAACCTCTAAGACTAATTGTCGTTTTAATGGCACTTAAGGGATTCACCTTTACGTATATTCAGCATCGCTTGAACGTTCCTGTTGCTAAGTTTGTATAACAGTGCAATAATATAAACAGATCAGTAAGGGACCTGTTTACACGGTGGATCGTAGCCCAACACCAGCAACGAACAAGACAGTGAAATGTGGTTTCGCTGTGCTCCGCGGTGTAGCTGGTGGAAACCCAGAGACGGCTGCTACACCGCTGAAATTTTAATGCGTAACATTTGCCAAGCGTGCGCGCGTGTGCTGGCGCGACTTCACGTGTGGTGAAGATAAGAAAGAGTGCGGATAAGAATGAGGTTCTATAACGTGTTATATGTTGACTGCCAGTGATGTTCGGATGTTCAGTTTGTCCATGAATGACCCACATGCATAATTTGTTGGCACATATATTGGAGAGACAACCAGACAGCGGCTCTCTCCAGGCTACAGCCCAACATATGCAGTGGGGAACGAAGCAGACACAACCGACGAAGACGAAGCTTGCTGATTGTCTCGCGCTCGGGCTCCATCTTGTATGCCCACCTTCGGCCTTCTGTACATATCCTGTCAATATATCGTCAAGCGTCTTTTCTCCCGTAATATTTTGGTGGAGAGTGCGGGTTTCCCAAGCCTCAACACGGATTTACGCAGCGGACGCTCATTGGCATCACCTGCAATGCCAGCCGAAGGCGAGCACGAGAATGTTCCGGCCGGAGCACCAGCCGTGCCTCAACCAGCGGCCCCAAATCGACCCGTCGTCGTCACACAACCGCGTGACCCAGGTACCTTTTCCGGCACCGACAACACCGACGTTGAAGAATGGCTTCAGCTATACGAACGGGTGAGCACGGGCAACTATTGGGACCCTACCCTTATGCTAGCAAACATCATATTCTACCTGACGGGCACCGCACAAGTATGGTTTTTGAATCATGAGCAAGAAATCACGAGCTGGGACGTGTGCAAGCAAAAACTAATTGATCTATTCGGCAAGCCCATTGGACGCCGTCGTGCTGCGCAGAAAGAACTCGCATGCCGTGCTCAGACTTGTACAGAGTCCTATGTGACATATATTCAAGACGTCCTCGCACTTTGTCGCAAAGTCGACGACAATATGCCAGAAACGGAGAAGGTTGCGCATATTCTCAAGGGTATCGCGGATGACGCCTTTACACTTTTGGTTTTCAAGAGTTCATCGACAGTGCAAGAAGTCATAAATGAATGCCGACGCTTTGAAGATGCCATAAGCCGTCGCATTACTCCAACCTTTTCCCGTCTTCCCAACACGGCTGCAACATCTACTTGCGAGGACATCCGCGTTCCGCCCATTCCTGCTGCATCGGACAACATTACGCGCATCGTCCGCCGAGAGATTGAAGCTGCCTCCCCTATTCCGCTTCAGGTGCGCACCACCGATGATTCCCAAGCCACTATTTCACTCATCCAGACGGTTGTGCGTCAGGAATTAGCGAACGCGGGTTTACAGACAGTTTGCCCAGTCAACAGGCCCGACTGCCGTCCACCAACAGCACCTGAGCTACCCAGGAGCCCATACGTTCGCCCCCGCTACCAGAATTCTCCAGAATGGCGCACATTCGATGACAAACCCATCTGCTTCAATTGTGGACGTGCTGGACATATTTCCCGCCATTGTCACAATGTTTGGACCTCGCAACCTTGGCCGAATTATCGAAGCACCCGACGGCAAAGTCCCCGATACCCGGTACACAATGACGACAACATCGCTCCACTATCACGTCCAGCACGACCATACCGCTCCCCTTCACCATCGCAACAGCCTCGCTCATCCCTGCGCCGTCGCTCTCCTTCTCCCGCCTACACCCGCCGCTCCTCGGAAAACTGACGGGCGCAGCTCCGAGAGGTGAGCCTGCCATGACGACCCGACCCGGAATTCCTCTGCCTACACTTCCTGGACATAACAACCTCATTAACGTAGACGTAGACGGTGTACCTGTAACCGCACTCATCGATACCGGCGCCCACATATCCGTTATGAACTCGAACCTCCGCTCTCGACTGAAAAAAGTTCTTACTCCTGCTCCGATCCCTGTCGTCCGCGTAGCCGATGGAGCAACCCCGGCTGTTTCTGGGTTATGTACCGCTCGTGTCACTGTTGCTGGACGCCACACTTCTGTTTTGTTTTACGTCTTGAACCGCTGCTCACATGAAGTCATTTTAGGGCTTGATTTCTTATCGGCACATTCGGCTGTTATCGACTGCTCTGCGGGTATTGTTCAGCTCACTTTACCTCAGGCCGTGGAACCTCCAGATCCTGCGCCGAGTCGGCTGTGTTCCGCCGATTACGTTCGCCTACCACGTCTAGCTGTCACTTACATCGACGTCTCTTCAGACCCTCCCGTGGAGGACGGAGATTACATCGTGTCGCCAAACGCTACCGTGTTCTGTTCCCAAAATGTCATGTTCCCGTACTCAGTCATCAGCATCAACGACAATGCCGCACGCCTACCTATTGTGAACTTTGGAGTATGCCCTCAAGTGCTACCCCAGGGTATCTCTCTTGCGACCCTAGCCCCAGCCCGCGACTGTCATGTTTCCGCCTTAGGTGATTCTTCGTCGTCTCCTTCCAGTATTGATTCCGACTCCGCCACGTTCGACAACGTAACGAAGATGATCGCCACTGACCTTCCGCCCGATCACGTCGACGCCCTGCGTCGCCTGCTCTTGTCCTACCAGGATATTTTTGATCTGAATGACCGACCACTGGGTCAAACAGCAGTCGTGAAGCATCGGATTCACACTGGCGATGCCAAACCCATACATCGACGTCCCTATCGTGTTTCCGCTACTGAACGCCAAGTGATACAGAAGGAAGTCGACAAAATGCTTGCCCGTGACATTATCGAACCTTCCTCGAGCCCTTGGGCTTCTCCTGTAGTACTTGTTAGGAAGAAGGACAACAGCTGGCGCTTTTGCATTGACTATCGGAATCTTAACCAAGTAACGAAAAAGGATGTGTACCCGTTGCCTCGGATCGATGATGCCCTTGACTGTCTCAGTGGCGCCAAGTATTTTTCTTCGATAGACCTTCGTTCTGGCTACTGGCAGATTTCGGTAGACGACATGGATCGCGAGAAGACTGCCTTTATTACGCCTGATGGACTCTATCAATTTAAAGTGATGCCATTCGGGCTATGCAACGCTCCCGCTACATTCGAGCGAATGATGGACGCCCTTCTCCATGGCTTAAAGTGGTCAATCTGCCTATGCTACCTTGATGACGTTATTGTATTTTCGTCGACCTTTGACACACACCTCGAACGTCTCTCTACGGTTCTTTCCGTTTTCCGCAAGGCAGGACTTCAGCTCAACTCAACGAAATGCCACTTCGGCCGCCGGCAGCTCACTGTGCTCGGGCACCTTGTCGATTCTTGCGGCGTTCGTCCCGATCCGGAGAAAATTCGCGCCGTCAAGGATTTCCCTGTGCCGACATGCCCCAACGATGTTCGAAGCTTTGTAGGCCTCTGCTCCTATTTTCGCAGATTCGTGCGCAATTTCGCCGACATCGCACGCCCTCTCACGGACCTTCTTAGGAAAGACGCGAGTTTTGTCTGGGGCCCTGAACAAGCAAGTGCATTCGCTGAGCTCACAATGCGACTGACGTCGCCACCAATTCTCGGCCACTTTGATGCGTCCTCTCCCACAGAAGTTCGCACCGACGCCAGCGGCCACGGTATTGGCGCTGTCCTGGCTCAACGACAGCATGGCTGCGATCGTGTCACTGCGTACGCTAGCCGTCTTCTGTCCGCAGCGGAACGCAATTACTCCATCACCGAGCGAGAATGCCTTGCCCTCGTTTGGGCAGTGGGTAAATTTCGCCCCTACCTCTACGGACGACCTTTCACAGTAGTCACCGATCACCACGCCCTTTGCTGGCTTTCGTCCTTAAAAGATCCTACTGGACGTCTCGGCCGGTGGGCTCTACGCCTACAAGAGTTCTCCTACACAGTAGTGTATAAGTCAGGCCGACTCCATGTGGACGCTGATTGTTTGTCACGTCATCCAGTTGACCCTCCAGACGTTCCCGCGACCGGAGAGTCTACCTGCGTCGTGGCGCTTTCCGCATTTGACGACATCGCCTATGAGCAACGTCGTGACCCTTATCTGAGAGACATAATACTAAGCTTGACTGGCCCTACTTCACCCTCTTCGCGTATCTTTGTCTTGAAGGATGGCATATTATACCGTTACAACATGCACCCCGACGGACAGGAACTGCTGCTGGTCGTTCCCAAGCAGATGCGCCAAACTGTACTCGCCCAGTTGCACGACGCTCCTACCGCTGGCCATCTGGGCGTCTCAAGGACCTATGACCGCGTTCGCCGTCGTTTCTTCTGGCCCGGTCTTTACCGTTCTGTTTCCCGTTACGTCGCCGCCTGCAAACCATGTCAGCTCCGCAAAAAACCAGCGGCTCTACCAGCTGGCCGTCTTCAGCCCATTGAAATACCATCTGAACCATTCTTTCGGGTTGGTCTTGATCTCCTTGGCCCTTTTCCTCTATCGCTCAGTGGTAAAAAGTGGATAGCCGTTGCTACGGACTACACCACCCGCTATGCGATCACAAGAGCTCTCCCTACCAGTTGTGCAACTGACGTGGCTGATTTCCTCCTCGAAGATGTCATACTTCATCACGGTGCTCCCCGACAACTGCTTACAGACCGAGGCCGCTATTTCCTTTCACAGGTTGTCCACGACCTCTTGGGCTCCTGCGCTACGAAGCACAAATTTACAACGGCTTACCACCCCCAGACCAACGGCCTCACAGAGCGGCTCAATAGAACTATCACAGATATGCTTGCCATGTACGTTTCTGCTGATCACCGTGACTGGGATGCCGCTCTGCCTTTCATTACATTCGCTTACAATACCTCCCGCCATGACTCTGCTGGTTTCTCACCATTTTTCCTCTTGTATGGACGCGACCCAATCCTGCCTTTTGACACGCTCCTCCCCGCCGTTCTTGACACCACGTCGGAATACGCCCAGGACGCGATCACTAGAGCAGCAGAGGCACGTGAAATTGCTCGCCTGCGGCTGACCACTTCCCAGGAAAAGCAACGTCGCATCTATGACGCTCGCCACCGCGATGTGCACTTTAATCCTGGCGACCTTGTACTTCTTTGGAAACCAGCACGGCAAGTTGGTCTATGTGCGAAGTTGATGTCTCCATATTCAGGCCCGTACCGTATCCTACGCCAAGTGACCGACGTGACGTACGAGATACGACCTCTCGATGCTCCCACGGCGCGATCATCCTCTGACATCGTCCACGTCACCCGTCTCAAGCCCTATCACCCGACTCTACCGAGCGCCGGGTCGGCGCCTTCGCCGCCGGGGGTCATGCAACGAGGCTATGCAGTGGGGAACGAAGCAGACACAACCGACGAAGACGAAGCTTGCTGATTGTCTCGCGCTCGGGCTCCATCTTGTATGCCCACCTTCGGCCTTCTGTACATATCCTGTCAATATATCGTCAAGCGTCTTTTCTCCCGTAATAATATATATATATATATATATATATATATATGCACTGGATCTTCACTTGCAATGAAGTGCCGGTGGGAGATTGCACTTGTGCGTAGTTGGACCATAAGGATTCGTAGCGTGCGCGTTAACTAAATTAATCCGGAACTCTGCACGATCTACGATGAACCTCCCGAGCTTCGTTCACTCATTATCATTCACTCCGTGGATATGCTGTGACTTAGTACCGATTAACATCGACCAACAACACCTCAGCTGTTAAAATAGTTGCAGGTGCGTGATGGTGTGGGCACACTGAGGGTATGCAGTTTTCACATGCTTGATGGGTGGAGAGACCCGGTGGGCTGGATAAAGTGAGACAGTCTTGCAATTCTGCGACGCGTCTGAAGACCTGGCAGTAACCATAATAAACAATCCTAACAGTCTGGTTTTGTGGTGATTTCAATGAGATCGGTTAGAAAGCGTTCAGGGGGATCCCAGACAGAAAGCGCATATTCTAATTTGGATGCCATTAGTGTTTATATAAGCTAGTGTCTTGCAATTCGCGACGCGTCCTGAAGACCGGCAGTAACCATAATAAAACATCCTAACAGTCTGGTTTTGTGTGATTTCAATAGATCGGTTAGAAAGCGTTCAGGGGGATCCCAGACAGAAAGCGCATATTCTAATTTGGATGCCATTAGTGTTTATATAAGCTAGTGATTGCCACAGAAGGATATTGCTGGAATTTGTTGTCTAAACCGCGGCGTGAAAATGTTAGGCCTACTTGGGCCAAGTTAGCCCTGATCCGAACCATGAGGCGGAGGTAATCAGGAAGATAAGAATGGGGTGGAGTGCATTTTGCAAGCATTCTCACATAATGAATGGTAGCTTACCATTGTCACTGAAGAGCAAAGTGTGTAACAGCTCCAGGTTACCGGTACTCACCTACGGGGCAGAAACTTGGAGGCTAAGAGGGTTCAGCTGAAATTGAGGACGACGCAGCCAGCAATGGAACGGAATATGGTAGGTGTAACATTAAGGGACAAGAACAGAGCGGAGTGGGTTAGGGAACAAACGCGAGTTAGGGACATATCAATAGATATTAAGAAAAAATGGACGTGGGCGGGCCATGTAATGCGAAGACAAGACAACCGTTGGTCTTTAAGGGTAACAGAGTGGATCCCTAGAGAAGGCAAGCGTGGCAGGGGGCTGCAGAGTTAGGTGGGCAGATGAGATCAAGAGGTCTGCGGGAATAAATTGAACAGAGTTAGCGAAGGACCGGGATAATTAGAGATCGATGAGACTGGCCTCTGCCCTGCAGTGGGCGCAGACATGATGATAATGATGCAAAAGAGAGGAGAGGAAGATTCTCATCGAGCTATCCAAACTGTTACGTGCCTTCCATTGCAGCATTAGTCATTTGCAGACCCGACGAAAGGCAAACAGTGTGAATGAAATGAGGAAAGGGGTCGCAGAGAGAGAAAAAGACAGAGAGATCGAAAGCGAGAGAAATAAAGAAATAAAGAGTCCTTGGCGATGCGTTATTCTAACCCGCAGGTATCCACAGTGTAAGGACTTCCGTCATAACCACTAGAGAGCTTGCGGAACGCGCGTTTTATGAAAACCATGTGATTGCGTTGTACTTACGGCTGTAACACAACTTGCTGTGGGTGATAGAAAGAAAATGTAAAAGCGAGAGGAGAGAGAAAGAAAGAAAGTAAGAAAGGAAGACAGTGACACTGGTGCGTGATAGTGAAGAAATGAATAAATATGCAGCTTTCGCTAGGTCGCGCAAGGGCAGTTCACTGCAGCGAAGCAGGCCGATAGTTTACTGAAAAAGGTCCGCACGTGATTGTAACGTAATATTTTTTGGTGGTAGCATGCCACGTGCGAAGCGTTACGTGATTTTGCGGAAATATGTCGCGTGGTCACTTGGCGGGAACTAGTGACGGCCACGTAATCGCCTAATTGGCTTAATTGTGTTTGTTGTGCCAGTTAGTACGTGCAGGTGTTGCAAGGTGATCATAGGTGTACAGGGTAATGCTGGTAGTACTGGAGGCACGTAGCTGGGCATGGCTGCGGCCATATTTCGTGACAGGACAAGGTCCTATTCTGTGACAGGACAAAGTTTGGCTAGCTTGTAAACAGCTTCGCTGTTAGCAGAAAGAAATATAAAAAGAAAGAAAGAAAGAGAAAGGAAGAAAGAAAGGAAGGAAGAAAGAGAGAGAGAAAGAAAGGAAGAAAGGCCTCGGGTTGTGCAGAATTGAAAAGCGGACCCGTGTTTGCCTTTGGCACACTATCCAAAATTTTTCCATCAACCCACTGCTGCATCATAGTGATCACCATGCTGATGATGATGACGACTGTAGCTTGGCTGAGGAAACGATGCTAATTTCTGCAGCCCATGTCGTTATCACGGCTAAGCGTCCGTGGGGGTAGGGAAAGGAACTGGACGAGACAGAAAGGAGAGGAATGCCGTAATGGAGGGCTCCGGAAATTTTGACCCGCTGGGGTTCATTAACATGCACTGACAACGCACAGTACACGGGCCTCTGGCATCGTGATAATGATAGCTTTACATCATAGTGAACTCGACATTCATGCCGCAGCTCAGCTGCTCAGCCACTCTTCGTGACGTTAAGTCAGTGTAGCTGCTTCAAATTTTCCGAAGTCGTTTTCTGTAAGCCCGTAACACTGCATGTTGTTATCGTGGGAAAACTTCAAACAATAACGTATTGCAACCCTCGTATTGTTTTGTTTTCCAATATGCTACTGCCTGTCAGAATTTCGTTGCTCGTACGCCCGACCCGTTCCAATTCAATCAGTTGGGTGGATGTTGTATGTGCCTTGTAACATCTAACACCTACCTCACCAGGTGGACCTCAGATACCGTGAAGCAAGGATCCCGAGATATCGCTACTTGTTACCGGCGTTGACATGTCTGCGGTAAGGTTGTCACACTGGCCCTAAATGGACCAGTTTTGCATTCCAACGATTTTCTCAGCTAACACCTTTTAGAACACTCAGCATGGTGTTTTATGTAGATGTGTGGTTAATTTTCTCAGCTTATGTTTTATTTGTCCAGCCAGACATTCTCCTGCATTATTGTTGAAATAAAAGTCTGATTTGTCTTAGGCGCAAGTGACTCTTTAAAAAAAATGGCAGAAAATTATTCCGCAAAAAGCATGCTGCCAAATAATGTGGTACAAATATATGGTACGAGAAATCGAACTCGCTTCGTATATACCAAAATTTTCATGGAAGCTTAGGAATTTGTGACTAACGTGGCTACAGGCATACTCGTGAGTTACGTGGCCTTTAACAGTAATAAAATCGTGTAGCTCGCAGCCCCCTTGGGTAATGGAGGTACGCGTCACACGTGACTCGATTTCGGCCTTTACAGCAAGTGCGAAATTACGTTCACGAAATGTATTGTTCCAGGCTCGAATCCTACGCCTCGGGTCCGATTAGCACCAGGCCTTCGCTTCCGCATTTACTTCTCTCCAGCGAAACCTGTAAACTCCTACGAATATTTTGTTGCGCTAGTATTATCGCAACACTTTCTACAACTTTGTAGCGCGCATTTGGAAACGCTTCTTGGAGTATCCTGAGAAGTACTATCTCTTTTTATCTGAACAAGACTTTCGCGTTCACTTATGCTATCTAATGATTCGGATATAACATCCCAATTATTAATTACTGGCAGGAGACCCTGATAATGCCAAGCAATCTTACCAAATAACAACGAGTTGGGGTGATACTATGGCGGGCCCTAAAATTCCGTAATCAGCAACCCACCCCCGGCTTTGAATAGAAATATATACTGCCCCTGTATTTCAACCTACTTTAAGATAAAGGAGATGCATTTGGAGGTTTGCAAAGACGCTTCTGATATTAAGTACAAAGCATCGAGGAATCGAGGGAAGAAGAAAGATCATATCTTCTTAATTTATTCGCCTTCATTGCGAATTCAACCAACAAAAAAAATGCACGCATCTTCTTTAAAAAGAAACGAAGAACGTCAAGCGACTTCGTCGGTGTCCACAGTGACATTTGCTGAAAGAAGAACTGGCGCTTTCCAGCTATGTTTGAAACCAAATTGCGAAGTGCCTTTTGCGTACAATGCAATAATACTTGGCACACACGTTCACAGGAGCCTCGACTGAGGAGCACTGCTCTTTTGACAATGTCCAAAAAGTGTTGCGGAGTCCCTTTAGAGTTCGGTTCATATTGCGCCCGGCACATGGTACACTGAATCATTGTGCCAAAACTTACCATTTCTCAGAGTCCCTTTCAAGTTTGGTTCGTATTACGCGCGGCACACGGTAAATTGATTCATTGTGTCAATACTCCATTTAGCGTGAACTTTGTTACTTGATTTGCTTGCTCATACTTCATTATTGCCGTTCCTTTTCCAGAGCGAGACCTACGCTTCGCTGTATTCTCTCAACAAGGACTATCTCTACGATCAAGGTACGCTGGAGAATCTGCAACGCTATGCCTATGAGAAGGCGAACGATTTCAATTATCCCGACGTGACTTACCTTATAACGGGGTATTTACTTTTCTTCTATGCATGTACGTTTCTTGTGAGGCGACCGCTGGGAGGGATGCTGAGGGGCACAGCACATTTTCCTTTTTTTTCCTTTCCAGACGTCACGTGTACGGAGTCTCCCATGGAAAACCCGGTGAAGGACAGGGTGAGTACAGCCTGTCTTTTGCTACCTGATTAAATGGGCTATTGAGTGAATGATTGGTTGATTAACTATATTAAATTATTGATAGATTGATTCACTTGCGTGCTTCAAGACAGCAACCGAATAGCTGCAAGTGCAGCCGCCGCGGCCGGAATTCGATTACGCGACCCTCGGATCAGCAGAGTACATTCACAAAAGCTGCGGACTTACAAAGAAAGAACTTCCCGTTGGGAAAGATGGCGTCGGCGAAACGAAACAGCTGTGACAGGCGATCTGTGTATTCGTCCTCTCTTGCGGTGTCTGGGTGTCTCTCTGGTGCCTTAATGAAGCACTATATGAACTACGCCCGCATTGGATACTCTAGCACACAGATTTTGCAAGAAGTTGCACAAGCCTTTTGTGCACGGATACGCACCTGTAAATCACGTACTCCTATCTTTTCAAGCCTGTGAAGCTTTCTATTCGTTATGAGCACCTGCTTTCTTCACTCTTTATAAGGAATAAACTTAATACGAAGAAAAAGAAAGAAGAAGAAAGAAGAAGAAGAAATTTTAGTTTGTCCGGTAACCCGCAGTACGCAACGCACTTTCCGTAGAGCGGTATACCAGGGTTAAATAGCGCTTGCGCAAGCATGGCGTATGCCGTCCACCTCAAATCTTTCGAGTTTCCGTCGCGCACTCTGTAGCCCTTGAGTTACTGAGGGTTGCGTTTGCTTCAGTTTTGTATCATCGAGCTTCGACAGTAAAGCATCCGTGACAATTCGACGCCGTTTCTGAGCGCGACAGGTGTTTAGGCATAGCGAGTGGCCGCAGGAATTTCAGAGGACATAGATCATGCGATGTTGCTTTTTCTGTTCATCACCCATAGCTGGCGTCACTTGAATGTAGAAAAATAAAAAACAACAAAGCTATACGCTATCCGGTACGCTTTTGCGAATACGGTTTACCGGACACTCTAAAATTAGGGAGTTTTAGCAGCGCCTGCTTACCGTATACGGCAATGATGGTAATGCCGTACCGTCATGGTCGGTACGCGGCTATTTCAGTCGGAAAGAGCTGCACTAGTTGCTCCGTGAGTACGGAAACGTCGTCAGATGATAAAACTTGCTGGTAAAGCCCTCAGAAGTTCAATTTTCCACGTGCCAACCACGACGGTACGGCATTACCGTACTTACCCTTCGGTAAGCCACCGCTGCTAAAACTCCCTATTGCCTATTAATACGGGTTTCACGCGCAGAATTCATGATATTATTATGAGGAGCGCCCCTTCCTGGAGGACTCCGAATTTTAACCACTTGGGGTTCTATAAAGGGGACCGAAATTTAAGGGCATATGTGTTCTCTGCAATTCACCCACAAACGCGGCCGCCATGGCCGGCGTTCGCCATTTCAACACCGTGCTCAGCAAACGACTAGAAGCCACTAAGCCATACTACCCAATTGCAAATTGCAACAAATTGTTTGCGCTCAAATTAAGCACATTTATTTGAAATTGACTACGTCATCACCAAACAGCCTTTCTGCGGCTCATATATCTTCGGATAGAAGAGATATTATGAAGCGGTATCTTATCATTTTAAAGAAACCGACAACTGGCCAGAACGTGTGAACGGATCCTTGCGCATTTCAAAAGAACTTGAATTATAGCGATGGAGTCGAGCACCATTTTAGCGATTTGAAGAGTACTTGTATCCTTTAAATTGCGCTTAAAAATTGCGGCAACTACAACGTGGCGTAGCCTGGTGAGGACGCCTTGGTGCTGCTATTTGAAGTCTTAAGTTGCCTTATGGTGTTCATAACACCATAGCTCGACCTCAGAGTTGCAGTCGGCACATAGCAATGCATCTCCGCCCTACTGTTTGCTTTCAACACAGTAAAAGGAGTCGACGCCGAGAAGCTGTCTTCACGGAAACCGAAAGCTTGTTTACCTCGGCGCATGCGCTCAGCAGTTCCCAGGCGTAGCGCGCATGCACTCTGCGTAGGCATAGCCTGGTGCGAACACACTCGACTCGGTCACAATTCGCTACATGTGTTGCACGTAAGACTCCATTGGCAAAGCATTCTTATAAAAAAATATTTCACGGCATTTTCTCCGTTCTCATTGCATGGTTGGGCACTCTGACCGATAAGCTTTCCGTTGGAATAAAGAAAACAGGCACCTCGAAAATTGGTTGTCGGTCCCTTTAAGGTGAGCAACACGCAGCAAGACAGAGGGACAAGGAGAAGAGAAAGAGTGAGCGCTTGAAACTGTTGAAGACCAGCCATAACTGAAATTGTAGCTCACGAGGTTAGGGTGTGGACAAACCATCAACCTCGCGTCTTCCTAGACCTTCAGTGGTCCTCTGCACTATGTGCCACTCGACGTTATAGAAAACCAAATAGCTCTGATTCCTCCCCGTTTAAGCCTTTAGAGTAGCTTCGAATATATATGGCGCCGGACTCAGGCTGCCACTTCAGGAATGCCGGTACTGTGAACACTCGAACACCTCGGCGCGTTTCTATGTGTGACGCAGCGGCAGTTGGTGAGATTACCGAAGTCTGACGCTGAGAAGCTATTCAAGAACATTTCTTACACTTTCAAGCATCCACCATGGAGATAAAGCCAGAATGACAAGAGTGTTTCTTTATCTCTCTCGCTATCCCTTTTCCTTCATCTCAATGACATCGCTTACTTACCTTTGTAGGGATGAGTTACATAGCCACTATCTGCACAACATCGTCTGTGGCGCTCGGCGAGGACAAACCAGGATATTACACCGGCATATTCACACTCACGCACGAACTCGCTCACGTGTGAGTACTTTCTTCATGTTTAAATTTTCAGCGCATTGCCTTTGCGCATAATAATGTTAATGACATGTACGTATTCATCAGAGGTCGTCAATATGTCAGCAATATTAGGTACCATTTGACGCTCAATGTCTCGATGAGAAATGTTGCGAATGTTTATCCCTAAGTTTTAACAGCGGAGCCGTTTAGGGCCTAGCAATGTCCGCCGCCGTCATGCGCCCAGAACCCAGAGCAGCAGGTACACCGGAAGTATGAGATGGCGCCACCGCTTCGCAAACTGTGCTTCCGGGGAGAAGGGGGAGCGACTCTAAGCGAACCAATAAGAGGTCGGGATGTGGTAGGAAAGAAATAAAGAAACGAAGTAAGAAATAGAAAGAAGTAAAAGAAACGAGAGCGAGGGCCTCGTCGTCCATCTCCTGTCTCGGATTACAAAAAAATTAGGAAGCGGACCCATGCTTGCCTTCGAGCCACTTCCACACCCTTGCCCTTAACCCACTGCTACATGGTAATGATAGTGACAGCAGTAGTAGTAATGCACTTGGCGCCCATAACAGTAACGTCAGGATGAACAACAAAAGCACAGCTTCGCTGTTTCCAAGGTTGACACGGCCTCGAACTGGCTTGAATGATTGTTTTCTATGGGAGGAAGAAAGACAGCATTCATTGATATGAAACTGCGACGGCTTTAGCAGAGATCACGGCCCACACACGGCTGTGTGTGTGTGTGTGTGTGTGTGTGTGTGTGTGTGTGTGTGTGTGTGTGTGTGTGTGTGTGTGTGTGTGTGTGTGTGTGTGTGTGTGTGTGTGTGTGTGTGTGCGCGTGTGTGCGTGTGCGCGTGCGCGTGCGCGTGCGCTCCTGACGTCTTGCCTGCTTCGCGCACGTAAAACTTGATTGCTGAACCTATTACACAAATGACACAAAAACATTCATTTAGTAGAATGGATAAATTGGCTAGTTGGTACTGCATCTTTTTAGGAAAACACGAGCGCAAAAAGGACGTTTACACAGCGAGAAGGAACTGCACACCACAAGCGCTTACTCTCAACTGTCTAATCACAGATGGAAACAAACAGATATACACAAAATTATACACATTGCGCATGACACTAAGAGGCGATCAAGCTTAACATCTATGGCACGCGTTTAACATCTGTTAATAAGTTCAATTTAATTAACAGATGTTAAACACGTGCCATAGATGTTAAGCTTGATCGCCTCTTAGTGTCATGCGCAATGTGTATCATTTTGTGTATATCTGTTTGTTTCCATCTGTGATTAGACAGTTGAGAGTGAGCGCTTGTGGTGTGCAGTTTCTTCTCTGTGTGTAAACGTCCTTTTTGGCTCGTATTTTCCTTAAAACATTCCTTGTGTCATTCTCAACTCAACGAGGAATGAAATAAGGTTTCACATGCCAAAACCAGCTGTATTATGAGGCACATTCCGTAGTAGAGGGCACCAAGGTAATCTTGATCAGCTGTAGTTCTCCGAAGTGCACCTAAATCTAAGTACACGGGTTTTTTCTACAATTGGCCGCCGTGGCCGATATTTGATCCCGTGACTTCAGAATTCGCAAGCCAACACCTCGACCGCTATTAAGTTACCATGGCGTGTTCTAGAAATGAAGCCTTAAGGCGTAATAAAGAAGAATAAAGCAATAAAGGAAACAAGCCCAAGTAGGAACGCAAGATTCCAGGCACTTGTACTTCCAGGCACGGACAGCGTAGCTAATAGTCATCTAAAGTAGGTTGTGAATGTATTCAGCAGCAAGAGTTCGGACACTAGAAATATCAAAAATCTGTAATTCCATTTAGCATGGCCGTACAGTGAGGAATTGGTTAGATATACACTACCTTGGTCGAGCCTACGCTCATGGGCTGGACCACTTGGTTTCACCCAACATAACCAGGCCGCGAGAAGAGATTTTGTGGCACCCATTGGTCTGAAAACTTTTGCTAGTGACTGTACGCTCGATACATGTGAATACTTTGGAACAGTAAGTAATCTCGAAAGTTTTATTTGAATTATTCTATCTTCAGTCACTTTTTCCCAGAATTTTAGTAGCTTCTGAAGTTTCTGAACAGCCATGTATTGCCGTGTGATCAGGAGCTGCGACTCATCTATGACAGTTTAAGCAGCCACCTCTCTATGTACTTCGTGAGGCAGACAGAAAGTTGCATATTATAATCATTAAATTATATGCAACCCTCACATTACGACTATTTTATCTACGATGGCTACAAGAGTGTTGCTAGTGTAGAAAGCTGCCATTTCTTTGATCCCGTGCAGAAAGTGTGCACCTTCGCGTACATACACGAAGCCATTTTTTCGAGAAGTGTCACACGAGAACTAGACCGTCTACACTTATATTTCTATGAGTGTAGGCAGGTGCGGGTAGCAAACGACGGACAAACGATGGCCGCTGCAAAATCGCCGAGCCATTTTGTCTACGGTGTTACAGACAGGAGTACGTGGCGACAAGAGTAGAGTTTTGAAGAGGAGACGACGGCGAAGTACTGGCGCGACCGCGTGTCACCAAAGAAGGTCATGTATTCCCCGGGGAATAAAAAATTCTTACTCACAGATGGTGCGTATCTGTGCGTAAACTGTTTAGTCCTCGCGGTGAGACTCTTTGTGTATTCCTGATTCACGGCGTATTTGGCTGGGGTTTGTCGAAATTGGTGGCCGAGGTGAAACTGGTCGCCTTCGCTGTTCGGGCCAAGTGGGAAGTCAGGTACTTTTCGGAGAAGAACCAACTGTTAGAAGTGCCAAAGGCGCATAGCCTGCGCTGACTTGTGGCAGCTCCGTCAGCCAAGTACAGCACCATACGCCATAGCCTTTGCCCTGCACTACGTCTGCACGATCCTGCACGTAGAGTAGGTAAAAAAAAAAGCCCTACTGTTTCACATAAGAGGCATATAACTGTATGATGTACTCGTACTCGTGAAGGTATGCGGAATGCTACTCAGCAAATGTTGCAAACACTCGTTGGTGGGTGCACATTATTTCGATCCCCCTGACACATTACTTCTCGCATTTTTTCCAAAGACTGGGCGCCGAGCACGACGGGGATCCACCTCAATCTCCCGGACATCCAGGTGCCCTGACTTGTCCCTGGACGGCAGGATACATTATGAGCCACTTCGACACAGGTGAAAACCACCACCACTTTTCAACGTGCACTCTGGAGCAGATTAAGTACGTCATCAGGTGAGTACAAAACCCCGTGCAACACTGCTGGCGATTTTCTGAGGTCGATGGCTCCCGTCGAAATTCGCTAGGGTAGGTTTCTTCGCGCACTTTCGGCATTTGCGCAAGATTTCAGGATTCAGAGATGCGCAGATTGTTTACAAATCAGTTTTTACTGCTTACCTCAAGCCGCCCATCTGGCTCGCCGCTATGATCGGCCACGTTGTGCGTTGACGTCATTTTAGGCAAATCGATGGAAGTGACGAAAGTGCACCGGTACCGTACTGCGGCCTCTGGTATTTGCGCGCGTCGCCGCCGGCCGGCGCTTGGAATCTCGGAGGCCATGACCATGACAAGGTGCTTCCCAACATTATCGGCAGGGGAGGGGCGCATGCGCGGTTGCACAGTGCAGAAGGTGGATTCACTTATTGGACACCAGCGAAGGCAACACTGCTAAGTTGGATTTTGGTTTCGGTTGTGCGCTTTTACGCTTGTTAGAAATTGTCCTCGATTTTTCTGAGCAGTTCTGCTACCACGCGCGTGACAGGAGCGTCTGAAGAACATGAATTGCAATAAACTTGACATGGTCCAAGAATCACTGAAGCTAGCCTTTAAACATACATGATTTTAAAGCAGCGTGTAGGCGGCCTTGTGTGCGTGATCTAAGGAGCAAAAATGAAGGAAGAAGTAAATGCTTATAATTTTCTAAAGCTGTGAAGGTGAAAGCCTATTCCGGAGCTTCTGTAGATCTCCTGCTGGTCTTTCTGTTGAAATGTATACTCACCTGCTGTTGACGTTTGTGATGAATTCATTGCTCATTTGTTGTTTGAATTTGTTATTGAAATTTCGGCGAATGTGCAGTTAAACTTTCTGATTTCTCGCTGTGTTAGGTTTCTGTCCAACCTCGTGCTGTTGTTCATCGAAGTTTCTGCCGCTGTCTCTGTGGCACATTACGTTATACATTATTACCAAATGCAGCAGGCCCTTGCGCTACGTAAGAATATGCTTGGCGCATACCCTTTTGATGTGCCTTCCCACTTTCGATAAGTGACTTAGGTGTTCTTCATACTCCGGATGAAGTTTTCGCTCAATTTTTGTGTTACTTTGGTTGTTTTTTTTTTCTTCTATTTTCGGGGTTATTCAGAAGTAGGGTGTACATGTAATGGTGCTCTTAGCAGAATGTTTATGGGGCTAGTTAGTCCATGACATTAAAAAAAAATCGTAGCGCAACACGACACTAGGACAGATAGGCATTAAATTGACGTGCTTTTTCAATAAACAACATCGGGCCGTAAACCCGACGGTAAAGCTAGCGGTAAATACAGTGGTAAACCCAGAGGTAAAGCAGTTCCAATCAACGTGAGAGCTGTAGGATGTGCGGAAGAGTGATTCGCCTATTTCACATGTGTTGTACGGCATACGTTGTTCCACTATGATGACAAGGTACGAAGTGGTTATCTTATGTTAAAGATTTATAGCTATAGTATTGTAAATGTTGATATCGGGCTTTACCTTGCGTTTATCTGCACTTGTCTCGTGCTTATTCGTTCGGCTCTTTTCTTGTGATTATCTCTTTCAGGACGTACGAGTGGGCTGAGTGAAAGAGCGTATGCATATAGCGGATCGAAGGCAACTGAGAGCCCGATTTCAATTTTACTGCATTTATCTCTATCTTGTTATCGCTATGTTTTAAGTGGACCTCCAACTGCGGAAAGTACACGTTACAGAAAATGTATCGGTTGGACTTGTGACTTGTGTGCGTAGGTTTCAGTAGAGCATGCGCCGTGGAAAAATTTTGATAATTCAGCAGTTGTTCAAATACACTTCACCGCTCTCCTTTTTTATTTTCTTACGCTTCAGACATAGCACCGCACCCTATTTTTTGCCGGAGATGAATGGCTGGGATACTCTCAAGCTGCGATTCAGCAGCGTTTTCAAGCGCAGCTAATATTGTCTAGCCTGTGTCGGCGTTGCGGTACTAGCGCGAAAACTCCCACAAAAGTGGCACACCCTGCGCCATCTGTTGAGTGTCCGGATAAAAAATATGTATTTTCTTTTGCCACATCATAGAGACTGCATCGGAGTAGATTATTTCGCTGGGGCTGAAATTTCATACCGGCGCCCGACCCTCCGAAGGCAATTGCCTTAATCACAAGACCCCAACCCGTGCTTGCGAGATGTTAACCTGAACTATAGAAATGCCTGAGATTTTATACCACCGAACGTTAAAGAAAGAAAGAAAGAAAGAAAGAAAGAAAGAAAGAAAGAAAGAAAGAAAGAAAGAAAGAAGGAAAGAAAGAAAGAAAGAAAGAAAGAAAGAAAGAAAGAAAGAAAGAAAGAAAGAAATTACTGGTCTTTAACGCGTGTCTACATGCGCAAAATGAAAGGTTGCCGTCAAATGTAAAACAAAATTAGAATGTAAGGCGGGTGGACTCGCGACAAACTTGGTTTACCCTTCATCTTTTTTTCGACGTGGACGGGTCATGTTCTTTTATTGTTTTCACTGAAAATCCAATTCTTTGACTCATCGACACATTTGTTAATTATTCACAACTACTTAATAGATCGATCGATCGATCGATCGATTGGTTTATAAGCTGCTTATATACTAACCAGATTGCCATGTGATGTTGAATTAGCGCCTTCAACCGACCATTGTGCGCTTTATTTCAGGAGAGCGGGACCGCTTTGCTGGCTTGTCAGAAGCCGTGGATATGCTATTCCCGGCAAGTACCCCGGCATGTTAATGTCCCAGATGGCATACTGCAAACACGTGGTCCGCGACGCCACTGCGACAATTCAAACGTACAGCGTAAGTAATAAAACATTTCAACCTTACCGCCGCCACGTCGCAACTTCGATTCATTGGGGGAAAAGCCTTGAAGTCTAACTCCGGCGATTTTTCGACGTCAATAGATCTCAGTAAAATACGTTCCTTGACAGACCTCCGTCATTTGTGCAAGATTACAGGCTCGAGAGAGACGCAGATTGTTGCAATTCAATTTTTACTGATTACCTCCAACCGCCCACCTGTCATCCTACAATTACTGGGCACACTGTGTGTTGAAGTCATAATCGACGAAGCGACAGAAGCGAACCAATACCATACCATGGCCTCCGAGATCTGCGCGTGCCGCCAAACTTCGCGACATTACCGCCAGGGGAAGGGCGCATGGGCTATCACGCCATGCAAAAGGTGGGTTTACTGATCTGACGTCACTGCTCGGTGAGATATCGGTTTTAGTTTCGAGCTTTTATGAGATATAAAAATAATTTTCGCACTTTCTGAGCATTTGTTTTATCGGGAGTATGATACGAGCGCCTCAGCAACATAGAATCGCTGTTACCTCGACATGCTGAAAAAATTCATGGCCTTTAGGTCCTTCGTCAGACACGGAAATTCACCACGCATTGTCGACAACACAGGTGAAGCGAAAAATGGAAAGCTCGCGTCTCGTTTACTCGGCGCCTATCGAAACTTACATGAAAAGGTACAAGTGATGCAATCACTTACGTCATTGCATCAGTGACATGACAACCTCGTCAGTTAATTACGTCGCGGTTAACGGGAATACATCCACGTGTGGTACACGCTCGCGTTATTCGGCCGTGGTAGGGCGGTTATGTGGCACACATAACTGTGTGTTAGCCTTTACAGCGCAGGCCACAAATGGCATTTACATGTTGTAGAACGCATTTAGCGGTAAGCTATAGGAACCCAAGCAATCTTTAGGACAGCACGCAATGTTGTTATACCGTGTGATGACGGTCTGCTGTTTTTTTTTTTTCGTACTCATCTAAACACTCTCCCATTCGGAGTCTGGGCTATACTTCATAATGGTGCATGTTATATTGCTACCGAGCTACAGAGATAAGAAGAAAATAACGCCTAAAAAAAGCAAGTTTAACTGTTCTCTAAAGTTGTTACGCATTGTTAATCAGCAATTTAAAATTTTCCATTAAGTGCTGTCAGTGTCACGGTTAATGAGGACAGTTTTTACGTTTCTACTCTCCCAGTTTTTTTTTTTTTTTTTCTTAAGTCGAATGAGTGGTAGTCTTATGTAAATACGCTGAGAATGTGCAATCGCGATAGCATTTTTGACAAAATGTGACTAACGAGATCTCGTGAAATGTGTTATCGAAACCGTTATCGCCAACGCTTAGCCTCAGTACGTTATCTCTAAAAAAACACGTAGTAGAGCTTTCGTTTTTTTAGCGTTAGATGAGTTGTAGCGATAAGTAGACACGGCTGCAAAGACATTTGACAAAACATGACGACTTGATCTCGTCAAAGGTGTTATCCAAAGCATATCGCCAAATCATAACCATAGTATCTTTCACATTCAAAGGAGAAAAAACACTCAGTGGAGCTTCAGGTCTTCCCTACTGTTGCACTGCTTAGGGTCATTTGCCCGTGGTTGAACGTGCCAAAGAACCAGGACACACTCAACAACTTACAGGACAATGATAATGGTCACCAATTTAGCAATTATGTTAGGTTTATGGTTAAGGCCTCACTCTTTCCTCATTCCCATCACTCTTATATTTACTCAGATCATCGAAACGACCTGCAAAATTCGCTGCATATTCTACAAGTTTGCAAAAGTGGGGAGCAATGGAGAAACGTCCTACGCAAAACGCTGGCTCTACCAGGAAGCCAACGCTCTTGACTACACCATGTGTGGTAGCGACACCATGAAGGTAACTATCCATACATTACTTTCATATCGTCACGTGGTCGTTCTTATGCATATTCCGTCTGAAGCGCCCTCCATTTCGGCTTCTCGGAGGTCTGAGTGTGACCTAGCAAATACCGGCGACCACTTTGTCTATTTAACACGGGGTTTTAGAGGCGATGATGATTATGACGATGATTATTGAGGTTCGGTTAGGAAAGGACGCTAATTTCTGCAGTCCATGTAGGGAGCACGGCTATGGGGGTGGGGGAATGGGAGTGAAAGAGATAGAAAGGAGAGAAAAGCCGTAGCGGAGGGTGCCGGAGATTTCGACCAATTGACTGGGGTTCTTTACCGTGCACTGACAACGCACAGTACACGGGCCTCTGGCGTTTTCGGTGATTTAACGTACAGTAAGTACGGTAACACCATGCAGTCATGGTTGGCACATGGCTACCTTAATCTGCAACACCCGTACCAGCCACACACACGATCGCACCACGTTACCGCACGCATCGAGCAACTCGCGCAGGCCTCGTCGACTAAAGCCGCCACGTGCCGACAGTGAAGGCACTGTATTACGGCGCTTACCGTACGCTAAACCACCTCTGCTCAAACACCATCCTAACCAGGAGAAAGCCTCGTCTGTCTGATGCGAAGTGACCTTTAAAAAACGGTGGCGGAAAAATATGGCACTAAAACTCTCGTGTTGGACACTGGGCGGTTACCAAAGCGATGATGATGACGGTATTCCCACCACCATCATCGCTTACGTATAATAATAATAATAATAATAATAATAATAATAATAATAATAATAATAATAATAATAATAATAATAATCAGGAGCTTGGTAACCTCCAAATCTGTCGCAGAGATTTCTCGAATAACCACAATGGGTGTGCTAACAGTCTACGCCTCGCTGTCATTGTCTTTTCCTTCTTCTCAGGTTTGCATACAGGGCAAGTGCGTCATGAAGCCAGCCGGTGCGCAACCCCTGGGTAAATAAGAAAAACTCTCAGCCCGTTCCGGTTCCGCCTTCGGCCAAAGCTATGATAGTAGCAGGAGCAGCCACCGCTCAGCAATGAGTTACAGACTGCAGCGACGCAGCACCAAAAATCTCACCAGTGCGCAGGAACCGAAAGCTGAGAATGGGGACGTGGAACGGGCTGCTACAAACACTGCCGGGAAAAGGGCACTCGCATAAGACGTTTGTGAATAAAGGTCGTACGCTATAATGAACGACGTTCTGTAACAACTGCGTTTGATTGTAGCCCTGACTGTCACAGATCTTGCGCGCATTTTGGAGAGCTAGTTCGGCTCGAAATTGCATAACGTCTTGATGGACATCACGGAATATGAGGCATACCACACTGCATTAAATGTAATTAATTAATGAAAACATTTATTCAAGGAATTTTTCATCTACTGCAGTTATTGTGGGAGAGGTTCGGGCGGGTTTCTATAGTCCGGGACTCCGTTGGACAAAGCCGCCGCCAGCGCCCGTTCCACGAGGACACGCGCATCCTCGAGACAGGGGCTGGACGGTTCCTCACTCAAAACATCCTGGCGCTTTGGATATGTGAATCCCGTTGCAACTCACCTTGGTGGAGTAGTGGATGTGGTGTGTTAAAGAACTACTGGCGTGAAGTTGTGGAGGGGAGACAACTTGGGATATAGATAATCTTGAGGTGAGTGGAGCGCTACACGAAATACGAACAAAGAAGAAGGCGTACAGGATTCTAGTTGTAATCTAGATCTGCGTGGGCTCACACCACCTCAGAAATAGCAATAGGGCCTATAATATATGTAAAATCGATGTTAAAGTGTGCGTAGCCCACCCGAGCAGCTATTGCGGAAGGCCTCGCGTCGTTGACACATAACGGGATTTTGCGTAAATGAGCAACGATATACCCTGTCACCAACTTGTGTTGACCCATCTCCAGCGCTTGGCGCCGCCTAGCGCTCGCAGTTGGATAAACAAGTTCGATCACGTGAGCACACTGACCTGTGACGCACTTCCGTACGGCTTGCAACGCGTGCTAGTTTTCTTTCGCATTCTGCAAGTCCCGCGAGTTGTTACTATCATCGTCGTCGGATCGAAATGATTTTCTTGAGGCCTGGTATCGCCGGAAGTCAACTAACGCATGCGCGACGAACAGGCAATGGTGACCATGACGTCAGCGTTGCTCGCTGCACTGCTCGGAGCTCGGCTGCCGTGGTGACGTCGCGGAAGTTGGGTGTCCCCTTGGGGTCCCCTTTGCTATTGTCGATGTCGCGAGGCACGGCATTTAGAGCTCGAAGGCGCACGTGAACTCTAATATTCATTTAAGTCACCTTCCGAGCTGTGTTTGCTGTTGAGATTTGGTAGATGACATGTGCATGGTCCGCAAAAAACGACCCCGCAGGCTATCTCAGCAGCGAAATTTTTGATGTCGGTGCTCCATTACGCTTCGCCATAGCGCCACTGAGCCCCCGTCGACATCGCCCTTTCGTAGAATATTCATTAAAATTAGCGCTTTCTCTCGTAGAATGTTGAAATTATTCGAGTGTCCTAGAAACACAATTATGTTTTCTCTGACATTCAAATTACAGACCGGGATGCCATGTGCGCAGGTTTTGGTTGAGTCGTAGATTACAATTCCATTGACGCATTTCTCTTTGACAAGCTTATTTTTGTTCCCTATAGTGTCCCTGGTACCACGGCGTAGGGCTTGCGTCGTCGGGTGCTCGGGTTCCTAAAGCGATTGTTTGCAATGAATATTTCCGCTGTGGATGCCGACGCTGACGCCACATTTTCTGCCACACAACCCCCTGAACGCTATCGCGTTAAAACACCTCAACGTTTTCCGCATTGTCGTTAACTCAGGCCCGTATTCATAAACCTAATTTACCCTTATCGCTTGCTTTCCTTATCTCCAATGTGACGTTAGGGCACGTTACGTGGACTAAAATGGTGTTCAGTCCGAAAGACTGTCATAAGGCATGTTTCTAGATATTGAACTCATTTGTTAGTCAAGTATGACAAGGCCACAGGTACGATAAGTAAAAGAAGCGATAAGGATAAGGTAGGTTTATGAATAAGGAACATAGGCACTCTGACCGGTCAGTTTTCTGTTGCAATAAGAAAACGGGCACACTAAAAATTGGTGATAACTTGTCAGTCTCTGAAATATGGCTTTCGCCTTCAAGGTGTAGTAGTCTCACTCAAGCCAGTGAAGAGAGTGAGCACTTATTAACCGAATCCTCGAGAACGTTGGAAGTCATCAGTACGAACGCTACCCATGAAATCGCAATGACTTCCAAGTCATCTGAATGATCTTAGCACCAGTCTAGCAAGTCCTGCAGGAAACTCCTCACCAATACTAAGGTGCACAGTGTACTAAAGAAAACATGTTTAGAGCAAATGTGTACAATTTAGCGCGATGTCTCACGCTACTTTGGGAGAGCCGTTACAGCTGTCCCACAAGAAATTGAAATACTGGCAGGTTACGGATAAGGCCATTGGCAGATGGCGTCAGGCAGTTCAGTAACAAATATTGTTACGAGAGTTGTTTAGAAAAAAATTATTGTATCACAGACGATTAACACCGATAACATTACAACACAACGTTTTCATGCAAAACATAAGACATCAAATTACGTGTATCACAAGACATATCTACATAATGCAGCGTGTATAACGGAGCGTTCTACACATCCACACACACAAATGCAAACGAGTAGCTACAAAAACAGCACCAATCAGGACACCAATAACATTGGTAACATGCTGTCCCTCCTCCCTCTTGTAAGCGGACAAACACCTGGACGGCCTCCAATGTGGCACCGCCCATATATGATGTAAAAGTCGAACCTAAAGAATTATTATTTATCAAACACATATATTTATTTACTTTTGTAGTCGATTAGAATACACACCTAGTGTTTAATTCGGAGTTACTGATAATTACGTTTAAGAGCATATCGGCGGATTTGAATGCCGTTTACGTTACACTTATCCACTTGCCTATAATATCGACCACGCCGTCTAACCACCTACAGTCCGCCGCGAACAGTCCGCCGCGGTGGTGTAGTGGTTACGCTACTCGGCTGCCACGCAAAAAACGCGCGTTCGTTCCTGGCTGCGGCGGTCGCATTTTCGATGGAGGCGAAACTGCCAGAGGCCCGTGTACTGTGCGTTGTCAGTGCACGTTAAAGAACCCCAGGAGGTCTAAATTTACGGAGCCCTCCACTACGGCCTTTCTCTCCTCACTATTTCTTTCACCCCCTTTCCCTTACCCTCACGGACGCTTAGCCATGCTCCCGACATGGGCTGCAGAAATTAGCGTCCTTTCCTAACCGAACCACAATCATCAAAACGCGAACATTAGGAATATATTATGATCCTAGTTAAGCTCCCAAACGGCAGGCACATTTTTCCATTCGGCCATGCAACTTATCCTAAGCCCTGTAAGGCCCTCACAAAGGCAGAGGAACGCACACTCCTCCCCAAAACACTGCTGTGCCCGGCAGTTCTAAAACACTTTCATCCTGCCTAAATAGGAAAATGCCCGCACTGTGTGGAGAATTCCTCGGACATCTTCCATATGGTGTGGGCATGCCAATCAACCCCGAACCTTGCCCCAAAACCAAACCCCACCCTGGAGGACCGGGGGCAGCCCTGCTCGGCTGCTCCGACCTGCCGAGCCATAAGGCCCTGGTCGACCGAGCCAGATCCGCGGCAGTCGCCCATGGGATCCTGAAATGAGGAGCCCACCTAGTGTTTGTGAAGGGTAGCCCTCTCCGGGCCACCTCAAACAACCTCCATGTATATTTGACCTGCATAAAGTTTTTCAAGCAAGCAAAAGGCAGGCACAGACGTTGGAACTTGTGGGAAATTGCGCAACAGAAACGGCAAGATTGTCAACGTTGTTATTGGCATGCTACCAGACAGTGGTGTTGAGAGGCGAGATACTGGCATAAAAAAACAAGAAGAAAGGGAGAGGGAAGTAGTGACGCGCACACACGTGTAGCAGCGGTGATCGCGTAGCTGTAACCCCGACCGTGACGGTCGCATTTTCGGTGAAGGCGAAAATGCAAGAGGCCCGTGTACTGTGCGTTCTCAGTGCACGTTAAAGAACACCAGGTGGTCAAAATTGCCGAAGCCCTAAACTACGGCTTTTCTCTCCTTCGAATCTTTTAGTTCCTCTCTTACACCTCCCAGGACGATTATCCGTGCCCCGACATGGGTTGCAGAAATTATCGTCCTTTTCTTAACCGAACCATAACCACTACCATAGCAGCTATATACCACTGCGCCACGGTGGTCTAGTGGGTATTGTGCTTGAGTTTCGAATTCAAGGACGAAGGTTCCAGCCCGGCCGCAGCGGTCACATTTTCGATGAAGGCGCAAATGCTAAGGCCCGTGTACTGCACGGTGATAGTGCACGTTAAGCGTGTATCCACACGACGGACAGCTCCGCGGATATCTCTTCCGCGGACGATCGTTCCGCCGCCCGTCCGGCTTCGAAGCGCATTCAGACGGCGGACGAAGCGAGTAGACAGACGCACCGGAGAAAAATAAACATGACGGCACTGTCTGAAGCGAGAGTTGCCCGCTTCGAATCTTTAGGCTCTTCGTCGCGCATTGCGCGGGGTGTTAGTCCCAAACTGACGCTTGTATTTGATTTAGGTTTGTGTCCGAAAGCTTCGTCGGCAACGTATTCATGACGATTTGGCACCGTTTCCGAGAACCGTACTAGTTTTGTCAAAGCTGTAGGCTTAGCAAGTGCCTCTATTGGCAGAACATGAGCTCGGTGATCTACGGTAGTCCGAGTGCAACCAAATCTCAGAGGCCATAATAGTGTACGAATGTGTGCTTGTTTGTTTTTTCTATAGATGGCGCGAACAGTTTGGAAGTCGATAACATATCCATTGTTGGCAAAGGTATCGGAGGATTTTATGTTTTTGTCTTTGTGGCAGAGTTAGTTTTAAGCTGAAAAAAAGAAAGCAGCGCTTGTTGCCAGACCTACAATGGCACTCTCGGCTAAATCTGCTGTGTTAGTCCGCGCGGATCCCAATGCGAAAAAGAGCTTGGCATTTTCCGTCCGCGAGGTCCGCGGACGCGGCACGGACGGCACAAAACCGTGACGCGGGGTCACGTGATGCGCCGTCCGCCGCGGAAAAGACGGATTTAGTCCGTCGTGTGGATAAACCCTTAAAGAACCCCAGGTCGTCCTCATTTCCAGAGCCGTGAACTACGGCCTTTACGCGTTTTTATTCCCTTCGGCAGACGCTGCGCCCTGTTCCTGGCCAGGCCTGCAGAATATAGCATAATTGCTTAACCGAACCATAATCATGGACAGTCCCCGATCTGGCTTAGTTGCATTTAGGAAGTATAACAATAACAAAGATGGATGTTTTAAGTACGAGGGGGGAGGCATTGCTCATCGCTATGACATCGGCAAGACCCGTTCGTTGGCTGTCTACTACGCAGAGTGCTGGAAGCAGCGAGACAGAGCGGCTAACTTAGAGAGTCCTGTCGCAACGCGTGCTCAGCGGCACGGGGAAAATGACCGAATGACCGTCCCTCCCACCACCGCTAATGGTCTCCACCCACCGAGAATGCTTCCACTTCGCGGCTGCGAAACGATGACGCGTACCACCGCCCGCACGTGGAGCGTACTATGCCGTGCAGTGCTAGAAGCCACGGCGACGCTGGACCTCTCGGAGTACGATATCGCCGCAGGGTCCCCCTTCCGGCGGCGGCGACATGAGCGCTCGCAGTCCGGCGGGATACCCCGCGGCACGGGGCAGACATGGATTCACCCAGGACGGTTTCGATACGGAGTTTGCTCAGCAGAGGCCCACCGCAAAGGGGCCGCTTGTGCCGCGACTCCGGCACGCGCTGGGACGCAAGTGGAAGCGGCGAGGTGCCAAGGCCCGGCTTCTGGGATGTTTTCCGATTGCGTCCTGGTTGCGCCACTACGACATCAGGCACGACCTGCTTCCCGACGTGCTCACGGGCATCACCCTGGCCATATTTCACGTGCCTCAAAGTGAGTTAATCTTTCTCGGTGCTTGAGCCATCCGGACAACTCTATGCATTGCGTACGAAGTCACCGGCCCCCTCAGGCAGCAGTCAATAGATAACCAGATCACGCCCTACTAATTTGGCTTTCGCCTTTGCGCTTTGCGGAACATGCGTTGAATGGGAATGATTCAATCAAGGACTATAGTGTTGCGCAATATCTAGAAGTACAGTTCCATCTCTAGAGGTACAGATCATGCTCGTTACATTTTGGCTGGCGTAAATCCTCTGTTTCGGTACTCAGCTGAAATTCGGTGCGACAGTGTAACGCGCACTTCCAGCCGGACCACGGTCGAGTCTTGAACTCGATGAAGACAGTGCTGGTGCTATTGGCCAGCAGGGCCAATCACGCGTTCCTCTCAGTACTTCGCGTTCTGCCTGAAACATGTGAGCAAGGAAAGTTCGGATTGATACCGTCCCACTAGATGGCTGGGACGCCTGCGTGAGGTATAGTTGTGCTTGTTTACAAAGGATCACGTCACGTGAAGCAAGATGGCCTCGAGTGTCAGGTCTATAGAAAAAAAAATGTGCCACATATACTTAGAAAACAAGAAAATAAGGAGGACAAAGAAAAGGCAAGAAGGACAGGAGGACTATATTGTCACCTTCCTGTCCCTGTTGCCTTTTATTTGTACTCCTTATTTTCTTCAGGTCTTAGATACCGACTCATTCACACGCTTCAGGCAGCTCAAATCACCCTGAGCTCTGCATGTTACTCCTGTCGCAATTTTTGTGCGACCGACCAGAAATTGGCGTGCAGCTTGTCGATCACCATGCAGTCGAGAATACTGCCAAGAGGTAATATTTTGTCTCAGTAGTTGGTGTACCTGTTTGACTCTTTCCTGGATCCCAGAGACACCAGTGGCTTGTGTTTCTGAACCAGGTTTTTTACGACCAGCGTCGTGAGCACTTGAACTATTACGTGCAGAAAACTTCACCACTTAGAAATGCTGCTCCGTTTGTGCGCAGTCACAGAATCTCTGCCTCTTTAATTTTCTGGCTCATAACTGTAGACACAGAGTTAGCACTTCCAATTTATTTTTTTCGTCTTGGCACTACGACTTCCGAATGAAGTAATCTCTAAACCAAATTCATCGCCTAACCTCCGCGGTGAAATTTGTCAGGTGTGGCTTCGTGCATGTTAAGCGCTTGTGATAATTTATTGCTTGAATGCATTCAGCTTCTCTTTTTTTGAAGTTTGCGCCGCCACTGCCCATCGAAAAAAGTAATTACAGCCACTGCGTAGCAACTTGTCATCCGGCATTCCACTTCTGAATGAAGTCAATAATCCTCGACTACACTGTAGCTCTCCATCAATCCAACAGCTACTCGCCGTTCATCCGACAACTTCTCAATGAACGCTGCGGTGCCCAACTGCGTCGTAGCACATCGTGAATGAGGCCGTCGGCTTGCCATGCGCGCGCGCTCTTGCCGATTCTCTCTGCTGGACATCGCAGTCGTCGACCTTGGACGTTCGAACTGCTCAATACCACCGGATACGATTGACTGCTTCGCTCGCAGGGCCTCCCATCACTCGTGTCATGCGGATGAAGTTGCGTCAGGCCACGCTCAGCTGGAGTTTCCCAAAATGGGTGTTGAGAAGGATGTGGTGAGCGTGCGCGAAGCTTTACACATCGGCAAAGCTACGAAGAAGTGCAGTGCTCTCGCGTTGTAGTTGGCTCCGATAGTAATAACCGATGGGATTTTTACGTGCTCAGACCATTACCGCGGTTATAGGTCGCGTCCCGTATGGCGGAGCGCTCCGGAGCAATTTTGTACACCTATGGGGTTCTTAACGCGCGCCTGAATCTAGTGCGTGAATGTAGTGCTTTTTCTAACGCAACTATATTTTTGTTCCACTTGTACAAAATCCACAACGTTGTTTCAAGAAAAAGGGAACGGCCTAGTTCAAAGAGAGAGAGAGAATGCCCCAAGAAGAAACAGTGCAGAAAGTTAGACTTAAGTACGGGTGTCCAGTACACAAAATATACAACCACAAGAAGTGTAAAGCTAAGAACGACGTTCTCGGGACTTACAGAATGCAGCGCTAAAAATATCGGATTGACAAGAACAATTCCACATTAGGCCACCAGTTAGGAAGAACTGGGTGTCACTTCTGATCCTCCACGAACCTTTGAATACTTTCCTTAAAGTATTGTCGCAACGATCTTGCGTCCGCATCAACATTTCATACTGTCATACGACATCTCTAGACGCTGTTCAGAGCCTGGAGTGCAATTAGGTTGTATGGTACCCCGCCTTGGTTTCAATTGCCAAAACGGCAATACCTTGGGGAAATGCTTCTTAAGTGACCACTGTAGAATATCCCACAGGGAGACTAAGTCCCAGCATTCGAGAAACACATGGTCGGTGGGATCTTCCTGTTCGCATATATCGCCATTGTATACTCCCCAGGGTACAAAAAAATCTTTTTTATTGATATGATATTAGGAGATGTTCGCGCACAAATAAGGCGCCGGCTACTCCTTGGCTCGTGGGTGTGGTAAACATTCAACATGCATGGTTGCGAAGCAGTATGCAAAGCAATCCGCCATAATCACAATAACAGCACTTCCTTCAGAACAGTAATGAAGAAACACACTCACAATGTATACGTATATAAGTTCAAGTCCATGGCAGTACTTTCGAGAAGTCTCCAATAAATAAATAAGAATGTCACTGGCACAAAAACGTCCATAGTCAGTCAGAGGCACGTTGTCGTGTAACCTTTCTGCCATCGACGTTTTAACTTACAACGTACCCATGTGTAAACTGAAGAAAAAAAGTCAGTTTCGCCAGAATTTTCGAAGCGATGAATTCGATAGTAATGCACGATGACATCTTTTCTTGTTTACTTGCGTTATACATTGATCTGTATAGCAGCACAGGCAACACCATATCACACAGGTCTCTATACATTTTCCGACTGACATCAGACAGATATCCCAGAAAAAAACGAGCGCTAAAAAACCGCAGACGTAACTTGTTTTAGGAAACCCGTCACTCTTCCATGAATGTGATCGCTGGATATAACGAAGTCCGGTAGGTCTCCACTTAGACTTAGCACACTGTGAGGAGGAAGGGATGTTCCACATCTCTTAAGAACAAAGAACGATTTACTACTTGGCGTAAAAACAAATGACATAAACCAATACCTCCATAACTGCTTCGCATGAACAAGTTCGTTCTACTAGTCCGTTCCCACGTAGAGCCCCAAACAAATACTACAATGTAGAAGTGTTGAAATCTGGGTCAGTTGGGACATGATGTTAAACGTGGAAAGCAGCCCAAGGCCGATGGACGGAAGAGAGAGGTAACACACAACAGCTGGACTAACTACTGGCTTTATTAACAAAAGCCATCTTCCAGGAAAAACCAGGAGAGCATGCACAGACCAAACAACTAACCAATGAACACCGAAGCTAACGCGATTGTGATAAGAAGCTAAGTACCTTGTGCATCAAAGAAAGTGAAGCAGTGCTGACCAAATTGGCACCTTGCATGCTAATGTGATAAACTTGGAGAATTTCACGCTCAAACTTATACAAGCCTCTGCCAAGTATCCTAACATTGGAAAATAGAGGCACACAACCGCACTGCCGACAATGACGGGACAAATTAGCCCCGTTCGAAGGGTTCAATGAGCAGTCGTGCTCGCGCAGCCTGTCATTAAAACAGTTGCTAATAGCTGTAGCAAACACCTCTTTTGAAGAGGTCAGAGGGCTGATGAAGAAAAGTGCGAACAAAGAAGTGGCCAGCGGGATCCCTTTGAAGTCATGCCTTACTTGCACAAAATTTCCCATGGTGTCAAGAAGGTTGCTGTGAGACAGGGAATTAATGATTTTTTTCGCCCCTTGCACACTTTCTAGGTTTTGTTCGCGTGTTGCTCTTGGTGCCACTAGAATCATAGTGTGTCCCACGCAGCATGACGAGTACCCATCTTGCACCACACGTGTTGCGTATGATTCCGCTGACCTGTGAAAAGGTTTACATCGGCCAGACTGACAGATGTGTTATACTCACCACGTATAAGGGCTTTTTAACACGAAAATATTTCATGCCAGAGTCCACCAAGACCTCATACGTCATTTCCTGTAACGGATACGACGCATAAAGTATACAGGTACAAACACGAAAGAAAAATCAGCAGAAAAACTTTTGCTGCCTTGGTCGCACTGGAGTGCGAACACAGGACAGCCCCCGCTCCGCGACGAAATGTGCCGACAGCTGTACTGACTGCGCTATTCATGCACATGCTGAAAAGTTTACAACCGCGCCTCATATCCTTTCTTATCAGCCTTTCCCCTCCTCCTGAATACTTACGTTCGCCTCCGCGCGCACACTCCTGGGGCGGTGCCGCCATCTACAAGCGAAGTCTAAAGCTTGGCACTTACCAAGCACCCATTGTTATCGCTTCCGTAATGTCAACGCAGCGGAGCCTGCAGTCGCTTGACAGCTGTCGCTGTAACGTGGTGCTCGCAGTGATCGCATTCGGTGACAACTCAGCTACACGCATTGTATTTCGCGTCGTATTACCGTGTGATGACTCATTGCCAGCATAATGTCGCAGTAGCCAGCCCAGCGTTCTGTCTACGCCGGCTAGTGTGGTGGCACCGACTAAGTAAACTGCTCGCAACAACTTCGACGGGTCAGTGTTACGCAAGTGGACGTGCACTGATGCCTCTTCCGCGCGGCATCTCGAGGTGCAAGAAACATCCAGCTACTTCTACGAGAAAACCTTGAACTTTCGTGTTATATTGATTCTTACGACGGAACGGAGGGATCAGCAGAGGCTCGTATACTATGCGATGTCGGTGCACGTTCAAGAACCCCAGGTGGTCAAAATGAACCCTAGGTTGCCCTCCACTACGGCATTTTCTCTCCTTTCTCTCTATTTCAGTCCCTTTGCTCTACCGCACGGACGCTTAGCCACGCTCCCGACATGTACTGCGGAATTAGCGTCCTTTCCTTAAGGGAACCCCAATCATGAACATCACCCCGTAACATGTACAGGCTTGGCAACCGAAGATTTGAACATCACTGAGCTTTAGGGATACCCATAGCTACAATAGTATTAGTAGTAGCAGCAGCAGTAGTAGTTTATTTGGACGAAAAAAGCACATTTTCCTAGGGGACAGGCGAAAAAAGCCCAACAGAGCACTTGCCCTCTCCCTCCCCCCTCCCCGGGAAACCAAAAAAGGGAAACAAAACAAAGGAAGGAAGACACAAAGAAGAAAATAAAGAGAACAAACAAACAAAGAAAGGCAGGCAGACGTGAAGCTTCGCTAGCTCTTCTTTCGTTTGGTGCCGCGCCACGGTGGTCTAGTGGCTATGGTACTCGGTTGCTGATCCGAGGGTCGAGGGATCGAATCCCGGCCACGGCGGGTGCATTTAGATGGAGGCGAAATGTTGAGGCCCGTGTGCTGAGCGATGTCAGTGCACGTTAAAGAACCCCAAATGGTCAAAATTTCCGGAGCCCTCCACTACAGCGTCTCTCATAATCATAGCTGCATTTGAGACGTAAAACCCCAGAAAACACATGCGTACATAGTACGTTTGGTTGTTTCTCTCCCACTCGACCTTTTTTATGTTGTTTTGAGTGTGTGTGCGTTTAATTTTTGACCTCTGGGGTTTTACTTCCTAAAGCCACTATATGTTTATGAGAAACGCCGTAGTGGAGGGCTCCGGAAATGTTGACCACCTGGGTTTCTTAAACGTGCACTGACATCGCACAGCACACGGGCATCAACATTTCTCCTCCATCGAAATGCAGTTGCCGCGGCCGGGATTCGATCCCGCAGCGTCCGGATCAGCAGCCGAGTGCCATAACCACTATACGACTGTGGCGAGGCTGTTCTCCTTTTTCGGTCCATACCATGGTGTTCAGCGGCTCAAACGTAGCCTATCTCCCCAGGTTTTCCCGCTCAAATGAAACATAGCACCAATCACACAAATCGTTGCTGCCACACCCAATATGAAACTTTCACAATAAAGGTCCTTGAATAGGGAATAAATAATGTACCACGCTTCAGCAAATTCGTCCTATAGAGAACAAGAAAATTTCGGCGTTGTCAACGTTCGAGTCCCAGTCAGGCGATTCATTCGTCTGTCGAGTTTCTTATCTCGTGACATCCCCCCGTGGCACCGCGCGCGTGAGTCGTAATAGCCGTGTCGAAACGACGCATCCTGCACGCATCGCCGGACGGGGCATTTACTTCCTTTTGCGTAGCGCCTTGCTTACGCAGGTCGTGGCGGCCCGCCGAAACACGAAGAGAAATATAGATACACACAAACACCGAGGTTGGGCGGGGCTCAGCAGAGTGACCGGCTGTCCAGCCACAGTTGGCTTGACAGGAAAGGAACAGCGCTTGGGCACGCAGCAATACCGACTATTCTTTCGTTCCTGTACACGTGTCAGAAGATTGTCGCTCTCTTTTCCAGGAATTCCAACTATTCGCATTGTACCTCACATGTAGTACGTGGCCTTGTCGTTATGGTACTCGGCTGCTGATCCGAGGGTCGCGGGACAGAATCCTGGCCGTCGCGGTTGCATTTTGATAGAGGCGAAATGTCGTGTATGTGCAATGTCACGTGTATTGCGCAATGTCAGTGCACGCTAGAGAACCCCAGGTGGTCAAAATTTCCGGAGCCCTCCATTACGCCGTCTCTCACAATCACAGCTGGTATTGGGACGTAAAACCCCATGAATCAATTAATGCCTCACATGTACGAATCATGCTAGGCAAGATGGTGCGTAGCTTAAGGGAAAATAAAAAGCATTGGCAGGAAGGGAGCGGTGTGGGTCAGAAAGGAAACGCGCGCTAATAAAAGCGTTGGCACAAGAGTGGATTGGGTCACAAAAGAAGGGCGAAACAAAGGAAATAGTAGAGAGGGAAAGGCAGGGAAGTTAACCTGCGTAGGACAACTGATATGCTACCCTGCACAAGGGAATGGGGGAAATTGGAAAAGACAGAGAAAGGAAGCACATATATATAGCACACTGTCAGTCAGTGGTTCCTGCATGGTACGCGGCATCACTGTTTAGTCGCTTGTGCAAGTCTTGTCTTCAGGAACTTCAGCAGCGCCTTTGTCGCCTTCAGCTGCGATGGCTTGGGTCACAAAAGAAACGCGTGCTAATGACATCATAGTGGAAGTGCACAAGTGGGCATGGTCAGAGCATGCAATGAGAAGCCAAGATAACCGTCGGTCATCATGGGAAAGAGATTGGATTCCAAGAGAACGAAGGAAAACGAGGCAGCAACATCGGAAAGTTAGGTGGGCGGATGAAATTAGTATCGAAGATGATAAGAAAAAATAGTTCATTAAAGTACTGCATACTGTGGTTCATCACGAAGCGGGCCGATCCCGCGTACGGACCGACAGACCAGGGCAAATCGCATCGCAGGCCTGCTGGACAGCCCAGAGTTCGTCAGCCAGAAGCGGGCTGCAGTGGGCCGCATCCCATGTGGCCGGTCGTTCCTGCTGTTAGAGCGCGATCAGGCACAATGTCAGAGCATATGTTCTAAGATGGATATCACACCACACTCGCGGCAAGAAGCATGTAAGTATCGGGGTAGATTGTGCGTAGGAGGAAGGGGTTAGGTTAAACTCAGTGCCACATTAAGTTTTGGATGCGCAAGTTTAAGGGGATATGATGACAGCAGTTATGACAAGGCTGGGTAAAATTAAGAAATATGGATATGGAAGAGGCAGGTGGTAGTGATGATGGTGTCGGCGGTGATGGTGATGATCACAAAAGCCTACGGAGGCATGACCGGTGCTAAAGTCGCCATTTTGCCCAGTAAAAAGTTCTATGAAAAAAAGGTTGCTGTTCTATATGTAAGCCGTGAAAGGGTTTTTCGCAAGTCAACCGTGATGGTTCGTCGAGGCACTCAGTTGGGCTAGTTGGTTTTGCATTATCCTTGGTGGAAATGCGCTTTGGACGCGGACAGAGAAGACGAAACACACACAGCGCAAGTTGAAAGTTGCGCTGTGTGTGTTTCGTCTTCTCTATCCGCGTCCAGAGCGCATTTCCACCAAGAACAGTGATGGTGTCAGTGATGTCAACAGTGATGCATTTTATATTGTGTCTCTCTGTGTATTGCGTCTTCTATGCTGTCAGTGATGTCAACAGTGATGCGTTTTATATTGTGTCTCTCTGTGCATTGTGTCTTCTATGTTTTCATTCTGGTTCTTCTTGCATTCCTGCTTGTTTGCTTATGCTTTATAGTTTGTCACTTCAGTTGTCTAGTCATAAAATGTCTGATCTGATTACACATCTTACTCAACGTTCCCTAACGTTCCAAAAATTCAGCATGACTTCGGCATATTACTCCTAAGAAACATCTATGGATGCCACGTACATTATCACATATTTTCATAAGAATAGTATTCTAAAAAATGCTCCCGCAGGGATTTAACCTGCACCAGTTAAACAGGACATATCTTCAAAAAAAAATGTCCCATTTGCCTGATATAACTTACGTCGAGCTCGATTAAAAGACTGCAGCTGCAACAGTACTCATTATTTCGCAGGTTTCGGGTACTCCCTGCTGGCCGAGGTGTCCCCGATCTATGGCCTATACACGTCATTATTTCCCATGCTCATGTATGCAGTATTTGGCTCCTCAAGGCATGCCTCAATAGGTGAGCGACCGGCGCATTTTACCAGAGATGAATTCCTCTAAGTTGTACCATTAAGAAAAACAGACATGGGCAAACGTAAATCAGCGAGAAATATTTGTTCTGTAACGAACATGAAATAGGCTGATTATATCTAGTAATGAAAGTTTTCTGTATTATGCTAGTCAGGTAGTACGCATTAATGCTTTATTCATTCAATTACGTGCCACTGTGTGTGTGTGTTTGTGTGTGCTATTGTCAGGTGCGACATTCTGTATGTATTCTCCTTCTCTCTTTTAATTCCTTAATCCCTTCCCCCATTGTAGGGTAGTAAACCTGGCGCGCGTCTCGTTGACCTCCCTGCCTTTCATCCTTCCTTCCACCTCCTCCTCCTCATTGTCATGTGCCCAGAATTTGCACAGAATTTCCGTTATAGCACCAATTCGACTTGACAAAAAAATGCGTCGTCTCGTTTGCCATTACCTTGCAGACCGACTATGAACTGTTTAATGGCAGAGCAATCGTACGCATAAACGCAAGTTGGTTGATAAGTTAGATAACGAAAAGAGAGGTGTGCTTGTGTCTATTCTGATCGCTAAAGAAATGAATCAGGAAAATGAGTTCGTTCACACAGAAATTCGAGATAAGGGAGGCATATGTGTCAGCTTCAGGTGGAACACCCGTGAAACAATTTGATTCAGTTCAGCTATCTGATGAATTCCTTGTTCTCCAGTTTCACATTTTATGGAAGGTAGCTCCGCCCCTTTGAAATGCTGTTTATAGCACACGTGACGTTTGTATTTGTTTTTCTTTCAATGAAGAAGGTAGGACTTGCAGACGTGGACCCAGGAAACACGTGCATGCAATTTATTTCAGTCACGGCTGCTTCTACACCAAGACCACGCAAGTGGTTGTATTAGTCACAGACTAACCGCGCACGACATGTCGTTAACGAGAGAATCACCACCTCATCCTTCATTGCGCTGTAGCGACATCTAACGCACGCCCAAATTCGATGAACGCGGAGTTTCACGCAGACCCAAGAGCCAAGAAACCCGTCTAACTGGTGACGCCTGTGTACACAGAAGTAGCAGCACATGCGTACGACAGCCTTCGGCTTACTTGCACAATGAAGGCATTAAGTGTCTAAGCCTTCATCGGTCGCGTGCACTTGCACGGGTGCCTGATTGACAGGCAGCGCTGCCGTTCCTAGGAATGCGCAGATTTGCTCCGTGTCTGCTTCCTTTCCCGTCACGGCTGACCATTTCAGTTGACAGTCGGCGTTTATGTTTCGTGGTTCGCTTCTAGCTGTGTTGTCAAGACTTATACCTTCTCTCATGGCGAATTCTCACCAACTCGCCAAACTTCCTGTAGTCCTTGGCTTTCCTTGCTATACCTGTTGTTACATTAACCAAACCACTATGAGGTCGCTGACTCACTCAATTCATAGGTATTTCTAGTTCGGGGTGTTATCTATCATCCTGCCAATACATAAATACATTTGTTGTTTACTTTAGTGCTGTTCCTTGCTTATCCCTCCCGCAGGCGCCTTTGCCGTGGTCTCCATCATGACGGGCAACCTCGTCGAAGAAAACAAGCATGAATACACAGCGGCCGAGGTTGCCACAACATTATCATTTCTCGTGGGCCTTTATCAGGTGGGATTTTTTTGTCTCCTCGTGGGATTTCTTTGCCTCATTCCACTTACACTGGGCACGTGAAACCATGGCTGGCCGAGTACTATAGTACACAGGATAGTATAATAACTGCACAAGAGGACAACATCGCAAAACCTTTAACAATAAGGCAAAATCGGTTCTTGGGTTAACGCGCCACATCCGGGGCACGACTGCGAGGCGCACAGTAGCGGGAGTTCTCGCATTATTTTGACCACCTGGGATGACTATGAACTAAAATTGAATTAAAAAGAAGCAGAAATTAATGCATCGGAACGACTAAAATACGCAAGTGTGCCCTTGTTCCATACCAGTCAGGTCAGTGAATTGTCTACAAAATCTTTCATGTCTTCTATGGTTGCCGCGGGCGTGACGGTCAGCGCACGTTCTTCCAATAACACAGATTGTGTCAGCAATACGACGCTGCCGTGCCCACCATGTTGCAACTCAGATAATAAATCAAGACGTTGCAGTAAGTGCCATGCATGGTTCGTGGAAGTTACCCAGCACCTCCACCAGTTGAAACAGGGCCGTTGCGGAGATGTGCTCCTTTGTAATACGGCGGATGCATTCACGGCAGTGGCGGAACCACCACGCGCGTCGAGCTGCGCAAACGCCTTGCTCCTTTTTCATTTCAGTTGTTTAATTATATATTAAAACCTCAAATAACCTGCGCAAAGTACATGAGTGGTAGGTTAATTGTTACCTAATGATGATTCGATGGCAGACTAGAATGCATGTGGATTAGACTGGAGTACAGCGGCTTCGCGAAGGTTATTCGAATCTCTTGCAGTCTTCGCAAAGAAGCCCGCTGTAACCTGCGCCGTAGGCGGGTAGACCAACTTCGTATGGTTTGTCCGGTAGGAGGGACAATGAGCTTGCAAAATTTGTGCGCTATAGTAGCGTCTGACAGTAGGCCTGGCATTAGCGCACTCTGGCTTTTCGAGTAGCGCCGATGTTCTTCCCTACATTGTAAAGAATGTGGGCACCACGGTGTTTCGTGCGTGTGTTTAAATGTACAGTACACGCCTCATTCTAGCATTCTGACTGTTTATGTAAGCATATGACTTCTATTTAGCTCATTTATTCGTACTGCGGGCCGATATGCCCTGCAATACAATGACAAAGTAACCTGTGCCAAGATAAAGACAATACAATAAAGAAAAATATAAACAGCATATGGAAATGAGGCAACTTGTAACCATGTTGCAGAAACCGAAACAAATTGATCAGCACAATAGAAGAAATGACACTTTGGTTAAAATCTCGGCGCAAATAACAGTAGGGAACTAAAGCGTAACAAGAAATTCTTGTCTTTGCACAATAAGTACAGAATAATACGTACTACATAATAGTGTTCAATATATGCCTTCAGCGCAGTTGCCAGATTCCCTAACAGGAGACGTCATGCGTCGCCAAATTATTTGTCCTTCGCGGTTTTGAGGCTTCTGTGTGTGCTTTCTTATTGTGCAGTTTCTGTTCGGCCTGCTTCGGCTGGGCAGTCTCAGCGTCTTCCTTTCGGAACAGCTCGTGAGCGGCTTCACGGCTGGCGTGTCTGTGCACATCGGCTCCAGCCAGCTGCCAGGACTGTTTGGCATCAACGTGCCCGTCTACTCTGGCCCTTTCCACCTCATCAAGGTGGGCAGCGATAAAAAATTGTTCTCATAAATTATTCAATTGATAATTAAAGACAGCAGTGCTAGACATTTAACAGCGAGCCGCCTACATTATTCCACACGAGCAAACACTAGCCCACCACACTAGGCGCGTTCACCATCATTTAGCCAAAGCTGGTCCTTATTAGTGCTGGACACCAGCGACCAGTGTTGGTAGATTGAGTTCACTTAAGGGGTTTTACGTCCCAAAACTACGCTATATGAATATGAGGAACACCGCAGTGGAGTGCTTTGGAAATTTCCACCACCTGGGGTTCTTTAACGTGCCCTGACATGACTCAGTACATGGGCCTCCACATTTCGCCTCCATGTCAATGCAATCCACCTCCGGATCAGCAGCGTGCACTGACATGGCACAGTACACGGGCCTCAACATTTCGCCTCCATCGAAATGCAGCCGCCGCAGCCGGGATTGGATCCCGCGATCCTCGGATCAGTAGCCGAGTACCATAGCCACTAGACCACCGTGGCGGGGCAACATGACTGAGGAGAGGACCTGCTCAGGGGCAGACTATCTGCGAGGAAAGCGCGGCGTGCAAAACGCAATGTTTCCAGTCAGCCAAACGTCGACATCAGCACAATGTCATGATTTTTGGTGACTTCGATATGTACTGAGAAAACCTATTTTTCTTTAGCCCTATGATCCCTCCGCGGCGAACATATTAATTCATGGTGCAATCTGTGCGCCACTGGCATAGATTCGTTAATGTAAGCTTAATGGACTTCCGCAATTCTAGAACGTATGCTTAGTCGAACACGTTTCGGGGCTAGTTGGTCTTGCATTCTTCAAATTTCAAACGTCAGCAGCGCAAGCAAATCGACACGGACGCGGTGAGACTGGACAGGACGGGCGCTGTACTCCAACTAAGTTTATTGAAAAACAGCACGCGTTGAACACGACAGGACTGAGGGAAACGTTATCTACACAAACTAATGCGCATGCGCTCGCGTTCTCCTCAGTGCTGTCGGGTTCAACGCGTGCTGTTTCTCAATAAACTTAGTTGGAGTACAGCGCCCGTCCTGTTCAGTCCGTGTCCATTTGTTTGCGCTGCTTACGTTTCAAATTTGAAGGATCGAAACGTATGTTTATGGTGATTTACTGCATGTTCCTCCCCAGCTGCTCACTCTTCACCAATATTTTTCTTGCGGACTTTTCAGGGTTACATCGAGTTTTTCCGCCGCATAGCAGAGACTCATCTCCCTACGCTCGCACTTTCGGTCACGAGCTTCATCATCATGCTGCTCATCAAGATACTGGTCGACCCAGTGCTGCTCAAGAAAATCGGCGTCCCCTTCCCCATCGAAATGGTCGTTGTGAGTGCTGTCTCTTCAAAAATTTTGGCTCACATTTGACGTCATACCATTGTAAGACCATCGCTCGGGCTTCAAGTGCTATTTCAATATCGTAATCATTGGCCTCTCTACGCCCCCTTCAGGGAAAATGCCTCTCCCATAGTTCTCGCATTGGCCAAGTTCTGCGACAGACTTCTTGATTCCTTCTGCCTACCTAAATGTATGTAGCCCCTGGCACGCTTCAAACAGTGGCACGCTTGGAACAGTTCTGATATGGTCAGAAGCTTAATTAATACGTAGCATCCTAAATATGGCAGTCATGACGTGTTTCATGTCCTTAAATTGATTCTAAGCATCTGCAATGTGACTCGAAAAGCCATAGCTTCTGATATCAGTTCTTTTACTACCAGTGGTATGCTTTCCTGGAGCGTGGGTAGGAACGTGATCTGCTGCGCCATATTGATGTTCAGTCTATCAAACGGCCTGTGGTTTCGACAGGATTTCTGTTGTTTACATACAGCCTAGTTCCACCAAGTTGCTTGAATATGCGGCGATCTGAACAGTGCATTCATGGCGTGATGCAGTTTGGCGCTTACATGCAGTTGCAAAAGCACGGCCTTCGAAAATGGTTTCTACTAACCGGAGGAAAAGATTCGAAGGATCGATTTCAACATTGCACCTTTTCAGCCAATCAGAGAGGACTCAACAAAATGGCAGAGTATACCATCTAAAGTGTCCCAGATTTCTTTTTTTTTTTCTGTGACTCTTTCGCACAGGCCACAACTGAAGGTAGCGGCAACGGCACTCTTTTCATTCGAATTTCATCGATCTCTAGAAAATTAGCAGCTTAGCCCTTTTGCAAGTATTACAACGAATATAGATTCCCTGTATAAATATCTGCCATTCTTCAATTAGGATTGAGCGTCCAGTTGTTCTAGTTTAAAAGTTAATTGGTCTTATTTTGTTAATGGCTGTTCAAAATTTTCGCTCTTACACATTTTACACTCCGCGCCACCGTGATCAAGGCACTTCCGGAAAAAGTGTTCAAATCTCTGATTTTATGTAATTATTAGAGTTTTGGACACCCTGTCACAGCCGCCTCGAGTGCACTTAACGAAACTAAATCAACAAAACATTGTGAACACTCCCATTCTCCCCTTTCAGGTCATTTTCGGCACCCTTCTGTCGCATCACTTAAACTTGGAGGGTTACAACATGAGCGTCATCAGTCACATAGAGCGTGAGTAAGTATCTCCTTGAGGGTGAGTGAGAAACTACGGCTACAAAAACTCGCACGTGCCTCTCCCTGCACTGCACATTTCTAGAAATTACAAATGAATCGGAAATTGTTGGAGTGAAAACGAAGAAGACGACGAAGACGAGAACATTTAATGAGAGGAAAGGAGGAGATGTCGGCCTGGAGAGTGAGTCTCTGGCCTGCTACTCCTCACAGGGGTAAGGGGAAAAGGGATAAATAGAGATAGAGGGGGAGGTATGAGAGGTGACGATGGTAAAGTAAAGTAAAAAGTAAAGTGAAAACGAACCTCCCCACTTACTTATGGGCTTCTCTGTCGTGGTTAATTTTGTCACGAGAGTAATACGTTATGTTTTAGTGCTACTGCTTTTTTCCCAAGCTGCGATTAACTTGTTGAATACCGCCTCATGGCGTAGCTAGCTGTATTGTTACCAAGTCTTCACTGATTTATCCGATCTCTGAGGCACCGGCCTATTGCTGTACAGGGAGGCGCAAATTTCCCTTCGTATCTTAGGAAACTGGAAAAGATCAGGAAACTCTGTAATGCAGTGTTTGAAAGCGGCTTCTTAAGTGCTTCGATTTGGCGATATATATCAAGCAATTTCAGAAAGCTAATTAGTCAGTCAGTTAGTTAATAAGCTGCGAAATCAATTAACCCACCAATTAGTTAGTCAATTAGCTAGTTAGACAGTGAGTTAGTCAATTAGTTAGTCAGTTAGACAGTCAGTTAATTAGTAAGTTATTTGCTTAGCCAGTCAGTATAAAAGGTAATTAATTAGTTAGTTAGTTAGCCAGCCGGTTAATTAGTTAGATATGCAGGTATGCAGTTAGTTAAGTTGTTGGTTGGTTAGTTAATTAGCTAGTTCGCAATTAAGATTTAGCAGTTTTGTTGTTGTTGTTGTTTTGTGGGGTTTTACGTCCCAAAACCAGTTCTGATTATGAGAGACGCCGTAGTGGAGGGCTCCGGAAATTTCGACCACCTGGGGTTCTTTAACGTGCACTGACATCGCACAACACACGGGCCTCAACATTTCGCCTCCATCGAAATGCAGGCGCCGCGGCCGGGATTCGATCCCGCGACCCTCGGATCAGCAGCCGAGTACCTTAGCCACTAGACCACCGTGGCGGGGCGCTGATTGGTTAGTTAATTCGTTAATAAGCTACTTCGTTTGTTCGTTAGTTATTTAGTTACTTAGTTCTTTAGTTAGGTAATTAGTTACTTAGCTCGCTAGTTAATTAGTTCATTAGTTACATCCTACCGTCACCTACGAAGTGTTTTCGCACATATACGACGCCACTGTGCGTCCACGCTAGGGTACACAGTCGGCAGTTTACGAGCAGAAGCGTAAATATGGCTGTCACCTCTGAAATTCTCTCGCAGAATGCCACGACCGCACTCGCCAGTGTTCTCGGCACAGTTGCTGTCGCGGCTGGCGGCGCCTGCCCTAGCCGTGTCGGTGGTCAGCTACGCCATCACCATCTCGCTGGGTCGCATATTCGCCAGGAAGCATAATTATGCCATCGACCCTAATCAGGTGCGTGTACGCTGTACAATGGCGGTTGTACACCTTATGACAACTCATTGACAACGAGTGCGTATCGTTTGTAAGTTGAGTTTCAAGAATACCTTTGGGATCTGCACTGAACACGTCTCTTAGACTTTCCCCAAAATCACAGAGGCATTTTCCGTGTTCTGCCGACATCCCTATATGCGTGTGTGTGAACAACTAGACATACTGTGTGCATTGCATAGGGCTGCATATCATTTCTAATTATCTTTGCGTCGTCTTAACGAAGCACTAGAGTGAGAAATGACTTTTTTATTACTAGGGTAACTTGTTACAGTACGTTAATAAAGTTGTGTACTACTAATACTACTCCAAACCCCAATCCTCCGATTAGAAGACCCTTGGTACGCTATAAGACCTGAAAAAAAAAAAAAAAAGAAGACAGTGATGGCGACACGCCTTTGAACTTCCAGCACTAAAAGCGTAACGTCAGATATTTGATGCCATCTGCTGAAGGCTACATAACAATTTATTGGTAAGAAAGACATACGCTGTGTTCCAAGGAAGTCGGAGAGACTTAACACAGGGGGTTTAAGAACATTTTACGGAGCAAATTTCGCGAGAATACGAAAAAAAAAAAACGAAATTGGCCTTCTGGTGTCATGATGCCGAAGTTCAGGCGCGAATTTTAAAACTAAAGCTATGGCATTCATTTTCTCTTTTAACATTGAACACAGTCAAATTAACGACAATCGAGTTCTCGCGTTATACACTGATCGTTCTAAACCACTTCACCTTGTCGCTTTGGTGTCCTTGTAAGGTACAAAGTGCATAGGGCGTGCACAAAGATTTTCGTTTGTGTAGTGATCATTGTCGTTGGTTTATTGCCTTCGATAATGGTACGCCTTGCACCAGGATTGGTTGAAAATTTCTCTTAGGAGCGATTATGTAGCTGAACATGTAGTCTGGTGTTTGTGAATTGGGGTGTCTGTGTTTATCTTTCAGTTAACTGCACTGTCCTTAGCATCTCATTTCTATGCAATAAAAAATGCAATAAACTCAATGAATTTCTCTCTGAGTAGATCAATCGATACATCCATCCATGTCTTGCATGCATTTGCGATGGCCTTTATCGCATACAGTCTTATACTAGCCAATGAATAAGAATGGCACAGAAAAAAAAGATACCTTCGTCACTGCGATTAAATGTGGCATTTTCAAAGCATGAATGCGATTCAGATCGCGCGAGACATAGGCAACACGGCAACACTTGGGAGAAGCCATATCACCAGCAATGAACGTCTATAATTGGATCATTATGATGTCGTCATTGTTGTTGAAGATGATGATGATGATGACGCTGTGGTTCATCCACTATACCCAGGAGTTCATCGCACTCGGCGCGTGCAACCTGTTTGGCGCCTTCTTCGCTTGTTTCCCGGTAGGGGCGTCGGTTCCTAGGAGTTCCATACAAGAGGGCGCTGGAGGCAAGACGCAGGTAAGTGTGCTCTTGCTTCACTTGCTTGCATTGCTTTCGTGCATTACTTTAACAAAGTATTGAGTACTTATAAGAAATACGGCGAGAGAAAGCCAACGACCTAGGATTTTAGATGTCATAGTTGAAAATCGTTAAGTTGTTGCACGAAATTGGTGTGCTCGAAAGCATCGTGCGTGTAGTGATACTAGCGCATATAGGGATAGAATCTCGCAAAAACAGTAGTACGTGCATAATAGGTACAACTATTCGACCTATTTATAGTGTATACTACGTGAATTAAGCAAAAACAATGTACTATACCACCTTGTGGTTCCCACATCTAATCGCATCAACGATAAACAAAACTCATTTAGAGCATCCTGATTACTTAATACGCCACAAAGTAAAGAAAAATCCGCCTAATTAGGAACGCACAACCGTCGCCTTCACCAAATCACACATGACGTTTGTACTCCCTTCCAGGTCGTCAGCTTCGTCAACTCTATCATAATTTTCATCGTGATCACCTGCCTCAGCTCATATTTTGAAAAACTCCCCGTGGTAAGAACACTTAAGCTTTCTACCAGACTTTTCCGTGTTCCAATTATGACAAAACTACACATGCTGAATAATCTCAACTTTGATAAATATGCTCGCGCATGTGTTTAATGTCTAAATTAAACCTACGCAGTAACACTAGAAGTAAGGAGTGGTACAAGAACTACAAAACATGGTTATTTTGATTATCGAAAACCAGGTCACTGAGTCAAATTTATTTACCGCGACAGCTCATAAATTCGGTTTCATCAGATGGCCTATGTCGGCACATATTACATATTTTAGCTTACGTCGCATTGCAGGCATGAAATAGCTTAAACCGGCCCATTTATTAGTATAGTAATATGTCTTCGCTGACCTTTGCATATTTAGTTCGTGTTTCTAACGCATCCTAATCGCAGTGTTATAGGCGCTTTTTCTAGAAGCAATTAAATAGACATAAGCCCCTGCGCACAGCGACGCAAAATCATAATAAAGTACTCAAAATAAAAAAAGTCAACAACGTTTATTCTGACAACCAAGTAATCACGTCAATCACAAATTCAGCAAAGCCAATTCAACATAGACCAGTAGTTTATAAGAATGTGTATACGAAGAAAAAAAAAAGGTTGAACAGGGAATATCCCTGAATCCAACACGTCCGCAAGTGGGCTTGTATTTGTCAGGACAGTAACGATTTCTTCACCAAATTCAGTCAACGCTACGTTATTAAAATATTTATTGTAGCATATTATTGAAACAGCATTTTCTGCTATAAACACATGACGCTCGCACTGTAAGAATGACACATCAGAAATTTTGTGCGATTTGCATAAGGCGCACTTCTGTTTTTCCGCCACTTTTTCAGGCCATTTTATGCACGATCATCTTCGTTTCGCTGAAGAAAGTGTTTCTGCAAGTGAAAGACTTCCAGCGCTTCTGGAGGATATCGAAGATCGATGGCGTAGGTGAACTCGCACCATTCGTGTTCTTTGAGCATTACTACATAACAGGAAGCCTTCTGTGATAAGGTCACACCATTTGTGTCCTTTGAACATTACTGCATAACAGCATGCAATCTGTAATAAGGTCACACCACTTGTGTTCTTCGATCATTACAACATAACTGCATGTCCTCTGTGATAAGGTCACGCCATTTGTATTGCTTGAACATTACTACGTAACAGCATGCTCTCTGTGACAAGGTCACACCATTCGTGTTCTTTGAACACTACTACATAACAGCATGCCTTCTGTGACAGCGTTGCGAACCAGAAATAAGACCTGGACTACAATACTGCACGAGACGTTCAGCCTCTGTTCGGTTTTCGAATGTTCGGCTTCAACTGACACGCCTGGCCAGCTGTCCAACGAACAGCTGCTCTGTCGCGACACCAAAAGAGGGACGTCATCGTCAGACAGCTGGCTCCAAGAACAGTGCTTGAGCTGAAACCGAACGTTCGAAAACCGAACAGAAGCCCAGCGTGTACGCAATTTCGCCCTTAGCCCAGCCTCGCCAAGTCAGATTGTTTATCGGCTGACTGTAAGCTCGTGTAAAATAGTGACGTTTTTGGTTACTCGATCCTATGCCACTCTCATGACCCATCGTAACTGACATCGTTGTCAGTTCAGAATGTGCTTTTATAATGTCGTTTTACTGTGCAATATTTCAAACGTAGTTAGCAACGCTTCCATGCTGTTGACGTCCAAGGCTAAAAGTGCGCAACACTGGTTTTTCTCAGCAAAGTCCCAACAGGTTCAGGAGTACGGATCGCTGGTGTTTTGATGTCGGGAGAATTTAATCACCACAGTAATGAACTTCGTACTAATTACCCGCATTTACTGTGAATTTTAATAAACTGAATTGTCTGCTTGTGCTATTGTTGCTTCAAATTAATCGTAGTATACAATATTTCAGCTGAGGAAATATAACCGCTGCACGTTTACCGCAACTTTTCGCGCTTTATTTGCAATCTGGTGTTGCCCCTACACGAATCAACCTAGCCATCCTGATGTGCGCGCTGCCCAATTCTTTCCCGCAGAACATTTGGATGGTGTCATTTCTGGCCACTGTGATGGTGGATGTACAGTTCGGACTCGTCATCGGAATCATCTTCTCGCTATTCACTCTAGTCTACCAGATCAAAAGGTAAGTATTTGTGTACCTATAAAAATCGCTTTCAGAGCAATTTTTCGGCGTAAGGCTGGCACTTGCCTATATAATGGAAAAGTGTATCTATATATGCAGACACTCCTCAACCCACTAATGCGAAAGCGTTATAGGCACCAATGAACAAAAAACCTGGTTTAGTTCGTGGTATACGGGGTGCGGAAGTCTCGTGACAAAGTGAGGACGTCATATTATATTATGGCCTCTCATAGTCATGGAAATAGCACAGACGTAAGCATAGTCGGCACACTCACACGCAATTGTCCCTAACTGCGTTTTAGAAAATTTCGGGTTATTGTGCGTTGGGAACATTAAGCGCCCCTTTAAATTTTCCCATAAAATTAACAACACTTCTGGTGGCCCCTTGTAACGTTCTCCTTTCTTAAGCCGTAAAGCAAGGAGAAATGCGTGTTTTGCTTTCTTTAGTTTGCGTGTCACAAGGCGCCGTTCTACTCAGCCTACTATTTTTGAGAACTTCCTCTAAGCTGCGTCATTGCAATACACTATAGCAACACACTGGGAAAATTCTAACAGTTAACCCACAGCTGTGATACGAGTGCCCCCTACATCATTACAGGTGTAGTACAACGCCCTCAAAATAAAATGCTTTGTAACTCTGCTCATTTGGAGTTGAGCAAACACTCTTAACGAGTGTTTAAATTCTGGCACATCCAAAGTGGAGCATAATGCTGTATAAATTTCTCAGATCAACGAGAGCAATCAGTTCGACTTTCGTAAAATAGAATTTCGTTCAACCGAGGTATCCAGTTTACCTATCTTTTTTTTCTCTTCTTTTGGGAGTGGCAGGGGGGCGGGGGGGGGGGAGAGATGGGTGCTCGAACAGTGGCGACCACTTCGTTGACACGGTTGCTGTACTTTTCTTTTCCAGGCCAAAGGCTTGCCTGTTGGGCAGCATCCCGAACACAGATTTCTACGTTCCCTTGAAGGACTATGGCGTTGTGAGTGCACCAAATTCATTTCACGGTAGTCGTTAACATCTCCATCGCGATGAATATCTACGTTCTGTGCAGCAGAACCGAAGGTCTGCGAGTGCACAGCTTCATGCGAGTTCGCTTAGCCTGTTTTCTGGCAATGCGTATTCGTGGCTCACAAAAGCATAAGGGAGTGCAGACATTTTACAATTTCTGTGGCAATCATGTGTGAAGTCCTTCAAAATAAAAACGAGAGCAAGTACGAAAACCACAACGGAACTTCGTGTGGCAACGTGAGGGGTAGGATAACAGATTCTTCAGGACCATAATGTTGCAACTTAAGTTTTAAGTATCCACGCAACTTTTACAGACTAACAACAGATACAGGAAATGTTCATTAGCGAGCTCCTCTTTAACAAGCTTTGTTTGTTCTAAAGTGGCATCTTTCTTAAAGTCAAAATACAATTCCGATTTGAACGGCTGCAATTTTCAACCTGCCAAGTTTCGCATATGTGTGTTCGTAATGGCACATACTACTTGCCTGCTTGTGATCACTGTACATGCCACAATCATCACAAAGCATTCGGAGTACAGGTAGCATTACAGATGGTAAGCCAAGCTATCATGCCCAGCACAGCTTTGGCATTTTCTCTCCGCACTTCTGAGCTCGCATTGGAAGAAACGGTAGGACGGCACCGACCTAGTAAATTCCCGAGAGTCCAGGAAGCTGGCTGCCATTTCGGCTTCAGTTCAAGTGAATCCGTAAAACCAGATTTTTCATTGTACTGCGAAAGAAAGAAATAGGAAGAAAGAAACGGACAGTAAAGAAGCTCAGCTCTTTGCTCTATGTTTCTTGATTCATTTCCGGGGTTTCACGTCCCAAAACCACGACATGATTATGAGACGAGCGTAGTGGAAGGCTCCGGAAATTTCGCCCACCTGGGCTTCATTAACGTGCATTGACATGATGCAGTACGTCAATCCACGTTAAGGACATGGTCCAGTATGTCAAATTTCGCTTTTATCAAAATGTAGCCGCCGCGGCCGGAATTCGATCCGTGACCTTCGGATCAGCAGCCGAGTACCACAACCACCGTTGCGGGGAGAACCTAGACGGAAAAGTGTAAAACAGCACATTTATTTATTTATTTATTTATTTATTTATTTATTTCGCGGTACTTGCCTAACGGGACACAGAGCGGTTGCTTGGGGTCGGCCTAACAGACAAACAAACGAGGAAGCGAATTAATACAACTAGACCAACAACACCCCAACGAAACATCACACCGCTCTACACCCAACAGCAAAGTACGTAAGGGTACTTTAGTTCGGTATCCAGCAATTCGTTATGATCGCCGATTCCATTGGTTGATGGTGTGAGGGAAATATGAGTTGTGATGGACTTCTCTTCTACAAATAATTTCCCTTAGTTTTGAGGAGTGCATGATCGCGTCCTTGTGATATAATGCGAGCAGACAAAAAAACAAGTTTTCTTGTGTGTCTTAAATGCACCGTAATAAAGTTTGAAAAGCGTTTCTAATCGCGTGTCTTCTGTTTTCTGCACCTGCTGATTAATTCCCACACCATGCTATCATTTAGCACGGTAACACTAAAAGAAATGTCGTGGTTGTGCGACAAATCGAGTTTTCCTCGTAGGTGTAGACCCTGCATAATGCTGCACGCTTCCTTCGCTCTATTCCTTGACAGGCGGCTGAAATACCTGGCGTGAAAGTGTTCCACTTCGGAGGACCCATTCACTTTGCGAATTCTGACTACTTCCGGTCCGAGGTGTCCAAGAAGCTCAGGATTGACGTCAAGTAAGAGAGACGAACAAAAATGGATGTCCAAACATGTCCTCATTCGCTGACGGTATAAGTGAGGGTTGCTATGCCTAAGACTTATTTACAGCAGCGCTTTGAGTTAAGCACTGGTACTGATTCATTACTGTGAAACAGCTCCACAAAATTAAGACGAAACGCGGAAAGAAATGCCAGGAGCAAAAGCGCTGGGCACACGAGCACAAGCACTCCATTTTCTATGAATTTTGTTTATTTACTAGTCACAACTGCTTCAAGCCTGAAAATTTTGTTAAATTGAGGCCGCATGACGACACTACGTGGTTCGTTCAGAAATATATGGCTTTCTGTGCAAGTAAGATTAAGGAAACAAATATAGTTCGGTACATAGATGATTTCGTTAAATTGAGGTTGGTTATATCGAGCTTCGACCGTACATTTTCATCCTGTTTCGTTCAGTTGTTTCGTTCGCTTTGCTCTAGATGTCCTAATTAATTGAAACATATAGCCAGCGACCGGGTATGTTATGCCTATTTATATTTCTGAGTAGTTTAATTCCTCGTAATATCAGTATTTCATTATAATTCTGTTAATCTCGTGCGATTCGCTGCCTGTTGCTGTCTGTAGGCCGGCCTGCCAAGCTGCATATGACAGCATTTTGGCATCGGTGCCCCTACCTTTTACATTCTAAAACGAAACCTGATGATCATCCAATTAGAAGAGTATATGTAACTGTCAATATAGCAATAGCAGGTAGTTCTATCCTAGTTTATCTGATCTTACAAGTTAAGAATGCTGCTAAACTAAAGAAGCCTATGTGCGCATCAACGCTGAACTGAAGTACGCACGTTGTAATTACCTGACGATTCAAAAGCACCAAAGACAGCTGTCGCAGTGTACGGCCAGTGTGCATGGTTCTGCTGAATCACTGACACAATACAAAAGGAAACGTTCCTGAAGCATTGTTCTCCAAAAATTTATTACAAGGTGGCGCTACCTGCACCTACTTTTGCCCAGTTCTCCGGTGCGAACAGTGATTGCATTTATCTACAGACATCGGCCTTCTCAAACAACTTCACTTAGACATCGCCCTTTATGAACAACTGCAATATGTGTCTCGGCCGACAATACTGTCACGGGTTCAAGATTATATTTACAATGCATACGATATAAGTACTTAGCAGAGCGTATAGGCTTTTAAAATGTCTAACGGAGCGCCTTAATTTGTGCAAGACTGCAAGGAAATGAAATAAAATTAAAGGAAAGGACAGTAACGGGGAAGTGAAGCAATGACGTCGCGCACGTTGTGTACCGACCCTATACTCCTGCTAGTTACCTGATTTGAACCTGCTTTAGTGTGATACTGAAGTGACCGAAGCAAATGGCATTTTATTGCATCTACACAAAAATGTGAATACACTAACTCTTATTTCCTTTCTTTTGTGTGTAGCATCCCGGAAAAGACCACATGGAAGAATCCAAGGAAGGCTACAATTCCCAGCAACGCAAAGGTAAAGTGTCCGGACTTTTAGTGCAGACCGCTATGTCATAAAAGAAGTGGCTATAACTGGAGACAGAAAACGCAAAGTATAATATACTTTTAGCAGGTGGCACCATTCGGTTAAGAAAAGAAGGGAAGGAGAGAGATCCGCAAGGCTATTAGGAAAAGCGCGACGCAGGAGCAGCGAAAATGTGGACCACAGAGGGGCTCTGTTGTGCGCGCGTTCGTGCCATTGTTCCCTAAATTTCGCTGCTATCCTTATGACTTAAGTTATGACTTATATTGTGATATTCTTATGTCGTGCGCGCATGTCCGCCATTGCTTCCTAAATTGCCTTGTTATCCTTATGGCTCGTCCAGCTACGTTTGCCTCACAACCTCTCTCACTCAGTTCAACATTTTTTTCGTCTTCTTGGGCACGTAGGCGAACTGTCTAACTTCCCTGCCCTTCATACATTCCCAACCTCTGACCCCCCTTCCCAACAGGCCAGAAACGTCATCAAGATCAGAGAACCGTCCTGCAGCTTCTCCTCCAACATACCGGGCATACCGCCGTACGAACCGAGAGCATGCGAGGCAGTGTACATGAGCACTGAACCGATAGCGGGAGTCGGCGGTCGCCCCTCGTACATCATTTTCGATTTCTCTCGGGTCAGCTTCGTGGACGGAACCAGCATAAACACCATGATGGAGGTGAGCTCACGTGGTAAATAATAATAATCACAGTCGCTGCGTTTCGGGTACTCAGTTGATTCGTAAAAAATGGGCAGATCCCACGTGTGGGAATCAAGGAAATGCGAAACTCTCATCAGGAACGTAAAATGGATCTGCATTGCTGCGTGATTTTGGTACGTATGAAGCTAGCAAAACGGCCGCAATTAAGAGCAAGACTGTGGCATGTAAACCATGCCGCTCAAGACACGCATGTCGTGATTTTATATGTTATGACTCTGTCATTTACGTTCGTTATGCAGTCGTGTTATGCCATAGCAATTTTGGTATACATCCCAATAACGAAACGCGTGACATGTAAATCATGTCGCTCATGACATGCATGTCACGATTTTCATGTTCTTAGAACGTGTCACTCATGGTCGTCATACATTGTTGTCTCGCCATACCAATTTTGGTATATATAAAGTTAACGAAACGGCCGCAAGAGCACCAAGACCGTGGCACGTAAACTATGCCGCTCATGACATGCATGTCATGATTTTGGTGCTATGACGTGTCATTTATGTTCGTCATGCAGTCGTGTTATGGCATACCAGTTTTCGTATACATCCCATTAGTTAAACGGCCAGGACAGCACAAAGTCGTCGGCGGCTACATAGATACGCTCAAAGTCGCCGAAGATCGAAAAGAAATGCTTCGCAATTAGAAAGTAAATTAGGCTTTCGAGAAATCGGATGTTATCGAATAAAAAAATGAATTCTCGTTTATGGATTGTTTTACCGCATTCTCTCCTATTTCAGCGAAGGCACAGAAGGTCAAAGAGAGCTGTTTCAACGATACTCTGCGAATTTCAAGGCTCGTAAATACCTCCCATCCTACACATGATGGCCGGGGAAGCTTTCTAAGTAGTACCCGTGGTTCACAAAGAGTAATGGAGAAACGAAAGAAGGGAAAGTCAAAGACGAATGTTCAGCGGAAATAACACGTAGTTTTGCTAGTCTATGCTATAGGACATTTCAGTGTAAAACATATTTCTCGTTCACACGCGGTGGCATCACTTGTGAATCGTCCATATCAAGCGGAAAAATTACTCAACTTTGGCTTTCTCCACTAGTATAGCTTACACCTACATTTTTAAGGCCAAATTTATGAAATTTTCTAAAGTGGGAAAAACATTATTTGCTAAAATAAGCAATTATATGTTACTCCATACAATCAGTGACCAATCAATTAGTATTTATTTCGTGTCAAAAAGTAATACAGTGCAGATTAGTATGCAGGAGGAGGTCCCAAGGCTACAAAGCGCAGGCGGGACCTCCTATGTTAATACACTAGAAAATAAATAAAGCGAACAAGGAATAGCAATAGCTCACAAAAACAGCTATTCGTAACTAGTACACTAATAAATGATCTAGTTTTATTTCTACATACACAAAGCGAAAGAAACAGTTATACAAACAATAGATAACTTGAATTTTTCCCTAAAAGCATGAATGTGCAGTATTTCTTTTATATCTCGAGAAAGTGAATTCCATAATGAGATTGATGAAAAAACAATGCTCATTTTGCCATAATTCGTGCGTAGTTTGGGTAGCAGACGATTATTACGGATCACGAATCCTGTTCTATTGCGATTACAACCTCGAATTGCCCAAATGAAGCAACCAATGCCAACCAATCAAATTTGTTCATTTCCGTGACGTCACGGAAGAAGTGAACTTATATTTTTGACCCTGCCAGGCTATCGCAGAAGGCATGTGCAATACCGGTATGTGAGCTGAGCTTGTGGCGAAATGTCAGTAAAGGGCACAAGCCCCTATTTAATGTAATTAGCTGGAACGGTTCCCTAAAAGGCAAACATTTCGCGTTTTGTGTACGTTTAAGTGAGGAACAGTGGTCTATAATGACTCGTCTTGACAATGTCAATCATCCTTGTGTTAATGTTGTGTTCCATGTCCATCTCCCATCAAAGGTATTCAAGGAGTACAGGACATTGGGCGTTTCCATCTACATGGCCGCATGTTCAGGTGAGCATGCTGAAGCGCCTTTCATTTGGAGTATTTTAATGCCGGGTACCCAAGCGGCTCTAAGTACGCACATGCTTGAGTCATTTTGCACTCCCCTTAAACTGAACTGCAATAGAACGTAGGAATGCGGGGCCGATCCCTCAATGCTTGTGGGTCCGAATACTACAGCTCTCCATTGTTTCGTTGTGTCTTGTCTATTCCCGGCAGTACCGTCTACATTTAGTACATATTTACAGTGCTCACGGATTGAAATAGGACATGTAAACATTGAATTAGGCCAACTAAAATGTGCAATTGCTCTCTGCAACAGCGCCATGTAGCTTTGAATCTGTCCTTTAAAGGTGGTGTTTTATTTTTGTGCAAGTATACAAACCAATATTACACCGCTTGTACCCGAACTGAAGATTGTAGAAACAAAAGTACATACATTACATTGCCCTAAGTTTTCCTATTTCAATCCGTGAGTACTCTACACGCAGTCACAAGCAAAAGTTAGGGCACCATATCAGGAACAAAAGAAAACTTAATGTGTTTTAGCACAGCTCCAAAGCGTAGAATAGATTTGATAAATTAACGTGGTCAAACCAGCGCCGAGGCGCTGGTCAAACACGTCCGCTTATGTTGTACGACTCGACTTCGCATAGACTCAGACTGCAAACAAAAAGATTGAGCCACCAAATGGTCCCCAAGCTCTTACTGGTTATACTATTATGTATGTATGTATGTATGTATGTGGTGTGTATGTATGTATGTATGTATGTATGTTGTATGTGTTTATGGATGTATGCATGGATGTATGTATGCATCTCTGTATGCATGGATGTATGTATGCATCTCTGTATGTATGTATGTATGTATGTATGTATGTATGTATGTATGTATGTATGTATGTGTGCAATGCGCGCTGCCCAGCCGCCGACCAGCCGTACATTACATGGTATCTCCGTTCCTCTCTTCTTTCAGTGCCCGTGTTCCGCATGCTCAAAAAGGGCGGCGTCCTAGACGTCCTGCCGTCGGCCAAGTTCTTCCCCAGCGTGCACGATGCCGTCCTGCATACGCGGCACGATAAAAAGGTTTCGAGCTTTACCTATGTCCTTCACAAGACAAACGGCAAGTGCGGGACTGCGTGTCCACGACATTTCCCGGGGCTGGCGGGCGCACTTTGAGTATAGACGCTTTTGAGACATACAGGGTGTTTTTTTTAGTTGCAACACATTTTTTAAGTTAGAAAAACAATTCGCAGGAATATCTTGTGTACCATTCGAGTGTACGGGTTGGCGGCTTCTAGATACAAAACAATTTCCGCACTTGTGCGCATAATTAGCTAAATTACGCTAATTAACTTTTTAATTATCAGTAATTGATGGCTATCGCAAATGAGTACTTTGGAGCCCGTCCTCGACACTACCTATCCCAACGATCAAATTTTGAATAGCGGAGTGCAAGTCGGAGCTACGCGAACAATTAGTTCCCCGTGGCAGTCTCCTTGAAACCGAAACTGGCCGGAAAAAGAGCGTCCGTGACGTCGATGTCACCGCCCCCACGGCTTTCGTCACTCGCCACTCGCCCGTGATCACCGCCGCTCCGGCCGCGTAGGCAGCTTGCGTTATCTACTTGTTATCTGCGGCGTTGGGGGCCAGTTTCGGTTTCAAGGAGCCTGCCACGGGGAACTAATTGTTCGCGTAGCTCCGACATGAACTCCGCTATTCAAAATTTGATCGTCGGGATAGGTAGTGTCGAGGACGGGCTCCAAAGTACTCATTTTGCTGTAGCCACCAATTATTATTATTTACAAAATACTGCAGACCACAAATTAGTCCTTGCAGGAAGGGCACTTACAGAAAAAAATATTGGGAAAACAATACAAAATGCTTAAGTATAAAAATATAATACATTGATGCAATAAGTACAAATACACCGAATAAGTCAAATATATATAACTGAAAACATATGATTAACGCGCCTCAAAGAAAAGGTTTATATCAGGTCGGGTGTTCCACTCAGACACTGTTCTGGGGAAGAATATTTAAATGCGTTTGCCCTGGCGAAATGAGGGGTTAGTGCATATGCGTGTATCATGACGGGTGCGTCTTGTTTACAAAGGGGTGACGTATACCGCGGGGTCTAACGATAGTTCGTGGTTAATTAGCTGCTTTAGGAACTTCAGGCGAAGCATGTCTCGAGGAGGGGAATATCGTTGGCCAACATCCGCTGTGTGGGGGAATCTGTGCGCTTAAACTTGGAATAAATAAAACGGATGGCTTTTCTCTGAATTCTCTCTTTTAATGTTATATTTAGTGTAGGGATCCCATGTGATACAAGCGTACTCTAGTTTAGGTCTAATGAAGGTCAAATAGCTTAACAATTTAATGCTGGCTGGTGAGTGCCTCAGTTTATGTCTTAAGAAGCAAAGTTTACGGAAAGCAGAACAACAGATATTGCTAATATGCAAATTCCAGGAAAGTATATTAGAAAATGTGATGCCTAGATGTTTATAATTTTCAACTTCTTTTAGCGGGAAAGCGGCCAGGATGTATTCATATTTTAACGGGATTTTCTTTCGAGTAAAACGAAGGCAGACTGTTTTGTCTTTTTTGAGTGACATGTCCCACCTATCACACCATTCCTGTATATTATGTAGGCTTAGATCAAGTTCGGTCTGATCATGTACTGCGGATGTTTCCCCAAATAAAACGCAGTCGTCCGCAAACAACCGAATTTGTGTATGTGGTGTAACGACAGTGACAATATCATTTATGTATATGAGAAACAGCAATGGCACCAGGACGCTACCCTGGGGTAAGCCGGATGTTACGGGAAAACGGCTGGAGTACTGATAATTAAAAAGGTAATTAGCATAATTTAGTATTATGCGCACAAGTGCGGAAATTGTTTTGTATCTAGAGGCCGCCAACCCGTACACTCGAATGGCACACAAGACATTCCCGCGATTTATGTTTTTCTAATTTAAGAAATGTGTTGCAACTAAAAAAACGCCCTGTATACAGTGTGCCCTTTTTATGCTACAGGCATCAGCAGCGGTGCCTGTCATATATGCGACAGTTTATATGGCCGCCCCTTGAGAATCTGAAAGCGGTGATGCACTGGCAAGGTGCTTACTTCCACGCTGCAAGCACCGGAGAGCTAGGGACACTAAAACGAAAAAAAATTATCTCGTATCAGTAGGTTAGCTTTCCACAATACAAAAACACCAACCTTACCAGGAGAATACCTTCGGTGAGCTATGAAACGAGCAAAAAAGAAAATAAGGGTGGCGACGCCGCTTTGAAGTCTCAGCACTAAAACGCGTGACGTTACTGACATTGGACGGCGTTTTCTAAGACCTACATAATTATATTAGTTATCAGTAAGAAAGACCTACAGTGTGTTCCAAGGAAGCCAGAAACATACCACCAAGACAAACTTTAAAACTCATTTTCGCTTTTAATGTTGAACATAACATGTCGAAATTGACGACAATCGAGTTCTCGAAATACAACATATTATAAACCACTTCACCTCTTCATTTTAGTGTCCCGTTAAAATAGGCTACCGTTGGTTAAGCTTGCTTGAAGGCAAACTCCGGCGATTTCTCGAGGTCAATGAACTTCAAAAAAAGCCGTTGGTCACGTTCATTTTATGCACGATTACACGCATGAGCGATGCTCAGATTGCTCGCAAATCATTCGTTGCTATCTCAAATCGCCCATGTGGCTAACCACACTTATTGGTCTCATTGGGCGTTGACGTCATTGTAGGCAAAGCGGCGGAACTGAAGGAAGCGCACAGGTACCATAACACGGCATTTGAGATCTGTGGGCACCGCGTTCCGGTGCCCCATATCTCGAAGACCATACCCATTTCAAAGGGCTTCGTGACCTTACGGCCAGGGGAAGGGCGCATGCGTGGTAGTACAGCGGAAAAGTATGATTGACTCATTTGACGTCACGCTAGGACAGCATTGCTCAATCAGAAATCGCACTCGGCTTTAAGCTTCTTCTGCTAATTAAAAATTAATTTTCATTTACAGAGCATTTCTACCACCAGAACAGTGGCAGGAGCGTCTCGAGAACAAAGAATCGCCATTACCTTGGCAAGGTAGAAAAAAAATTACACCATCTCCCACTAAAGGGAACCATGTGTGGATGCGAAGCAGCGGGGAGATGGTTAGCTTGAGCTAACCATCTCCCCCATGGTTAGCTTGAGTAATTTTATTGAGAGGACGAATGAGAATGTATAAGAGGAGAGAACGCGGTGGGGGTTGTGTGATGGCCCGAGCGCTCATCGCGGCGGTCCGCCGCGGTGCTGTAGCCGTTAAGGTACTCGGCTGCCACCCAAAAAAACGAGACGAAAGAGTGTTACCACTCGATGTGCGCTCGAGCGTTGCGAGCGGTGGAGAGGGTGAAGCGAGAGAGAGGTGACACGTACGTTAGGCGCGCGTCAGGTTTCCGTCAGGCGGCATTGGCGCTTAGCCGTGTCCCCAGTATGGGAGACAGAAATTAGCGCCTTTTTCCTTTCCTTTATAATCTCTACCACCAGGCGGCAGCTGCGGGCGCTGCGGCGAGCGCGCGGCAGGCGAGGGAGAGAGTGACGTCAACGCGCAGCTGCGGCGTGACCTACTTGGCACCGCTCCAACACCTGCAGCGAGGGGAGCGCGTTGCGGCGCGTTCGTACGGACGGAGGTACAGCGTTACACAGGCTAGTCAAGGAGCTGCTCGCATCTAAAAATTGGCCGCGTATCTGCGTACCTCGTTGCAAATGTCGTCGAAAGACGATAGTCTACCGGCCGTACTACACTGCGTGAGATATGGACGTCATCTGGTAGTGTCGTCGCGAAACGTGAGCTTGTGCAGAATCACTGGGCAACTGCCAGGTGGCAGCACCAAATCGTCGGCAGAGGCATTTTTCATGCACAGCCTAACAAACACTATGGTCCTTAGAATTACGTATCTATGTATTTCCTGGTAAAATAACGCACCACCTAATAAAAACGTGTTGATGTTGCGCCTCAGATAAGCGTAATATTTGCTTTTTAATCGACAATGTTCACAAGTATGAACAGCTCCCAGTTCAAGATGGCTGGGCGTTACGCGAGTGCTTAAACTTTGGGTGGCTGAATTGTGTGCCAGACAAACAGACATACCAAAATTCCTGCGTTCAAGTATCCCAAGAAAGACTATCGTCTTTAAAATCGCCGGAGTCTGCTTCTAAGTGTGCCTAAAGAAATGTTAATGTAAGCCAGCGCTTGCTTATTACAGAGAAATATTACTACACGCTTCTGTTGCGGGATGCTGGCTAAACGGCTGTAAGTGTTGGCTGCTGTCGGCTGATGTTGGCTATTTGTTATTATAAACAAAACATTGTCTTCATGAACTCTCATTCCAAAGCAGCTTCCGCATATTTATAAAGAACAGACTGGGTTGATTTTACCTGAATGTGTCTTTCTGATTGAAGACCCCATCCACCCATTCATCCATGCATGCCTCCATGTATATACCCACCCAGTGATCCATCCATCCGCTCACACCGCCCACCTTTTAACTCATTCATTCATCCAATCCATCTACCTAATCTGATCAGTCGGTTCCATCCAATCTCATCTCATATTTCGCCTCAGCTGATCTTCACTATACACTCAAGACCAAAGGTAATACGCTTTTAGTGGAGCAAAAAGCACCGCCGTACCCACAAAGTGAATGACGTTAGAGGAGCTTACTGGGAGATGATCGGGTAACCGGCGAATGCTCCGTACACATCTACCATCATATATAGACGTGGCAACGTTGTTATACGTCAGGTAGCGACCGCTTTTGGCGCTTGGCCGAGGCATCCCACGCCCGCACTCTTCGGGGTTCTCTTGCCGCCGCTTCCGTTTTGCTTCTGCTTCGCGACTTGTAACCGCAGGGTCCGCTTGACGACGCGTCCGCTTCGCTTGTGCTTCGCTGGCCCACAGCTCCGGGTTTGCTTGACAGTGATCCCTCTTCGCTTGTGCTTAGCTGGCCCGCAGCTCCGTGTTTGCTTGACGGCGATCCCTCTTCGCTTGTGCCTCGCCGGCCCGCAGCTCCGGGTTTGCTTGACGGCGAGCCCTGTACGCATCTGCTTCGCTGGCCCGCAGCTCCGGGTTTGCTTGACGGCGATCTCTCTTCGCTTGTGCTTAGCTGGCCCGCAGCTCCGGGTTTGCTTGACGGCGATCCCTCTTCGCTTGTGCTTCGCTGGCCCGCAGCTCCGTGTTTGCTTGACGTCGAGCCCTGTACGCTTCTGCTTCACTGGCCCGCAGCTCCGGGTTTGCATGACGGCGAGCACTCTTCGCTTCGGCCTCCCGGGCTGTCACCGCAGGGTCTTTGCGGCGATCCCGATCTGCTGCGTTGCGAGCCCGTCGCGCTGCTGCCTTGGCGTGTGCGGTGTTCATGCGTCCGAGCGGTAACGAAGAGTGTTCACTGCGTGAGCTCCCGGCGAAAAGGAAGGATGCGCGCGTGCTGAGAGTGGTGACGATGATGACGATGATGATGTTGAGGCCATTCCCTTCGTAACGGGCGGGCGCCCCTTGGCATCCCAGCCAGTGGTACATAAATAGTACAATAAAAGGAAAAAAGAACGAAAAAACACAGACAGACGGACAGGCCGAGCGGGTTGGTGGGTTACGAACCCTTCCGAAGTCCCGAGAGAATTACTCTCCACCATTGTTCTAGGCGAGTTTTGCTGCGCCTCACTGCGGCATAGTCCACCACGCCATCTGTGTCAACAAAAACCAGTGCGGCAGCGAGATCTGTGTTCGCATTGGGAGGACTGAGTTGCTTGCACTCCGTCACGATGTGTGCGATGGTCTCGTCAGCCCCACCACACGCGCGACACACCACACTCACGAGTTCGCTGTCGTAGGCCTGTTTAGGGACAAGAGTACGCGGGGCCCCTGCTCTCGCCTCAAACAACAGCACACTTCCCAGGCCATTATCGTAGAGTGGGACTGGAGCGATGGTGTCGCCTTGAGCGGCGCCGCCATCTAGTGAGCATTCTTAAAATCACCGGAAAGCCGGCGCTTTGAGCGGCGTGTACACGCCGCCGCCGCCGGACAAGGCGCGAGCATAAGAAGCTTGCCGAGCAAGCTCCTAAAAACCTACTTCAGTAAAAAGGCAAAGGACAAAATGTATAAAGAAAACAACATGGCCGTCGTGCCAAAGGAGGTTTTCTTTAAAACCTTCTCAGTCGTACCCATCTACTTGCTCTACGCAGCCCATATCAAGCCCTACATCGACTGCTTTGAATGGAAGCGTTGTCCTGCCACATTGCCCGCCCGCGCGTCGCCTTGTCCAAATACTCGTTATTGTGTTTGTAACATCGGCCTCCGCGATCACCTCCGTTTTGCGCCCGAATCATTCGCGGGATCAGCGAAATCTTGCATATTTATTTATTCATGAACAGGACATATCGCGGTTTAAGGACTCGGGATTCTTCATATAGCGTGTTTCACAAGATATGATTGAGCCAATGTGGCAAGAATACGATAAAAAGCGAGTTGATCCCTCTTTTGTATAGGAACCCATCGTGATAGGAAAGTTAGCGTATCTTCCCAGAAGTAGTTGCAGAATGGTTGCAGTTTCAAGAAATGCAAGCGCGTAAAGATAGCGCGTAAAATGGAAACCATTTATCGCTCTTGGTTATTTTATGAACGCGCCACCAAATCGCTGGACTAAGCCTTTTGTTTTCGCTAAACACGCTCCTTAATTGCGTAGTGCGGGTTCCACCTATGTTGAAGCATCCTCAGTGTGGAGCTGGCCGTAGTGCATAACAGTATAAGTCAAGAATAGGTGTATTTTCTTTCCATCTGCCATGGAGTCTTACATAAAAGACATATGCAGTGGACAAAACCCTACCGAAGAACTTTAATAAAAGTGAAATCTGATGAATATTATGCACGAAATGTTAACAGAGTCAACGAGAACGGCTATCGCATTTCTGATGGTTGTTTAGCACGATACCTGGAAGGGGGGGGCCAAGGGTGGAAGTGTGTTCAAATTGAGCAGTTCCTGGGCATGTTATGGACGTAATGTTATCGGTGTGAATCGTCTGTGATACAATAAATTTTCTCTAAACACATATGAGCGATGATTCCAAGGAGCGGGGTGTGCGATAATAGCTTCTCGGGATAGCTCTACCGAACCTTCCCATGGTACAGTACGATGTGCTCTGCATCGTTCACCATTTGTTCTTAACACACAGTCAGATAAAAGATATACGGTGGGAAAACCCTACCGAAAAACTTTAAAAGTTAAATCTGATAAAGGTTAGGCACAAAATATCAACGGAGTCATCGAGCACGGCTATCGCATTTCTGATGGTTGTTAAGCATGATACGTGGAAGGGGCCAACGGTGGAAGTGTGTTCAAATTGAGCAGTTTGTCGTCACTTGCGTCAAGTCACTGGGACGGCTGCAACTGCTCTCCCATGGTAGGGTGCATAGTGCCCTAAATCGCTTACATTTCTTCTAAACACACACACATTTGTACGGAACTGGTATTTCGGCCTTATTTACGCGAGAGCGCTGAAGGGCTTGTTTCGCAGAAATTCCAGTGTCGGCGTCGTTGGTTGTGAGCGGAAAATCAGCGTTGTCCACCAGCAAAAATTGGACATAGATGCAAATCAGGAGATAAGAAAAAGAAGCTTCGCTTAAACTGGGCATCGAACCCGCGACCCCTCGCTCTGGGGTGCTACGCGCTCGGCCACCCCGCATAGGTCCTGCGCCATTTACCGTTGGTGATGCGCACGTCTCGGAGGTGCCTCGACGTGGCAGAGGCTTGACCGTCACCTCCGAGAAGGCGCAAAGGGCCCACGGAGCAGTGTTTCGTCTCGCCGCATGGTCGCGGTCGCCTATGCTCGCAAGCGTGTAGACGTTCCCTCCCGCCACCGGGATCTTGTACTTTACCGATTACATTGCCGTAATTTAAAATCTCAGCTTCACGATAAAAACGTACAACAAGTAACTCGCACTTTCTACCAAGTGGTATCATGACAATTACGTGGATAGGTGACTGAATGTCATGGTAAGCGAAAGAGACCGCGATGAGAATGGAGCCAAGCATCGCTATCGCGTTCAACTATTAAGGCGAAGCTTAAGGGTCCCACAATATTTTACCTAGGAACAGGGCCACCTGTACAGAGCTATGCTATAGTAGAATGCGATCTACTCTGAATCGTTTACTTTTTGTAGCTTTCCCATACTCGGGTGCAATTGCCCTAAATCGTTCACACTTGTTCTAAACTATGAACAGATCTGCTCTTTTATTGACGTCACTTCAGTGAAGGAAGCGACGCTTGATTGGTGATGGACGATATAAAACACTTGTGTTAAAACGGAATGTGCTCTGCGGCGTCACCTATCGGCGTGATAACAAGAAATTAAACTAACACCTTTATCTTCTGATATATAACATAAAATATTGAAATTAACAGAGTTCCCCAAAAACAATTCATCAGTATAAATAATTTCAGAGTTTCAATTTAATGCCGCTTTAAGCCTCCTCGGTTGGACCCTGATAATGCCGTTGTCCGCTGATGCTGCTTGCGCTGTAGTTGCATACTCTGCGTGCAAAAACATGCATTGGCGCGTTGCTGTCTCTACTTGGCTTGGCCGAGACAGCAAATTCTTTGGAAACGTATGTACGAACGTGGTAATGCACGGACAACTCCAGCGTACTAATCAGGCAGTTTGAGCGTGTCCGTATACTGGACGATTGCATAGCTCCAGGCTACAGGACGCTGGTACAAATCAGCCGTCTAGTGACGTTGATTTGATTTCTGGAGTTTCACGTCCCAAAGCGTCTAGTGACGTTGACTAGGCACTACAGTCAACAATGGGTATGTATATTTGGGCTCTTTGGTACAGAGTAAACTGTCCGCGGAAACCAGCAAGTACGAAGAAGTGACAGTCTCTTACTTCGTCCTTGTTTGCTTCCGCGTTATGCTAGCTGCAAGTCAACAATTAACACTTTGAACGCCATCGCGTTCAAAGTGTTCAATCTGATCTCACACACACCTCAGGTGAGCCGGTAATCCGAAAACGCTAAGTATATTGTGCGCGGACAAGCTTAAAGGAGTAGAGACACATTTCAGACGTATTTGCATTATTGCTCCGAACAAAAGCACTGGTGTTGATAAACCTAAGGATAGCATTGTGGTGCCTGGGAACGCTATCAATACATCTTTAGTACGGTTACCTTAAAACCCACTTTCGGATTCGAATTTGACGGAACGGTATCGTAGTGACATGCCATGACGGTTGGACGTAGGAATAGGTCACGTGTTGACAGCAACTAGTGACGGAGTCATAGCAGCTCTGTCGGCTATCGCTGCTGTCAGTTGCACGCGGTGAACGCAAACAACACTAACAGCATTTCAGCGACTTTTAAGTGATCGCGTTCGCGCTTCGTCGTACTGTCCATTGCGATGTGTCTGGCTTGCAGATTATTGGCGACGAAAAGTTTAAAACATGTTAAAATGCTTTACTTGTTTCTGGCTCCAGTGCCTGCAGAGCGTAAACAATGCATGTCAAGAACGCGAGAAGTGCCCTTTTGCGCTTCCTTAAAAGCTTGTCAGTACTCCTTTAACACTCTTGAACTGTGCTAGTGGAGTGAAATTTACCAATTTTGTCACAGAGCATTGAAACGGTCTCGGGCGAACGTGCTTGCGCACCTTGACGACCGCCGGCCAAGCCACATCGCTCATCTCAGCAGGGTGTTCATTCACGAGATGTAGGGCCGCCTGCCACTTTCGCAGAGGACAGGGCCACATGAACTCATCCGAACGGTTAGTTGCACGAATGCATACTACGTATACATTTCCCTCGCAACACTCGCGCATACATACGATTGTATACATGCCAGGCTGTGGCCAATCAAAGAGTGCAAATGCAAATGCTTTATGATGATCGGGCACTGTGTTACAGCGTTCAGCCTTGCTTTCCGTGAATGAATTCGTGACACCGTCGCTTTTCTCTGTGTTCGTCCTTTTTTTTTTTTTTTCAGGCTTTGTGGCACGTATTTCATGCAAGAGCTATAAAGGCATTCAGCCATAATTTTATTTTGGTGGCAGACGCGACACAGTTCACGGTGACCACTGGTGGTGCCCTTTGTCTTCTATAGCACTGGAGTGCAAAGCAAGATCGACGTCCTGAGCCTTGTATGGCACCGATCTTTCTTTGCACTCCACTGCTCTAGAAGACATGAGGCGGCACCTCCCTTGTGTCCCCATGCGCCTGCGCTACTTCTTTACGACACGCGGCCGCGCTGGATTTCACTGGCACTCCGCGAAGGGCGGCCACGCACTTACGTGTTCTTCCTAACAGTGGACTATGCTGTAGGTGCGTTCATGCCTGTCTCTGTATGTACTCGCGTTTGTATCTACCTAAAAACCGTAAAGATAATGCGGGGGAGTTTGAACAACCACCGTATCTACCATACGCCTGGCGACGCCAACGAACAGCCTTTCTGCGCATGCGCGTACTACGAGGGAAGCTACGCTTATGTGTACAGTGTGGCCAAGGGAACACGCGAGAGCTTTGCCTCTGCTCTTCGGCGACTGCATGCGGTGCCAACCATTGGAAACAAATCCCTTTCTCTTTTGTCGTCACATATTAGTGGCCAGAACAACTATCTGCCGGGGAGATAATCACGCTGTACATCGGCCGTACTTGGTTATTCTGCGCGCCAGTAGACCAGCCCTCGATGCCAATTTCAAGCGCCGAAATCCCCAAAGGGTGATTTATGAAACCAAATGACAATATCTGTCATCTTTGATAACACCTCGGCGGAAAGAAATTGCATTATTTGTTCAGTCTGCTATGGGGGCAGCGCAGCCCGACATACACTCATCCTTGCTCTATCATCACTGCGAATACTCCACACTGTGATTATGATGACAATCGTTGTCACTTTTCCTGAGGGGCGGGGCAATATGGGTGGAGCATGATGTCTCCAAGCAATCATAAAAGGTGAAGGGAACTGAAAGTGTCGAAATCTGTGGAAATTTCGTTCGCCTTGCACACGAAACGCCAAAGGGCGAGACTGAGAAAGCAGCGCGATTCCACGTTCCGTCAGTTTGTCGGCATATTATTGCAGCTGTAGCATTGGTTGGGCCCATCGTTCCGCCAACACAGTCTGTCGTCGCTTCGCTCTACTTTCCCGTACCTAACTTGCTAAGGGCGGACCTGAAAACAGAGGAAAGAGATTACACTCACCTTATTGGAAAGAGGACACGACGCTTGAATGTTAGCTCCCATGACGAAAGTAAGGTCCGGATTCCAGCGGCGCATAGCAGGCGTATGTATCCGTTTCATGCGTACGGGCAGTACGTGGCGTACACTGAAGCAAAAATTCGTAGCAAGCGGATCGCACTGGCGCTAACGCTACACTGACACACAGCGGAAAAGCTGTACGACGTGATCCGTCACGTGGTGGTTCGGTTCAGCTTGAGCGTAGTGAACGAGAGCGAGTGTTGCATGAGCGTGCGCCCAACGTTGCTCAAGACAGTACCGTTCGTGGCTGAACCGTTCAACCCTGCCGCGAATACATATTCCTCGTATTGGCTTGTAGTACAATTCACGCACACTGAAAAGGGGTTGAAATTGTCGGGCCTCGTCGAATGACGCCGGGTCAGGAAGAGGCATGGCTAGAAAACCGACCAAATCAAGACATTTGCTAAAAGAACAACAACAAAAAAAAAAAAAATCACCACCCCTTCCAGTAGGAGAAGATGGTCGAGAAGTCGTGTTAGTTACACTGGGACGTTCGTCACAAACGGACTGCATACGTTCTTCTTCTTTCATTTTCCCATTTATTTGCTTCTATATCTTTCTTCCTTTCCTTGTTAGAAACAATTTAATGAACCAACAAACAATGAAGCCTAGGAAAGCACAGGTGAAGTCATTAAGTTTCTTAGTTGTAGTATTGTAATTGTGTGTGTGTGTGTGGGGGGGGTAGGTACAAAGGAATTAAAGTGGACGAAAAGACAAACCTGCCTTCGGTGGGAACCGACCCTTTCCCTTTAGTTATTCCTTTCCGTGTGTTATGGCATGCCTGACTACGTAGTCTATATGCGTCACTTCGGATTAATGCTTCGTTGTGGTTTATAAACGTACACCTCAATGTGGCCACTCGTGTGTTGCATTTCCTTCCTTTCTATCTCTTTCTTCGCATTTATTTTCTGGTGTTCTCCAAAGCCGCGATATGGTTATGAGAGACGACGTAGCGGATGGCTCCGGAAAGTTCGACCACCTGGGGTTCTTTAACGTGCACTGACACCGCAGAGTACAAGGGCTTCAACATTTCGCCTCCATCGAAACACAGTTGCCGCCGTAGCCGGAATTCGATCCCGCGACCTTCGGATCAGCAACCGAGCTCAATAGCCATTGGACCACTGTGACAGGGCCTTTCTTTGCACTTTGCGTTACGGTAACGCATCCGCAGCTGCGTGTATCGAACCCGCAGCTTTGAGCTAAACATGCAAACAGATGCACGCACACAATTTCTGGAGCCCTCCAATACAGCGACTCGCATATTCATATCTAGGTTTCGGGAAGTAAAACCGCAGAAATCAATCAATGAACCAAAGCGGCGAAAATTCCATCGAAGCATTGATTTTTTTTTCTTTTTGGCAGTCGGTACAATGCAAAAAAAAATTTAAGTACGGGCAAATACTAACGCCTCAATATACTCTTATGAATTCCACCATAGTGTGTCGCACGTGATAACTCTGGGGCCTCTGTCTGCTTTGCAGGACACTCACCAGGCAACAATGCCAGGCTTGACCACGTGAGAGATGGCATCGGCGACCACAACGCCACCGCTGTTTTGACTTACGGAACGGAATACATCGCCTCACGTTTTCCCACCTGCAGCAGCAACAACGCGCTGTGCTGTTCCGTGACAGAGACTCGTGGGTCTTGACACTTCGTCAAACTTAGATCTGTCGTGACTCAGCCTAACGGCCGGTACTCTATACAAGCATTTGAACCGAAGAAAGTGCTACGACGACGCCATCGTCTAGGAGCACGGTTGCAGCTAGTGCGTGAACTATCGGTTAACGAAGCCTGCCAAAGCATTGCCTCCGAGATCTGTTTCACTAGCGGCATAGGCGTTCCAAGAACCATCGCCTCTGCCGTGGCGCTCGGTGATGTTGCATCGGGAACTCGTGGGTCCTGACTCGGTCGTTAAGCTTAGAACTACTGTGAAAGACTTAGCTCATCGGACCGGAAGTGTTTCAGTAGACGTACTACGACGACATCATCATCCGGCAGCGTGCCACGTCTGAGAGAGTGACTGGACTATAAAGAAGCCTGCAAAAGCATCGCGCCCGAGATTTGTTTCAATAACTCGGGTGTATATAGTCACCAACGCCCTGGTGTGACTTTAGACACGAAGGAGCGCCTCCTTTCTGGTCTGTGGCGAGGGATTGCGGATGCCGTGGTCACGACCTCGACGGTGCATTTTGGGGGGCTAACGCATATTTATCACAAGCCCAGAGAGCGTTACGGCGGCGCCCACGGGGCCTTTTGTGAAAAGGGATGGCTGAAGGCATGGCTGCGCCAGTGTGTTCAAGGCCCGTATTCACAAATCTACCTTCTCCTTATCTCTTATTTCTGTTATCGCTCAGGTACCCATAACGTATGTTAAAGGCGCTCACATGGTAAATACTGTAAGACAGCGATAAGTACCCCTCGTGAAATTTTTATCACTTCTCTTACAGTATCGGCTTGGAATCAGATAGGTACTATCAGATAAGGATTCCTCGTGGAATCCTTATCTGATAGTACCTATCTGATACGAAGCCTTTCACGGGCACAGGGAAGCTGAGGAAAAGGAGAGATAAGATTAAGGTAGCTTTGTGAACACCGGCCTACGTGCGAGGAGGGAAATCAGGAGCCGGACACCAGTTTGGTCCCTTCTGTATTTCAAAATTTATTTCTCCAACACTTTCTTTTGCAAGAAAAAAAAGGACAAAACACAGCAGGGAGGGGGAAAAAGCGGGCAAACTTGACAATAAAAGAGTCATCAAACACGTCAGAACTTAAAAAAAAAAGTGCACGCAAACGTCTGTACCGGCACCTGGTGTGCAGCGGCAACATTAGCAGCGGTTGCTAGATGAAACAGCTCAACCACGGCCAAGCAGTGAAACAGCAATAAAAACAACACTGACACGTGTGGGTGTTGTTCTAACTAAAAGAGCTGAAAACTCGAAGTCAACGCGCATCCACAGTGCATGTTCAACGCAGGACTTGCTATATGACGATCCTCAGCCGTTACCTCCCACGAGCTTAAACGCTCGGCTACAGGTGTGAAGGTCTGAGTACATAATAATGCTCTGCACATTGTTGCACTGCGTGATTCACACGGACCTTTTATGAGGTCGTAACTATCGTTACGAATTTCTCAGTGCATTTACTATTCCTGCAAGAAAAAAACATGAGCTCATGGACTCGCTACCGATGAGGTCGGGCAATGCACGCAGGTCATGACCTCTCGTCACCTGAACTGGACGAACACGCCGATCAGGGTGCGATAGCCGATCACATTTCGTAAATATGCGGGCTCGTGAGCAGAACTCAGGCGAATAAGGGCAAACACGCCGCTTTGCCATCCCGCCTGTCCTGTCGACTGCGCCACTTTTCAACTTGAATGTGGAAATCATGCTTACTTTATGTGTTAATTCTATTCCGCACGTTCATCGGTGTGAAACCAGATTAAGAGACATTAGCGGATGTATCTCCAATGAGACACTTAGAAAAATTAGTCTTCCTGTTCGATGAACATTGCAACGATTTTGTGTGGAGCTAAGCCTAACAGTAAGAAACTTTAAACGACACAGTTGCAAGCACAAAGCGCCGGCTGTTCTCTCTTTACAGTTCCTTGCGCGAGGTCGGTGCAACGGATACACGCAAGGAACCTTGGGAAAAATAACTATAGATGCGGCTCGCCATTGCTGCAAGTTCAGCGTTGCACAAGACACGACGCAGGGGGCCACAGGCGTGAACAATAAAACCAATAGCACCTCAGGGAGCGTCAGCAGCTTTCGATCATCAACACGAAGGAAACGGTCGGTGGTGTGCACGGTACACGGAGCAGTACAGAACGGTCAACTATGGAGATGCTGCGCGGGTAATACCACTTTCCCACGCACGGGACGACGACTTCGGTCAGCTACTGTAAGCCATTGAGAAACGCCAGTTTGTTGTGTTCTGTTTTTATTTATTTCTCTCCAACTCTCTTGTCCTTCTCGGCGTTGCACATATCTCCGCAACGTCACAGCGCACTCGCAGGTTTAGTGGCAAACTGTCAGCTCGGGGTAAGGAAAAATAGATTTCGTGGGCAGTTTTCGACGGGTTCCTTTCTTTCGCTTTTTTTTTTTCATTCGAACGAAGGTTAGACATCAACACGATCCCGCGTTTACAAGTGGGGGAGGAACGCGTGCACACAGTTGCGTCGCATATCTGAAGAGCGAAAATTGCTTGTGTTTAGCTTCCGGGACCGCAGTGACTGCGCGGGAAACACCAACTGTTAGGGACAACGTGGTCGATGGCAAAACATTTGAAAAAAAATATAGCGCTGTACAGAGCATGTGGGTCACAATAGTCCGGCGTCGCCTGTCGCAAGCTCGTTCTTTGTGTCCGCCAGAAATGCGGAACCTACACCCAACGCCAGAGATTTATACACCCCCCCCCCCCCTTCAACCAGCTAGATCCTCACACGACTCAAAAATTTCTCCAGATAACCAATGACAATAACTTGGTACCCACACCGCCCAGCGTACTTGTTACACCATAGGTAACAGACCACTCCCACCCCCCGAACCGAAGTTCTGAACAAACCCCTCCTCAGCCCTACTCTGGAGGGAGTGGAGCAACCACCTTCCTTATGCCGTCACCTACAGCTGGCGCTCCTTTCCTCCCTTTAGTAGTGTTCCTGTACTGCATGCGCCAGCAACGCAAAAAGCGATCACATCCTTGGGCGACGTCGTTCCTTTTCGAAGTGGTTAGCAACTGCAAAGAGTGGCTACACTTGACAAAACCCACCACGAAAGCTACCACACGCATTCCTATACGAGGCGTGTTTGTTTCTCCCCGACAGAAAATGACCTCCATAACCTTCGGCTGGTGCGATGAATATCTCGGAGGCCATATTTCAAGCGCCTCTTCCTCGCGAATATATACTTCCGTAGCTTACACATCAGTTCTTTATCACCCAGAAATCTAGAACTTTCGGGACTTGTGTCTCGTGAAAAAGACATCACATAAAACGCCGATAGGCACGAACGTAGAAGCTACCTAGCCAGTAAACCTTTCTGGTTCTACTAGCCAGTTCACCTACCCGAAAGAGACTCCATTTTTACCCTGCACGTGAGGAACCAGGCCTCGTGATATCAGCGTAATGGGTACTTTTGCTACCAAGGGAGTAAGAACCGAACATTCTAAGGACTGCAGACGCTTCCTGGGGTTCAATGTTGCGCGTAACGGCAAACCTACACGGCATAATGAGCCCAACTTCCTTTAATTCCCACATCGCGTGCGGCATCGTAACGTGTAATATATTAGTTTCGTACCAGTATCGTACCGTCTTGCAAGCTAGGCTGCGCCAAACATTTCAGACCTAAAGCTTGTTAGTTTACGTGCTGAAATTTATGGTATATTGGAGACGAGGACAGTAGCATCTATGGTTCATTTAGGCAGTCTAAAGTTCCTACTAGGAGCCCATGTGTAGCGACTGCTTGTGACCGCTTCTTCTCCCATTCTGTTCGAACACTTCTTGTTCCGTGCCATATTCAAGCGCAATGAAGCAAAGGTGACTTGCATCTGTTGCCCACGCTTATTGCCTAACTAAATTAGCAGATCGTAACTGTTGTTGCAATAATACCTCTGTTTCAACTCAATTTAGTTTCACTCAACGTTACAAGATGGCGCCACCAATGAAGCCTTTCCTGTCTTAGATTTCCAGCAGTCCATAAATGGCTGCACGTGAATGGCATAGCAGTGGCCACAAGCATTACTTCTTGTCTCTTGATATGTTATTTGGTTGAGGATAATCCCCTGAACAGGGCGGCTTCTGCCGCGCCATGGATAATGAATATTATTCCGTGAAGGCCCTCACTGATTGGCCAATCCCGCCTCAACAAACAGAATTCACCAATCATTGATCAATTACGAATACCAGAGTGGTTAGTATTCCTCATCCTGTGGTACGTATGGCATAAAGAAAAAAGAACTAAAAAAACTAGGAGGCAGCGTCACGTGATTACGCTAGCCTCGGCAAGCCAACTTCGTCTGATGCCCTATGCGCAGTGGCTTTCTGGTAGGATTAGCTCCTGCCTACATAGTTGCCGGATCGCTCGAGTTTGGCGCGGTAACCTTTAGTGGCACTTGACCATACTACCGCTTGCCCACCACGTGACCGGGACCCATTTCCCATGATTCTCCCCCTTAAAACTTTATGTCTAGGGTTCAAGATTGTCACGTGAAGCCCTTTCCTAGCTTTTCTTCCTTCCTTCATGGGTAAAGGTTCCCCAGGCTTCAGCGTACGCAACTAACTAGATGGCAAGTAACCACTTCCAGGTAGCCCTTTCGGCACGAGTACGTACTTTGAAACCACTCTTGCAGTGCGACCTAACCTCATTCGCCGCAGACGACGCCGGACCAAGGGAAACATACGTGGCGGAACTTTGACGTGTGTGACACATGACGTGACTGTTTGGAGACGGCTGGCTAGTGTCGCCAGGAACAGTACGCGCAGTCGGGGCTGTGCCAGTACAAAAACGTTTAGACATGATGACGGGTGCGGTGCAGGGTATTTGAGGTGGGATACGCGCACTTTATTATTATTTTTACATATCAGCACCCTAGTGAAAAAACGACACTGCAAGCTCAGTGCCCTTTCCATTTTTTCAAAGGACAACTCAACAACTAAGATCAAACTAACCTAACTATTCAGGAGAGGAGAAAATGAAAACGCGTGCCAAAAAATCAAGAGAATATAAAAGAGCATTGTTTGATTCGAGTAAGCGAAGAACAGCTCGGGAATTCTTGCCGGCGAGCTTTACGTCTTTAACAGAAATCGATAGCTGCCGAACAGTGCATCGAAAACAGACACCGTTATACAGTATATAACGTGGTAGCGAACCAATCTCTGCCGATGACTGTATCACACTGGCATTAGGATCGTCATGTCACCCTTGTGGCAAAAGCTGTAAAATTCCATCATTTTGGAATTTTTTTTTCCGCCATCAAAGTGTGTTGTCCATCTCAGAAAACCAACGTTTCGCACAAATCCCAAGGTTCATGCAACAACAGAAGCGCGCTGTCTCGGACTGACTTTCAAGATTTGCACCAGCCATCCACATCTCAGGGGATCGCAGAATGTCGCTTCCCTCGACAACTCCGCGAACCGAGCAATTTTTCCTTCTGCAGTAATCGTAGCAGCACAGCGGTAAAAGTTAGGGCAATGTGATCGCTACCACGTAGTAAATGCAAAGCGTATTGCCAAAGCCAACCATCCTGAAACGTGCGGCACGAGCAAAAACGCAGAAGGAACCAACGCCAAGGAACGATATATATATATTTTTCCCTTTTTTTTTTCGGACAAGCATCAGCACAATGGTACAAAGACGAAACTCTCGGACCCATTGAACATCGCCTCGAAATAGCTATACGGGGCGTCGCATATAAGAACAAGACGGGAGTCCGTGCGCCTGCTGTCACAAAAACACCAGCTAAGCCTACAATTCCTGTGGTCTTCGAAGAACAATATATAAGATAGCGAACAGGCGGAATAACAGGCGTATCGTAGTAGAATACATGCTCGGCCCTAGGGGGCTCGACTACGATCGAACAAGTGGTCCAGTGGCATCATTTTTATACACTTTGGTTCAATTAGGCCTCCTAGGTGTGTGGGTTAACTTACACACTACACGAGTTTAAGTTATATGCGTATGTATAATATTTATATGTATTTATAGTGCCACCAACAAGAACTGCATCCAAAGTGGACGTGTTGGCCGGCCTACCATAAGTTCGTGCGCTTGTGGGACATTATATATAACTTGTTCTACAATGGGATGAGGATAAAAGAGGAACGAGGTGAGGTGCCTCCAAAAGGAAATGTTGCAAAAACTCTGCACACGTCCCGCGACCGATCGAGCGAGTTCTCGAGACTCTATAGTGGTGCTTTCCAACACCCGCCACGGGCTTCCTTCTAAAGCTCGCCGTTAAGCAACAAAGATTACGGTGGAGGTTATTGCGATTGCATTTTCTCTCCCTTCCAAGATCACACCTCCTGAAGCTTCCATCACCTAAAAAAAAGCTGCCAGGAGGATCCGTCCCAAAAAACTACACTGCGCCTGCACAGATGTTGATATGACAGCCCTCCAAAACGGTCGATAGGTCTTGTGTCCTCTCTCTCTTTTGGCAAAATGCACTTTGACTAGGGGGCTCTATACATCACATGGCAGGGTGTTCACCTTGCAAGGGCGGCAAACACTAGTAACATACATCGCACCTTCCGTCAGCGACCGGGGGCTGACTTCGGTGAAGGTGGCCACAAAGAGTCATGCTGCATTGGCTCGTGACTCTGGCGAGGGTACTCCGTCACCAGACAAGTTGAGACAAAAACGTCGAAGGACCCTTCCCTCCGCGCTCCAACTCAAGCCTCATGGGAAAGAAAACGTGCTTAGTACAGCTTGCGTCTTGTGTAATATCTGCTCTTTTCGCATGCACGAAAACAACAATGGAGTGTTGTTCTGTAAGGCAGTAATGATGGTTTAGGGGCAAACAGTGGTGATTACCGTTTCGTTATGTTAGTCACCTAACCTTCAGAAGAATCTGCAAGAATACCTTTCAAAAGAACACAGCATGAATACAAGATCAATATGGTAAGAAGCCGATATGATGAAGTGACGAACAACCATGATGCCTCTATGCCTGTTCCATTTCTTCACAAGATACAAATAAGAATAAGAACAAGAATGTAAAACTGCTTGCCAGCTCAAAGCTCCAATTCCGCTTTGAATGTGGCATTTACATGACCGTAGGTCAACTCGAATGTAGGTTGACCCCCCCCCCCCCCGTTTGCAATAACAGGTCAAAAAAACAAACTGATTGGTGGTGCACATTTCGGTTTTGATTGTAAGTCGACCCCCCTCCCCAATTTCGTATTTCAAATTTAAATGGAATGGGTCAACTTATGATCGTGTAAATGCAGTATACCTTTTATCTCAATGTAGATTAAGTGTTTTAACAATTAACTTACACTTTTTTCTCCCATGAAGGCTTGAGTGGACTCTCTTACCAAACATCAACACCACAGTGATAGCGAGCTAAGTTATCTCTCACAAACAACCAAAAATGAAGCACACACAAAGTTTCAATTCTTGAATAAACTGCACAAGAATGGAATGTGCAAAGCACACTGCTTGCCACATATCCCAGCACATCAACCAGTAATTGCCAAAAATTCGTGAACACCATTGTGAGGGAGGTTTTAACTATGCACGGAAGCTCACCCAATCTTTGCAAATGCTCCATCCTGGCTGATCTAGTGCTATGGGCAAGGTTTACAGATCGATAAAAAAGATGATCGTCCTTTCTGTAACATGTTACTAGTCCCATTTTGCATGCTGATGGTGCTTCCGTAAATCACTGCCAACACGTCACCAAAAAATTGCCATTCAATACCAGGAGCTTGAAAGTGGCACCTAAACCAAACACCTTTGGTCCCATTAACAGCCATTACATTCCATGTAATCCACTTATAACAATGCAGCTTAAACAGTGCAAGCATGAACCTGCCAAACTGAAATGTGAGCCTTAATGATGCCTAACTAATAGCAGCAACACGACAACGTATGCCTGCGTCTTTCAGGTAGCAACGTTAGGGCGGTATGAAACATATATTAGCAAAGGGCACCTCATTTTTCTGTTTATCGAATAGTTTATTATACTAATGGATAAGTAACTTGCTGGGCAATGGTTTCAAGGTCCATCAAAAGGTGAACAGAACAATCAGGTCCGAGGAACTATTAGCATGCACAGGCAAGTAAGGCTAACGTCTGCATACAGTTAAAACTCATTTAGCATGACAAATAGAGTTAATACGTCTGAATTTTTAAGTGGCTAAACCGAGACTTGTTTGTGAAAAAGAAGAGACCAAGAACTGAAAGTCAGAGACAAGAACAATAGAAGAATGGAAAAAAGCACATGCGAAGAAGAACAATGTGGCAAATTGTAGAAACCAACATCAGTCACATTACTTAAAAAGCAGTCGGTAAAACGGAAATACACCAAATGGGAAGTATATGGGGTCCGTGGACATGGCAGACAAAGCATGCGGGATTTTGTGGGAAAGAACAGCGGCTCCCTCACACAATCCAAAAGCAAACAGCGCCATGCAACACTGCATTTTCATTAGGGCCAAGAGAGGGCACATGTGCACAATAGAATGTAGATTAGATGTAGAGAGAATGTAGAGATTAGATTGTAGAGAATCTAGAGAGATTAGATTAGAATGTAGAATAGATGTAGGGCACATGTGCACAATAGAAACAGACAGTTGTTAACACTGCGTCACATTTGCTTTTTCTGTTGGCTGTGTCATTTCTTGCTCTAATGTGTGTATTATATCTTGCCAAATAGACCGTCAGCGTCCTTTTTCACAATGTGCTTGCACTGTTTTTATCACGCGCACTTTCTTGACAACCAAAATTATAATAGTGAGCATGTTAACCACTATAACAGTGCTGCCACTTCGCCCCAGCAGCAGAATAAAACATGCTTTCTCCCTGCTATAATAGCTCTGCGTCCTCTGCAGTTCACCTCCACGTCACTAGATAGTGCCACCAATGCATCCACTTGCTTAAACGGCTCCAGTAACTCAGTATTCCATAAACGTAAATGCGTACTGTATTCTGTAAATGACAATGCATTCCGTATTATGTAAACGTAAATGTGTTTCCTATTTTGTAAATGGCAATGTGCTTGCTGAAAATCTGAAATTCTCAAATACTTCCAGGTTTGCTCTAGTGCAGAATCTTTTATCACAAGGTGAGAATTAGTGCTTTCATCTTTATTTTTATCAATTAACATCAAGCAGAGATTAACATGAGAAATGAAAGCAAGGAAAGTTTACATCATTGTTAACTCTGCAAGTGAAGGTATTGAAAGTTAAAATCCTGTTGTGCTCCACAGGCAGTACACAAGTATTGTGCTGGAAACCGAATGAAAAGCCACATGGCGAGAAAAAAAAAAACAACCTATAAGCTTACAGCAAAATATGCTTTCTTAGTTGCAGAACATAGAAGAAAATGATGAGAGCAGGCTATCCTAATTATTAATACCCTGTAGTAAGTTCAAGCCAATAAGTGCTACTGAAACCAAACTGTTGAAGTACAACACTGAATCTAGGAATCGGTCTTTTGTAAACATACTGGCGGCATCTACAATATTATGGAGACGTATCTGAAAGACAAAGGTCATGAGTTGTGACTTGCGAAAGGTGCACTGTAAAAGCCCAGACCTTTAGTTCATTTCATGGAAGTGCACTTTATGTCAACTTAAAAGATGGTGTTCTTCCTCCAAGGTGTCCCGAGACTGTGCGAAAAAATTTATTGCTTGTGTTTGCAATAACATGACTGTACCGTACACCAGACGCGGCTTCACAGCCCTCACCTAAACCTAAAGAGGTAGCAAACAAACAACAAAAAAATTCGAAAACATACAAATAAGGGCATGTGAGTTACATAATAAAACCTCCCTATAAGGGTGATAAAGTACAAGGTGATTGCTGCACGAAGTTCAGTGCATTGGCAGAAATTCAACTTCGTGAAATGGGTTTGATAACTAAAAGGCGGCTGCCTGAACACAACAGGAAGACTACAAAATGTTAAGCTAAATTTTAAATCCAGTCCCACCGTCTAACCCAAAGAGAGTTCGTGTAAACTTGAACCTCGATAAAACAAACGTGGATGCAACAAATTATTGTACAGTGGAATCTCATTGATGCGACCTTCACGGGAACTGGAAATAATTCATATCATTTGAAAATTGTATCAAGTGTGAAAAAACACTGCACCCACGGGGTGCTGGATGGGGAGAAAAAACATATTTTGCTGAAAAACGTATTAAGTGGGATTATATCCATTAAGTTCAGGAAGTATACAAACAATAGTACTGCCATTATAATGGTGTTAAGAATATGCATTTAAAACAAATTTTAGGATATAACAAAGCTATTTTCAAGTCAGATGAACTTTGTAATAACAATGTTCGACGGTAGCTGAATCAGCCAATTAGGTGTGTGAATTTCTGAAACGTCGTGTGGACAGACCTGTACAATACAAAAATGTGTTCTTGTTGCGGTAGGCATTTGCCTATTGAATGTAATTCATTACAACAGAGCATGTGAATTTGTGTTCCATAAGTAACAGTTCATAAAAGCTTGGAAAGAACGTAATATAGTCTTAACAGTTCCTGTTGGTAACGTTTAATGAAGTTAACCACACGGGCCCCAACATGCCGTGATCAAACCTAGCTAATTTTTTAAGTGCAACGAAAGTTGAATAAGAATAATGCCCAGCTATTAGAATTAAAAAATCCTAGTGATTTCAAACTGGAACAAAAAACTTACGTTTGTCCGTTTGAACTTGCTATACATATTCAAAGAGCTGAACTAAATGAGGCCTTTGGTTGGTCTTTGGCTTTCAATCATGCAGTCACGTAACAGGCATTGGCTAGGACAGAGGGTGTTTATACGCCATGGCAACAAAAACAAAACAAACGAAATATGCCGACACATGGTTCTCAGGATGCGGTGTTTGGCAAGAAATTCTAGTAAAGAGAATAACTTAATGTAGTAGGTTTCTTTGGAGCTCTTCCCAAAATTCAAAAATAAATAAAACATGCCTTAAGCTGCTATTACATGTGACACAGTTGCCTTGCAAATGGAAGCACAGGGAATAAAGTAAAACGGTGGGTGAAAAGAAGCCAATAAGCTAAAATTAAGCTTCTGATTTCTGAACAACAAACATGAGTAATCCTACGTGCAACAAACATAATACAAGTAGATAAATCTTCAAGCAATCAAGACGGGTGAACCCCCCACTGACAAACGACACAAGAAAAAGAAAACAGTTCAACACAATTCACGCGGAATAATCTCAGCACATGCAAGCTGTCACTTCGGCAAGCACGCCAAAAACGTAAACACCAGAAAATAAAAAAATATCGACAGCAGTAACAACAACGTAACACAGCAATCTGAAAAATGCGTTAACTGTGGTAACAGCAAGCTGCCACTCATAAGCTGCAACTGGTGGGTCACGCTCGGTGTCCTTTATGAGAGTCCCTCATCCTTCGACATGCGACAAGCGAGTGTGCGTTCACGTTCTACTGGCAACAAGGAGCTCATGGACAAGACTTCTCAACGGGATCTAAATAAAACAGCTACAGAGGGCACTCTACCACACAGAGGCAAGGCCTGATGCCTTCAAAACCTCCGAGAAATGCCTTGGTCCTTCTCGAGCCATTTGCTGTGGGGATTACGAAATAAAAATACGGTGCACCCGCCTCAAAATCAAACGCGCGTCTCGGAGTTAGAAATGCCTCTTTTTTTTCCACTTTCTCTCATACAGCAAGGGGTAGTCAAAACAGCTAACTCTACTACAGTTGCGCAGCTATGGTACAAGGGCTAAATATACAAAATTGTACAACGTAATGCAAGTCTTATATTAGCGTAGCACGTTTCAATGAAACTACTGCATCCTCCCCCCAGTACCAGCTTCTCGGCAAAGGGGGGGGGGGAGCTGTTCCGCAAAGGGACCACTCGAGGTTTCGTCTATCGCCCAGAAGGTGGCACTAGCGTCGTTCTGTTAGAGCCACCTCCCGTACCACCATGTTGGAGGGAGCTGCTGGTGACGTTTAAGGCCAAAGTTGTTGAGGAGAACGGTGCAGGAACGTTGAGAAGGCTTGGTGCGCCTGCCTGTCATTTCTACCGCCCCATTCATGCGGGAAGGTGTTAAAACACGCAAATTCACGAGTCTTAAAGCGAAGAGAAGGAATTTGCCTTTCGCGATGGCAAAACAGTGCATCGTCGTTGACACGGCACCACGTGTTCAACAAAAGGCTAGCTGGATTGGAGACCTCGAGAACATCATGGTGCACAGAAAAAGCTTGTGAAAAACATGAAAATCCGAAAGCGTAACAGTCGCAAAACGGTGCAGCAGACATGTATGGTGGGGCACTGCATAAAGAGGTAAAAAACGGATGTGCAACCGTTATAAACAAGTGTGCAAATCATCAAGATATTATACATGTTGGGAGTTGTACTACAACTCTTTTTTTGCATGTTCATCGCTAGACAAATAACAGCGAATGCTGCAGAACCGGTGCCTCATTTTCCAGGTCAGAAAACTGCAATGAGGAGTTCTGCATGCATCGCACGACAAACGTGCCGAGGTATAGCACTAAATCTATGAGCCAGTGGGTGAAGTGGGATAGAACGTACCTTAGATATTGAGTGAACATTGCTAGTTAGCACTGCTCACTCAAATGAGCACAACGTTACAAAGCACCAAAAGTCTAAGCTCTTCGGCAGCTGCCAAAAGACGAGCCATCACGCCACTTAGCTGTCAACTTAGCTGCTGACGAACAAATAAGATGCCAGTAAACTGAAGCTCCTGCTTGAGCTTAAGCCTAAAAATGAAACATAGCTGCAACATGAACGGGAGCTTGAGGAGTCGTCAGTGCACCTGAACTCCGAGTAAGCTCGCTGGGAACCAACGCACACGACAAATCGTGGTTTGAAAAGGATCTGCAAGCGTTATCTAAATGCGTCCTCCAATGAGCTTTAGAAACATTCTTTGATGATTACTGAAAGCGAGGACAACTAGCGTGCAAACATACAGCGAGATAAAGCTATACTGAAGTGCTTTTTTATCACGGCCGCATAGATGGCTAGTGTACTGCCAGGTCAGAATAAAACGTAAATACGCCAAATACAAATACTGAACTCTTCTCAACATGCAGCTGTGTGATACGGTCGTCGCAATGCTAACGTACAAACTAATTCGTGAATGTGGTTATGCATGATGGAAGGCCACGCTATGGTGCACGTTTCACCAATTGTGCCAGTGAAAGTTACTAGCGTGAACAAGCGTGTGTACCAGTTAGCGTAAGCTATTTAACGTTCCATTCTGACCTAACATTGCAGCTGCCCAATAACCCCTAGCCTTCTCATCTCCTCAGGCCTGTACCACCCTTCTTCAAGCTCCTTTCACCATGAGACCAGAACCAAACAATGTCGCCGCCAACACGCGATGCGATTTGGACAGAGCGCAGGGGTGCTCGTACCACCCGCAGCCCCGCCTCCGCCTATCGTTGGGCTCGTCTCACGTAGGGACGATGCTCTGGCTTGACTGTAGCCTCGGCTTGGCTTGCTCAACGCAGTCTTGCGGCCATGGCTTCGGTGTGGGCTTCGTGGTTCCACAGGAACGACCGAGGAGGGGGAAAGCTGAGGCCCTTGTCGTCGCGGCGCAGGGCGTCAGCGTTCAGCTGTCGTCAGACAGCCGTCTCCCGATCCTGCACGAGCCTCTCGAAGTGCTCCTGGCCTGAACTGAAAGAGTGCAGAATGAAATGGACAGAAAAAAAAAACAGAAACAGAAAACAATAAAAAATAAGTAATACAGCTTTAACTTGCTGCAGCAATCACTGTCATATACTACATGTGGCAATGGATTAATCCCCTTACGTTCTCTGATGTGCAATGGATCAAAATAAACACAATATTCCTCATTCAGCTTCATTTTAAATGTGGGCATCATGGCTCAGAATCGAACTGAGGCATTGTGCTAAGCTGTAGCATAATGCCACAGCTAGACCTAGAGCAGTAAAGATGTAAAGGTTCAAAACAAAGCACGATTACTCTAATAAGATAAGAATATGTGATAAACCTGACAAACCACTCTAAGCACTTACTTTCCAGGTATGCTGCCAAGTCCTCATCGCCAGCTCTGGCAGCCAGCTGCTTCGCTGTCTGTCCCTGTGCAGTGAAAATTATACAACAAAATATCATTTACCTAATTTAGTAGCAAGCAATGAACTAGCATTGTAAATGTTGAGGATACGTTCTAATGTCGCTACAACAAATTCAATATCACAATAAAGTGGCTTCGTTATATCCAATAATTGTTATAAACGCATATTCACAACACAATTTCTCAATGGCAATAATATTTTCATCTAATTCGTTATAACCAAAAATTTGTTATATCCGCATTGGTTATATTGATGTTTGACTGTAGCAATAAGTACTTGCAAAGTACTTAAAGGGCAACTCGGGCGATTTTTCAGAGTCTACTGATCTTAATGAAATTTTCAGTATGTATTCTCCTCGGCACTGTAATAATATATGCCAAACCAGGCAGTTCCAAGTCACTTAGTTTTCCTGGAAATGAATTTTAAAATTTTTTAGCAGATTCCTCTGCGGGCCACCCTGTGTTTTTGACGTCATCACCTTCAATGCTGCCTACCCGAGCCTGTGGGACCTCAGAAGCAAAACGGCAGCACTTCAGTGTTTAAATCGTCACTGTCAAGTTCAGAAAAGCTGGCGTAACTCAATACATCATCGGATGGCCTCGCCACTGTCATTTTTCTCCATATTTATCACGGCGGGAAGGCTGTGACGTCATTGCATACGCTGCAAGAAGCGTCTACCCGTTTCGGTTTCAGTTTGAACACGCCTTTCCGTCGGTTATTTAAAATTATTGGTGCGTTTCTGAGCAAATTGAACCACCCTGGCTGCTACAGGACTGTCAGTGCTATTCGAAAACATTGATATCAGAACATGGTGAAAAAAATGCCGGAGTTGCCCTTTAAGAAGGTTCCCAGAGGAAAATTTCACTTTGGTTATATATTCAACTATTTGTTACATGGATTCTCAAGCGACTTGCTCCTAGGCAACCTGCCTGCTCATGATCCAAGTTTCTAGACAACCCAGCAACCCCCTCCCCGCATTTTCCCTAAATCCATGCGACTTTCGTGCGGCACTAACTCTCAAAAGACAAGCTACATTTCACCAGAAAGTGTCACTGCATGGCAATGTGAAGTTCCTTTGAAAGGGTGGGTTCACAACATAGCAGCCCTGTGCTGCAGTGAAACTGCCTTTCAAGGCAGCAATGTCTCTTTGCGGAAGGAAATGTCTAGCAAACATCAAACACTGACCCCTCCCCACATTTTCCACAAATCTATGCCACATTCATGCAGCATTAAGTGCAAAAAGACAAGTCACACTTCAGCCTAATGTGTGGCTTCACAGCAATGTGCATTCCTACTGAAAAGGCGGTTTCACAGCATAACGGCTCATGCTGCAGCAAAGCTGCCTTTTAAGGCAGCTCACATGAAGAAAAAAAAATGTATACTATTTGTGGGAACATATATCTACAAATATGAACCGGGAGACAATATGTCTTTTGCGCATTGTACCCCAAGCCATAGAACCCATGATCTTACACAGTATAATGTGGACACAAGCTACACACAGCCGCAAAAGAAAACACAATGAACAACAATGAACAAAACGTCATGAGACAAAAAGTAGACAATAGTGCAGATATTGCAGATATAACTGTCACAAAACCAAGCCATTGCAGTCATTAATGACAAATGCAAAAAAATAAAATACAAGGTTTTAAATCTTGTACATTTGTTTTGGTAATGTAGAGGGTTAAACAGTATTGTGGGCATTGGACTGTCAGTATCAATGAAAAGCGAACAGCAAAGTACGTTGCCTAAGCATTGGCGATTGCATAGCGCACGTCGTCCAGTCATCACTGTTACAGGCACCTACACCTGGTTTGGCAGCACTGGCCGAATCCCCTGAAGTGAAATATTTTTCCTGCCATAACTTTGCTAACGCATGGGCACCTGCACTTCACTGTTCACATTTCATTTGAAACCGACAGAGCGCCTCGTCAATACTAGTGGACATGGGCACAATGACATGTCAGTGCTCATTCACTATCGACGTTTTAGGACATAAGTTGAAGCCGCAACATTTTTCGATGCAAGAGACATGGCAGCATACGCTACTACATTTTGCACACGTACAACTCTCCTTGGTCGATAATCTGTTATCCCCATTATAACACTCCCCTGTAAGGTGAACATGCAGCCCACAGAGATCACTGTACAAGGTGCTGTCAATATTTTGCAGAATTTATTATTGCAGCAAATGTAATAAATCACCTGGCAGTCTGCCTTGGACAGCGATGCTCCGGCTGCTACGAGCATGCAACAGATAGTTCTTCGCTTGTACGCTGCCGCCTTGTGAAGGGCCGTCTGTCCTCTGTAGTATTTTTTTAAAAACAAAATTGAAACACAGTTAAGAGCCATCATTAAAGATCACCATTTAAAGGGGCACTAAATATTAAGTTGAGTAAGATTGGAACATTAGGTTTCCTGTAACAACCAATTCACCATTCCTGGTGACAAGAGAGGTGCTGTGAGAAAACGGCGAAACTAAAAAACTGCGGTGGTGTCCTCTGTCCCCCTCCAGCGGTACCTTTTTTAAACGATATCACGCTCATCTTTTTTGAATACTCAATTACTGCTCCAGGTTACAAATGAAAAGTAAATTAGATGATCTTTGACAATAAAGAAACTTGCAGTAAGCTACAGTTTTGTTACATATTACGGCCACTGCCCCGTAGTGACCGCAGCTGAGAATAGGATGTCAAGTCCTCTTTTCCATGCAGTGCGATTCAATATGAGCAGCAGTTTCCAATGCAAAACATTAGTTTAATGGAGTGAAGAAAGTGCTGCTCAACTCTAACATACGAGAAAAAAAAATCGATCTAGGCAAACTTAATGTTTTCCCTAGCGTCAATTTAAGATGTGTTGCCACAAAAAGTAGAAGCAAAACTACATGAATCACTGAAGCCTACTGCAGTTAAACCAGTGTGTATAATTAAAAGAGGCTAACATCACAGTATGCTGACGTACCTGTCTTTGTCTGCAATGTCCAATATCGCTGGTGGTGCTGCAATGAAAATTGTGCAAGCATACGTAAGACACCAATCAAGAGTAGCTCACTTCAATAAACGAACATTAATTGGCTTGACGTTACAAAAATAAGCAGGCAGCACTGTCATTTGCTTCGTACATGAAACTGACAAAATGAAGAGATCAGTAACAGGGCATGAAAAAATTAATTAATCCATTCAATTCTGCATTTCTTGGAGTGAACATCAACAGTTCTAGGCCTCAGTAATTGCGCAGTTTTGCTACACTAAGAAGAGGAAACCTAATAAGATTTGCCTCAATATTGCTGCATATTTAGAGAATCCATTAGAACACAACTGATTGCAAAACTTGTATTCTTCACATAGCTTGCATGCTGTGGTATAGTTTACAGATTTTAAGCAGCACCTAATCAAGTAAAAAAAAAGATTTATGCAAAACTTAAGGGATCCCTCAAGTTTTTGACATTTGAGGATCCCTCAAATGTTTTTGACATGCAGTGGCTGAAATTTCCATGGTCGCTTTCAGCGATGCAAAATTCAGGGGCACAGTCAAGCTAACGTCACCAGAGTGCCCTCCTTTCTTACATTTCATTAGACATAAAAGCAGATGAAATTTGCAAATACACTTGAATTGTTACCGTAACGCTGCTCACTTCAGAAGGGTGCCATTGACATCACTGATCATGTTAAATGAAAAAAGTCATTCAGGAACTTTGTGAATTAGCAGTTGAATGTTATTCCCTTGTGTCCATGTGACACATGATATTATTTGTAGAGCTGTGCGAATAGCAAAATTTTGAGTGCGAAGTGAATTCGAATATTTATGTTCAAGTGCGAATCGAATCGAATATTTTTCAAATAATTTTCGAATTTCTTTTTCAATAATACTGCCGTATTATTAAGAAATGTGCTGCTAAACATGGGCAAGAAATTTATTATGTGCTTAGCGTACCCCCCCCCCCCCCCCCTCAGTGTCATTCCTAAGTCCTGAAGAACAGTCCAACAGGGAACTTGACAACAGAAAGCTGAGCTAACTGCACCGCAGTACACAAATGTTAGCTTTCCCGCAGTACACAAACGTTAGTTTCACCGCAGCACACGGGTGCTATGCGGCGAAGCATACTACATGCAGGAACGGGCCACTTGTCACGAGACATAGCATATTTTCCCCCCGTAATTACCAACTTCGAATAGTTCGAATAGTAAAAGTTCAGTGCGAGTCAAATCGAATAGGAAATGCTATTCGAAAATTATTCAAAATTTCGAATATTCGCACTCCCCTAATTATTCATTCTTATTTGGCCGTTATATCAAGTGCAACCTGTATTCACTCACCGCTGGCGACAATATATCGGACAACGTCCTTTTGTCCAAAGCGCGCGGCGTGGTGCAGTGCAGTCATCCCACTGTCGTCCATTGACAGCAGGCTGTGACCACTGTCACAAAGCTGCCTTAGCTGCGCACACAGTTGAAAAGAATACAAAGCAACATGAGACAAAGACTCGTGGGCAACTGCCAAACGTTTCGAACAAGAGGTGTCACAAAACCTTTCACAACAAGGGAAGCAAATCTCAAATGTGGGAAAGGCATCTGTGAAATTTGAGAACACAGCTGCAGAAACAACTATACACAAAGCCGGCAAACAAGGAAGCCGAGGAAAACTTGCAGGCTTTTCTAAGCCCAAACTGGAAATGAGTGAGCAGTTATAATGTGTGATAAACTCCAAGGAAGAGAAGTGAAAGTAGAAGAAAAAACAACTGGCACTCACGGGAGGCAAACCCAAAACCTCCAAAGACATGTGCAGCCTTTTATTAATTCTAAAAAATGCTGCATGTTCCCCCGTTTCCTTTCTTGGCTGAAGAGTCCATTTATAGAACTGGACCTTGCTATAACAAATTCAATATGACATAGAAATAGCTTTTTTTATATCCGATAATTCGTTATAGATGCATAATTGTAACACTCCTTGCTACTTTTCGTTTATTTTATCATAACGAATAATTCATTATATCCAGGTTCACTGTACTGAAGCTCTGCTGTACTTAATTTCGTCTAAATCAAAGTGCTATCTGCTACAGCTATAAAGCATGGCAATGGATTGGCAACATCCACAACAACACAGGTATCTGGAATTAAGGAACTAAACAATTAAAAACTTGAGAATAAAATACTCTGTGAAATTAATGAGAGGAACAAAGAACTGATCTTCTTAAAGTGGAGGTTTTTCTTTTTTTGTCTCTTATGCTTGCTTTTGCCTGGCTGCATTCTCAGTGAACGCTTTCGTCACAAGAAGCTCACGTCGTAGGCATTTCCTGTTTGCACGACATTCTCCACGCTTTTAAATTTTGTAAAGATAATGCTACCAGCGAGGAGAGCACGAACAAAACAGTAACCATGACAGTAGCAGGTGCCAAATGGTAACACTACATGTTCTCGCAATCCGAACTTTCGCTTTTAAAGGAACAGGAGTGGAAACATTTTTGATATGCAGCTAAGGATGGTTTCGAAAAACAAGCACGTGCTGGCTTGTAAATGCCAGATAGCAGTAACGGGTGGCACGCAGATCACTCGTTGGCAATCTTATCTGCTAAGTATGAAACAGCTGCGCAGTGCTGTAAAAGTCCAGTGTATTGAACAGAGGAGTATATAAACCTTTCTTTCAAGGGAACCGCACAATGACAAAAAATGGAACCCACATGTACTACTAGCCTGCGCAACATGTAATTTCACTGCACACGGAAAAAAAATTTCGGATAGTTGTACAACTGAACCTCGTTACAATGAACCCGGATATAACGAACTATCGGATATAATGAAGCAATCGCAATTCCCCTTGAAATTCCTACAGATGAAATTGATATTGGTTATAACAAAGTAATTACTGCTCCACCGTCAACTTTGGTATAACGAGGTTTTACTGTATAACCAACCACGTAATGCTGTCACGGCACCATGAGGTAAGAGAGTCAGAGAAGGAAATGAATGGGGGCAGGCTCTTGTCACACGAACATGACTCAGCCCTTTGACTACAATACAGTGGATACAATAGCACAGGAACTCCACTTGATTATGTTTGCCAAGAGAAATGGGAGACAGGATATGACTGGCAGCGATGCTTACCTATCCTCAGCTTACTAAGACAGTTCAATTGCTTGTGACTGCTCCAACAAAGAAGCAATCTGAGAATTTCATTAGGCAGTACACTCTTTAGAATGTGCCTTGCAACTTTGAATACGCAGTCTAAACTTGCAGTGTGATATATAGTGAGAGGCTGTTTATGAACAATGAACATCATAATGCAATGAAAAAACGCGTTTCGGGGTTCTTTTAAAGAAAGAAATTTACACATGCAAGCAAGGGCACTACCAGGATTTGCCCCCTGGGAGGACATTTCCAATGAGACATGTCCTTCGAGTACCGTTGAAGGACTAGCTACTACAGCATTGTCTTTCAGATGATCCAGAGTGGCGGGGAGAAACAATTAAAGGGACCAACAACCAATTTTTAAAGTACCTATGTTACCTGCTTTCTTTATTTGAGTGGAAAGTTCACCGGTCAGATTGTCCAATCATGCAATGACAACGGGGAAATCGCCGTAAATCATTTTTTATCAGGATTTCTTGCTTATGGAGTCTAAACACAATACACGTTGCAAACAGTGGCTGACAGCTGTCGTGTGTGTTTGCGCAGGGTTCTACCCCGACAGAGCGCGTGCGCGCAACGCCTGGGAGACGCTGCCCGCATGCACGGTGGTCAAAAGCAGGTTTTCGGTTGCTGTAAGGGCAGTGACGCTTGTCAACGTAGACTCCTTTTGCTGCATAGAAAGTGAATAATAAGACTGGGATGCGTTTTTATGTATTGACTGCAATTTTAAGACAGAGTTTGGTCGTATGAGCAGCAGCAGATGACGTGCGGCAATTCATAGACTCCAGAAAGCAGCACCAGGGCTTCACCGACAGGCTACGCCACGTTTCATTTAACTGCAATTTCAGTTGTCAGTTCCTTTAAGGCAGTGGTGGGTAGCTGGCCCCCTTGATCCCCCCTGGCATCACTGCCCCTGCTTACACTGCAGGAAGTGCTGGTACAGGACCGTGCTCGCTGCAGTATAATGCTTTCACGTGAACCTCTGTACAGCTGAGTACTCAAACCAGCAGCAGCGACACAGTAAGACAGCATTTGCATCTCACAGCATCGTGCAAGATGAGACATGCTTGCAATTAGGATGTATGGTTAAACCCCTTTAGAAGAGACGCTGATGTAAGAGACATCATTTACCCACGTGGTTGGTTACCCTATCTCCCCAATTAGCTGGGCCTTTTCTGGAACAGACAAGAGCCCGAGGACACTTAGGTGTGAAGGACAAAACATCTGTAAATTCTGGTCAATGGTCTTGCATGTAACGGATATTTTAAGTCTAATAAACGCAGTACTGTTGGCTTTTAACTACATTTAATTCATTGCGGAAACGAAGAGAAATGATAGCCAAGTAATTGGAGCAAGCTATGGTGAAGAAAACATGAACTGTTTTCTGAATAAAACAGTCGACCAAGCAAACAAACACTAAGGCAAATGGTAATACAGTAGAACCTCATCATAATGAACCCGGATATAACGAACTATTGGATATAACGAAACAATCGCGATTCCCTTGAAATTCCCTCAGATGTCATGGATATTGGCTATAACGAACTAATAATTACAACAAAGTAATTACGGCTCCCCCTCCAACTTCATTATAACGAGGTTTTACTGTATATAATAGACATTTCGCAATAGTCTGTAGCCTCCTTTCGTGGCTGGTTTAGTCGTACCATGCTCACACTGAAATACTATCTGACGGAATAACGAAACCATGGCACCCTGCTTATAAGAGACACCTCATATAAGAGACATAAAATGCTCCCCGGGGGCACATCTCTTAGAAAGGGGTTCAAGTGAGTACATGTGAGGGCAGCCGTATCAGTTTCTGCATCTCATATAAGGCACTGAGTGGACATACCCTTAAGAGATCCCCCGTTTTGGCAGCCACGATTACTTCTGCAAGCAGACACAGGGTTAATCTGTTATTCGGGTGCAACAAGGGAGCGGTTAGCGTCAAAGACACAAGGTGAAACCACACAGCAACGCACAACGCCAGGCCAAGCATGCAAGAAGCATTTCCCGTGAAAGTCAAGTGCGGTACAGCTAACTCGAGGCTATTGTGAAAAGCAGTTACAGTAGAACCTCGTTATAACGAATCCAGATATAACGAACTATCGGATATAACGAAGCAATTGCAATTCCCCTTGAAATTCCCATAAATGAAACGAATATTGGCTATAACAAACTAATGGTTATAACAAAGTAATTACAGCTCCCCCTTCAACTTCGTTATAACGAGGTTTTACTGCATAGCAATTATCATACATAGTGCAATCGCCAAGCTCCAGGAAACTGAGCTCTTGCTATGTGATAAGCGAAGATAAATGCCTACACGTCATTCTGTTTTACTTTCTATCTTGTTTATTTAAAAAGACATGAATTGGAATGTAACTATGGTAATTGAACAGCAAGCACTTGCTAGAGCAACCACGCTGACATGCAGATCATTAATACTTCTTTTGCACTGGTTTTAGCATCTTCAGCATTGTTATTAAACTGACAAAGATGCATCACAATAGACAAGTGACACAAGCAAAACAAGTGTTAATGCAATGCGGAAGCTTCGCTTTTCGAAAGCATGCTTCACTTCAATTAATAAAAATATATGTAGAGATGATAAAACATACCGTGCGATGAAGTTGGCTGTGGTTGTTCCGCAGCCTCAACTCTGTAAAGGAAACACGACCGATATTTCCAGTGCCAGCACGACAAGCAAGACCGCACATCTGTTCAGTGTGTACCAACAACCGCAAATGCACACTATGAATTTACGGCATCAGAACAATGAAACACACGAACTGAAAAGTACAAAGCAGGCACCTTCCCTATGCATCCAGCTAATGATTACGAGGCAATCATCAAATGACATCAACCGAACTGAAAACATCAGCTGAAGAAGTCGGAGAAGTAACGATAAACTTCTTGTCTCTTGTTAGGCCTAACTCGCTTTCATTAATGGGACAACTAATGGGAAACATTAATTTAAGCAAGATTGAAAGATTAAGTGCAATGACCAATTCTCCAATCTTGACAAGCACAGAGCAGCTGTAAATGAGAAAAATGGTGGAATTCAGAAATTGCAATGGCAGCCTCGGTCCCTCTCTGCGGGTACATTTTCAAAATGATGTCAGCTCATCTTTCATGGGTTCTTGATTACTGCTTCAGGATATAAATGAAAAATAATGAATTAGATAACCTTTGAAAATAAATAAATGTGCAGTGAGCCACAGTTGTTTCTGCATATTGCAGCCATGGAGCTCAATGCAAGAAGCATCAGCAGCCGAGATCGTGATGTTAGGTCCTCTTTTTGGCGCGGGCAGCTCAAATTAGGTAGTAAAACTAGGCACTTTCGATGACAGTTTTCGACGCAAATTCATTTATTGGCACGCACACAGCTGTGCTAGGCAGCAGCACATGTAAAAAAAAATAGATCTAACCACACTTCACATTTTCCTTTAATATTTTCCTTTAGTGTCTTAAGCCTAATGATGTCACATTCCCTAACTAAGCACACAAGCAGAGGCAACGTCAGTGTTAAACCTACTAGTGAAAGTGAAAACTAAAAGCTCGTTCTACTTAGGCTTAGCTTCAAGCCCAAAAAAAAGTGTTCAGTGGGCATGAATATCTCAATTATCGTAAAGAAAAGGTCCTATGATTGCTGCTTTTCTGTCCCTCCACAAATTTCATGGAAAGACAGCGCTTCATGGTCACAATTATTTGGTTTATTATCTGGTGCTCAGGGAAGACATGCAAAGTACCTTTGTCGCTTACGAGGAAGCTGGTAGCTCTAACATGAAGTTAGCACGAACCCAAGTCAGCACTTGCTGTCAAATGCCAGAATTAGTTATTCTAGAACAGCTGCAGCAAGTTCTCAAGAATTGCACAACACGCAGCAAGCAGCAACACACTGGTAACAAATGCTGTGCCATAAGTACACCATGTGGAAGCTCTTGTTACATTAAATAACAAACATCGAAAATATAACTATGATGGTGTACTAAATTCGGAATATGGTTATGCGGCACTGGATAAGTTAATGTAGCCAATAAAATGGGTGCCAGCCTATCGTTAAATTCATTGTCAAATACAGCTCACCAACAACAAAACTGTTCCTGGGAGAATAAAAACAAAAATAAGGTAAATCTGGCCTTCGACCTTTAACTTTTAATCAGCATTTAGCTAACGTTTCTGAGAAGTTTGAGAACTTTATACAAGACTTACTTCTGTTCCTTCTCTTGGGTGCTGGCAGGAGCACTAAAATTAAGCAAGAAAAAATCACAAGAGAGCTGTGAGACAGGCTGTATATATAAGCTTTTTCAAGTATAAAACAAATTATGGGCGAAAACGGCCACATATCAACCCAGGAATATGACAGTGACTGAGTACTTAAATTGACATGTGTCTTGTCATACAATTTTGTAGTTTACGATTCACTGAATATGCAACAACGGCATTTAGGTGAATTATTGCTCGCAATGAAAAACAGTCTGTTACGTCGCATGATTGAAAGCCAAAAGAGATTGAAGTTCATGGCAAGATGGAGGGTTGAACTAATGAGTCATTTAACAACGAATGGTGCTAGAGCCAACATTTTATCAACAGCACTTGTTGGTTGAAGTCTACTTTACTGGACTGTTGGCCCCAACAACATTGCTCATTCAATTACTTTTTATCACATATTATATTCAAGGCATGCAACATCTGTCCACACATAATATATGAACATAAACTTTTTGACAATTCTCGTAAATCTCAACTATTACTATATAATGTTCAGGTATGCTTCTAAACCTGCACTGGTTTACGCACATTTCCTTCGCGAAGAGTAAGATTACCGCTATAGTCTCAAAGTCTCCAATGAAGGTAAAATTAAGAAGGAAACAAGGTCATTATGACTAAGTATAAAATAGTTAAAAAGCCAAACAAAACAAGCAGACAGCATTTTCAGCAGTAGGACTATGAATTTACATTTCTTTTCATTGAAAAATTCCTTGTCCTGTCTGATTTGCCAATTGGAAAGCTCACCTCCACGTTGGAGCCGGCTCCTTCCTTTCGGCTTGGGCTTCGGCTGTGGCTGCGGCTACCGCCACAGCTGCCAGGCCTTCTGCGGTCTCCTTCAAGGCAGAGGAACTATCCAGGCCACTGGTCTCCTCGGTCGTGGGCGACGACAGTGGCGGAGGCGGCGGCTCTGGCGCGATCGGTGACTGCTCAGGGTCGAGGATGTACACACCGTCCTGACCGATGTCGACGACGTAGTGTAGCTGCTCCTGAGCTCGGTCGATGCGAAAGAACCTCTCCGCTGTGCAGGCTGCGACGTGGCGAGTTAAAGAAATTAATTTAAAAAAAAAAGGAAACACACTTAACGATTTCTTAGTGGCTAATTCCATATGCCTTTCATTTGCTGTCGGACCTTATTACAATGAAGTCACATTTGACACTATTAGCTTCACTATACAGTAGAACCTCGTTATAACGAACCCGGATATAACGAATTATCGGATATAACGAAGCAATCGCAATTCCCCTTGAAATTCCTATAGATGAAATTGATATTGGTCATAACAAACTAATGGTTATAACTAAAGTAATTACCACTCCCCCTTCAACTTCGTTATAACGAGGTTTTACTGTATTTGATATTCATTCTAAATGTATATCTGTTACACAGTAACTAAAGTGAGAATGTTGTTTACTTATTTCGTTGTGTACAGTAATTCCTAGGTAAAATTCAGGTTCAGCAGTACTTCAGCAGGGCATCGCAGCTACCAGTAATAACCTTTATAAATGCTAACGATAATGAAGCAAGGGTCACTCACAGTCCAGAAAGCACCAGTCAGGTGAGAACCTCTTGGACGGTGACAGATTCTGTGCATCTGGACCTTCCAGCTGTAATCAGACGTTTGACAAGCATGGCAGTTATGATACTGTACAAGGAGTATCGTGATAAGCAAACAAAATGTCTGCGCTTCTGCCTCGCTAATTCCATGCAGTGCTGTGAGATGTACGAATCATGCAAGCCAACCAGGAAGAACAACAGCAGGATTCATTATAAACATACATTCACAACAAGCATAATGCAAATTCGTTATAAACATACATTTGTAACACAGTGATAATGCCAAGGCTACTGGTAATTTACTATGGTATAATGAGTAATTCATTATACCTGTATTTGTTACATCAATGTTGACCACACAACACGAAAAAGAATTTTAAAAACTCACAGAACACAGCTGGTTGATCATCAGCCTGACGTTCTCCAGATCAGTGTCGGGATTCACAGTCAATGTTCCAATCGGTATGGCTGTTGTAAATCAGGACAAAGAAAGACGAGTTAAAATGCGCAGGAAATGCAATAAATTCAGCTTGAGGTGCCGTTCACCAGTGATGTTGGTACACACTTTTTATTCACTTAGCACAGCTGTGGTAATTATGAGCAAACACAGATTGCCTATAAACGCTGAATGTTACAATTCAGATTACCAGATTTTCTCACTTTTGCCATTATACATCTTAACTTCCTATATCAACTATACATGACAAATACTCACACTTTGTACACTGACCGTGCGATTTCATTATGCACTTTAATCCAATAATGTCAAATGGCCCATAAATGGTACTCTGTTAGGACAACTGAAGGCTGATCTTTGCTCAAGAAACTTTACACACAGCCTAAATTAGATTTAATGATAGAGCAGAGAAAATAAGGAAGTTAATCCTTACTAATTAGCAACCTACATGGGAATTAGGTTCAGTAACATTTATCTGCCATTTGTACAAGTGGACAATGTCCTTGTTTTTCTTGATTTCGATCAGCATTTAGGCATTACAGAGCAAACTACAGATCAATGGAGTTTCCCGAGGACTCCGTGGCTTGCGGGACTAAAACGTACCACGTAGCATGATATCCTCGCAGAGAGATAAGGAGAGTAAACGGCAATCTTGTATGCAATGAAGTTGAAACTAGTGATACAACTCACATAGGCTTCGTAGCTTCTCCTTGTCGTAGTGATAATTCTCGTAATCAGCCATGTTCAGCTTTCGGATGGCAATGGTCAGCTTTTCTAGTGGTAACCTGGCAAAAAAGATGGCACATATAATCATGAGGTGCAAATGACTGATTTACTGATTGGCAGTGTTTTATAACAACACAGAGAAGGTTTATGGACTGCGCTTGTGGACACGGCTGTCTTACCTAATAACAAATACCTTTTACAGACTTCATATTATTCTCACATTTAAAAATTAAGCAACTTCATTTTTCATGATTTTTAGTGTCTTGGTGCAGCCCAATATGTACCACATAATGTCGACACAATCAGAAGCACCAACGTGCTTAGGCTTGTGCGGGCGGCCTAATTTACGTGACTAAGTTGACCCAGATGTAGGTTGGTCCCCCGTTCCCTCCAAATTTCAAGTAAAAAAAAAGACCACTGGTGGTATAGTCTTGGTTTCAGTTGTAAGTTGACTCCTTAACTTTTGATTGCAAATTTCAACAAAATGGAGTGACTTACAATCGTGTAAATATGGTAATCGAACGCTCACACTGACGGTAAATTAGTAAAAGCCTCATTATAATGAATTTATTATGACATGAAAGTAACATTGTCATATCCAGTAATTCGTTATACATGTCCATTTTTAAGACAGTCTCAATTCATGATAACCGACAATTATCTACATTAAGGTTCAACTGCGCTGCTAGCTTTACCACCGCACACAATGCAGCATCAGAAGGAAAAGCTGACTTACTGGCTTGGCACTTGGTTGTGAATCTGCAAGGTAACAAAAACAAGACAATCAAGAACTGACTTGCAAAAGTGTTTCACACAGAGTCTACACACAGTCACTGTTCAATGCGAAGAAACCACATATGAAGGTTTGTGCATCAGCCAACAACGGCACGAGAAACAGTTTGCTGTTCAACAACTACACAGCTTATGCACAATTGCATCAAGGCACCACATTTCAATGAAATGTAACAATACTACATGCATTATCTTATGCCATTCTTATTGGTATAGTTTCATGCTCTCACTTGGACCCCCAAAGGGACTGACAACATCTATTCAATAAGAGGGCACTGATGAGAAAGGTTTGAAGAAGGAGAATGCAAATAAGACATGATTATTGCTTTATGACACAAAGATTCCTCAGAGTACAGATGTTCTTAGGTATGAAGGTCATCCCAAACAATTGAACTGAATTCACAGTTTAGGAACATAGTCAGCTGGCTTGCTTTATTCTTCTCTCTCGATAACTTGGTAGTTGCTATTTCTATGTTAATGATGCTATGTCAAAATGACAGAGTACACACCATTTGTAACCACGAGACACCAGGCGAGCAGTGATAACACAAGGACCGCAAGATAAATGAAGATTACTGCCACGTAGGCTTCCATGAACACTATCCAAGAACATAATATGTTCAAACGAACTAAAAGACACATTTTTCTAAATGTAACCACCCTGGAAAGGTCATTTCACTGCAGCACGTGGCTCCTGTGCCGTGAAACAACTTCTTTGGGGAATATCCGCAATGCCGTGATGCCACAACTCATGATGAAACATGTGCATTACCTACACCCTGATAAAATTTTTGTAATGCATCTTAGAGTGAGTTGCGCACACTTCCTGCCACCCCCCCCCCCCCACGGATGGATGTCCTCACAAACGAAAATAACCATAGATTATCATTTGCACATCCCTACTGCTGCCTGACAACGACCAGTCCCCAATGGTACAACACCCATAAGCAAGTCATATCAGGGTGTTAGCTGAAGCCAGTGCCATGGTGCAAGCAAAACATGGATGGAAGAAACTAGGACGCAGAATCACGCGATTCCACTAGCCTCGTCTCGCCAACCTCCTCTGACGCCTTGTGCACAGTCCTTTTCAGGTAAGATCAAAGTTGTTCGGATGCGGTAACATTTAATGGCACTTAAACCAACATTAATCTACCTCTTGCCTACCATGTGAACGTGGCTTACTTCCCCCGATTCCTCATTTAACTTTTTTTATAACTAGGCTTAAGATTGTCACGTGAAGCCCTCTCCAAGTATTTTCTTTTTTTGCTTTATGGAGCCAAATATGGGTACACAGGGCCAAACCCAAGGCCAAAATCCGAGCCAGTGTCCGAGCCCTTCCCCACCTTGGCCTTGGCGACCATGCAGGCCTTGTTGCGCATGCGCAGCTCGATGAGCGACGGCAGTAGGCGGCAGGGCTCCCCATCCACTTGCACCGGGATGGTCTTACTCGTCACGACTCGGGCACTCCGGCACTGGCAGAGGCACGTGCCGTGGCCACCCGCCTGGAGGAAAGGCTGCAGAACAAGGGCAACAATGTTGAGCCTGCTACGCATGGTTCTATCTAGAGCTGTGCGAATAGCAAAAGTTTGAGTGCGAAGCGAATTCAAATATTTATGTTCAAGTGCGAATCTAATAGAATATTTTTCGTATATTTCTTTGCTAATACCATGTAAAATTATGGGAAAATGTTCTGCTCAACATGCGCAAAAATATTTATTGCATGACTAGTGTGCTGCCCCAGCATCATCCCAAAGTCCTGAGGAACAGTCCAACAGAGAATTGTGCAACAGAAAGCTGAGCTAACTTCGCTGCAGTACATGGGTGTAAGCTTCGCTGCAGTACAGAGTAACTTCGCCGCAGTACACGAGCGTTAGCTTCGCCGCAGTACAAGGGTGTTATGCGGCGAAGCGGACAACATGCGGAAATGGGCCACTTGACACACGGCATAGCATATTTTTTCCCCTTAATTACCAACTTCAAATAGTTCGAATAGTAAAATTCAAATGTGAATCGAATCGAATAGCAAATGCTATTCGAAAATTATTCGGAATTTCGAATATTCGCACACCCCTAGTTCTAACATTACAGTGCATCGAGCACCCAGCCACTTTTATGGGCCTGAAGTAGAATTGAATGTGCCGCAAGTAAAATCTGTAGGCAATTGTAGTCCTTGATTTAGGTGTTTACAATTTTCCCGAGCTATTCTCCAAATTGTCAACAATTGTCTGGATCGCTAAATGCCTCTGCAATATGGAAAACCTATGTTCTGATACCACATCTGCCATTTCCTTAACGTGTCCTCTTTTGATATATTAACTTCTGATGTTTTGCACAGAATGAGCACTCCATTAGTGTACTAAACACCTTTCCAACACTTACGTAACACTGTACTTTCCCCATTACCAAATGCCTTCTTGAAATCCAGTAAGGTAGTGTAAATAAAACATTAAGTACAGCACATGCAGACAACACATGACAGCGCTTCAAAGCATACTGCCAATAATGAAAAAGGAAACAGGAGAGGACTGTTGCCAGTGGAAATAACATGTAATTAAAGAACAATTAATGTAATGCAATAGTGAACAAAACCTACTATATGGCAACATCGCTATCATCAATGCTGTCATAGCATAACAACGTTGCTGCTCATAACATCGCTATGGCTAATTGAGGGATGTCACCAACAGCACTCACCATTTGGTAGATGGTGAGGCCGATCACTTCAATGAGGCCATCGTCGGTCTGTGGCATTTCAAACGATGTCCCTGGGTTTCCCCAAGGTCTCGTGCCACCACCGTAACTGCAATGAACATGCAAAGGCACAGCCAAAACAATCCCGTGATGAAGGTGCGTGGCAATACCAGTGTGTGAGCAACAACTTCCGAAAATGAATCAATTCAGAAATGAACAGTGATGAGAACAAATTGTACTGAATGCTGAACACATAATAAATCACTTTATAAACCATATTCACCATTAAAGCAAACCTCGTTATCTGACATAAAACAGCTTTTGCTGCATTCTATATCTTTTACAAATATAATCTGTTGCACTGTGGTAGTCGCGACGTCTTTTATTGGTTGTGTCATTCAAGATATTTCACATTTGCTTATGCTATGCTGAGATTTGACTATAGCACAGAGAGTTCTCCCAAATCCAGTACAATGGTAGAGTTCACAAGCTCCTGTCATTGCACCACGCACGATAAAAGGTTTACAAAAACATGGATGTAAAGCGCTAGCATCATGTAAGCAGTGTATATGTGCGCTTGCTTCCCTAAGTGCAATATACTATCAACAGCTCCTCACCTGGGAATGTTCAGGAATAGAATGGAGTGTACTTTGTGCTCTCGCAACTTCCCCGTGTAATCTTGGCCATCACACTGCAGAGGAAAGGACAGGACCGTTAAACTCACTTCACGGCTTCGAACATCCATAACAAATGGAAGAAAAATCTGTCTCTACATTGCTTCATGAACAGTGCTGCACCTTTTCCCTCGTTCAATTTCTTTTCCTTTGTCCTTTGTGTGATGAGGCATATAGACAAACAAAAGCATACAGACAACATGAAAGGACCTTTTTCAAGGACTACACATAACTTGGCATTAGTACGAGTGAAATTTTTTTGACCAGAAATCTCTGAGGCCCGCATGATAAGCAATAAGCTTCAGATAAGTGTCATGAGCGTGTAAAACATCAAATATGACCTTCTGTGGCAAGAACAGTTCTGAAGGACTATATGTATTGGAGGCACATACAATACACTAAAGTAGGTGTCTCAAACTTCCCTCATATAGAGGGCTGCAGTCAAAAAATTCAGCCCCACAAACGCTGTGGCAGTGAAAACAGTTGCAATGGGGGGAAGTTTGCAGAAAATGTCATCTAAGTTGCAGTTTGAAAGAAGGCCCTTCTTGTATCTCATATATATATGCCATCGGTGAAGGGGATTTGGCGTCAGGATTCGACAAACATATCGATACCAATCTCCATTGACTATAATCCCGATGCCGATGTAGTGGTTGGGCCACTAGTGAAAGGTTCACGGACCAAATGGCCATGTTTAAGACCCTTACACTAAAGGATGACAAGAAACCTTACGGAGAGGTGCTACGTCGATGCATAATGTTCGATTGCAAGCGATCTTTCAGATGACCATACATGACACAGCATATAAGCAGCACAAGAAGCTTCATGCAAGAGGACTTTGTAATGAGTAGGTAAAATTTTATAAAGCTATCCCTGCCCTGGAGGCATCTATGACACATGAAATTTAAAAAAAAAAAAGAGTATGAATGCTTTCAATGAAAGTATGTCAATGTAGAGGGAGGCCTCTGTTACCTCCAGGGTGACGTAGTTGCAGAGGTCCTTCCACTTTCGCTGAAGGAGATCCTTGCCTCCTGCCTGGCCGTAAAACATTTTGTTCTTTAGCCTGCTGTTGAACCGCTCAGGGTGAGCTTCTACATGGGTGGGAAGAGACCAAGAAGAAAAATGAAGCAAGTTTTGATGACAATGCAAGTAGACTATCAGATGCAAGTTTATCACAGTGGAATCTTGTAGCCATGATCTTTGTAAGAACCGGCAGATAAAACATATAATTCGAAAATCCTATCAACTGTACAAAAAAATATGCAATGAAGTGTTGGCCAGGAGAAAGAAATCCGAGCCACACAAGTAGCAAAATTTTGGGCCTGAAGCTTGAATATTAATGTTTGAGTAAAATTTGAACAAAAGAGTTTCTGAATAAAATGAAGTATTTTTTAAATAGATCCATGTTAAATTACATAAAACTGCACTGCCAAACATGGGTAAAATTAGAGCTGTGCGAATAGCAAAATTATGAGTGCGAAGTAAATTCGAATATTTATGTTCAAGTGCAATCCAATCGAATATTTTTCAAATAATTTTCGAATATTTCTTTACTAATACCACGTCAAATTATGGAGAAATGTTCTGCTCAACATGAGCGAAAATATTTATTATGACTATACTGCCACTGTGTCATTACAGTCCTGAGGAACAGTCCAACATAGAATTATGCAACATAAAGTTGAGCTAACTTCACCGTAGTACACAGGTGTCAACTTCGCCGCAGTACACGAGGTTTAGCTTCGCCGCAGTACACAAGCATTAGCTTCGCCGCAGTACACAGGTGTTATGCGGCGAAGCGGACTACATGCGGGAATGGGCCACTTGACACTCGACATTACGTTATCTTTTTCCCTTAATTACCAACTTCGAATAGTTCGAATAGCAAAAATTAAAGTGCAAGTCGAATCGAATAGCAAACGCTATTCAAAAATTATTCAAAATTTCGAATATTCGCACATCCCTAGTAAAAATGCACAATGTTGCATTAACGCCCACAATGTCTCTGCTAGAAAAAGAGAAGAGCTGACTCTTAAAGAACAGTTCAACAGAGAACTGCGCAGAAGCTTAAGTTAACTTTGCCACAGCACACACGTGTTAACTTACCCACAGTGCCCAACAAAGCGTAGTACATGTGGGAATGGGCCACTTGTAAGAGGACATGGCACATTTTGTCTCTTAATTACCAAACTTTGAATACCTTATAGTAAGATTTCATTGATTGATTTGTGGGTTTTAACGTCCCCAAACCAGCTCTGATTATGACATGCCGTAGTGGAGGTCTCCGGAAACTTTGACCACCTGGGGTTCTTTAACGTGCACTGACATCGCACAGTACATGGGCCTCAACATTTTGCCTCCATCGAAATGCAGCCGCCGCGGCCGGCATTCAATCCCGCGACCTTCAGATCTGCAGCCGAGTGCCATAACCACTAGGCCACCATGGTGGGGTAGTAAGATTCCAGTGTACATTGAACTGTCAATGCTATCCGAAAAATATTCCGATGTTCAAGAACATTCGCACACCCCTAAATAAACTTATTATGCAGAACATATTAAGTGGCATTGTGTCAATAAAATTTCACCGTATATTGCGACTTGATTCCATTCCATTCATGCACAAAACTTTCCAATACATACAACCTTTCCCCGTGCACAGTTGGGAAAAATAGCAATCCTGGCACTGCTTTCACGAAATAATCTTCTGCAGTACATGTCAACAAAATATTCTGCCCCATCAAAATCCCATTTAATCAAGTGTCATGCTTCTTTGGAATAATGAAACACATGCTGCTACAGAACGACTTGAGAGTTTTGAAGTCCTTCAAGTGTCTTTTTTGCATTTTACAGAATGTAAACCAATGTAGGAACTCTTTACAGAAATGTCACATACAGAAAGAATGAATCCCATGACATGCAATTCTAGCCGCTAAAAAATAATGCCTTACATAATAAACTGGTAAAATAAATAGAAAAACGGGAACCAACAGCATGTAGACATATCAATTCCAAGGTCAAATGGTAGGGGTGTGCGAATATTCGAAATTTCAAATAATTTTCGAATAGTGTTTGCTATTCGATTCGATTCGCACTGAACTTTTACTATTCGAACTATTCGAAGTTGGTAATTAGGGGGAAGAAAATATTCCATGTCTCGTGACAAGTGGCCCATTTCAGCATGTAGTACGCTTCGCCGCATAACACCCCTGTGCTGTAGTGAAACTAACACGCGTGTACTGCAGGAAAGCTAACACTTGTGTACTGTGGTGAAGTTAGCTCAGCTTTCTGCTGTACAGTTCCCTGTTGGACTGTTCTTCAGAACTTAGGAATGACACTGTGGAAGTACAATCACATAAAGAATTTTTAGCCAATGTTTAGCAGCACATTTCTCCATAATTTGGCATGTTGTTATTAAAAAGATATTCTAAAATTATTCGAAAAATATTCTATTCAATCCACACTTGAACATAAATATTCGAATTTGCTTCGCACTCAAAATTTTGCTGTTCACACAGCTCTATCAAACAGTTGACCGACAAAGAGAGAAGCAACTTTATTGATGAGAAAAAAGAACTCCCTTTCTTCACAATTGACCGAGACATTTTGCACGTGTCTTTAAAGCTTCGCATGCAATTCTAAGAAAAAAACTTTCAAGGAGCATTCAACTTAACATTGTGTTATTCAGCATTACTGCTTCTAATGTAATATCTTGGCTCCCACAATAGTGCACATATCGTCCTAAAAAACTAGTGTTCAACCTATTTCAGACCAGCACTGTGTACAAATGGCTTTCCAGTAGCTTCCTGTACAGGAATGGGCTAAAACGAGACCCATTTTTAAAGTTCGATGACCCAAGCTCACCGCGTGCTTCGTGAAACTCCAAGGCAATGTGGGCGTCCACGCCGATAGAGAAATAATTATTCACAACATTTAAAGGCACAGTCTCTTTGCCTTCTTCGCACTGAGAGATGTCCACCTCCGGGTTTCTATTTACAATTAGGTCCCACCTGCAGGGAGAGAGAGAGAGGGTGGGGAGGGAAGGCAGGTCAGCAAATCAAATGAAATCAATGTGAGGGGGTCTTTAAATTTAATTGTACGTATTAAGGCTACTCATGTTCTACAAGAGACACTGTGTTTGAAGGCTTCAGATAGAAATCTTAACGACACTTTCAGCATTTAGCCCACATATCTTCTGCCGGTGAGTTTAACGCGTCCACAGACGCCTGATGCCCACTAACGTAAACTTGCTGAGGTCAGTCCTAACAAATTGTAGAGTTAAATTAAACACAAGTGTCATTTAAAGAGATATTAATCTTACTGTAATATACCTTACTGTAATATGTCATCTTACTGTAATATATCATCTTACTGTAATATATCACCAGAACATGTCAAATGTCAACAAGAGCAGTGTAATTACAATAATTCAGACTGACTGTCTGAAGTCGACAGTATTATTTGCATGAGAAATGAAATGTATAATGAATGGTTAACACGTCAGTATTTTACAAATTAAGATAATTAACAGAACTTCCAAAGTACACATTAGTGTTAACGACTGCTTCGAAGTGTTTTACCACTCATTTCAAGAGCGAGCATTTCTCCATATTACTGCTAGCCACTGGATTTCCACCGCACAGATCTTACATCGCAATATTAACGTGTGTTCCTAGGTGACAACTTAGAAATTAGTGAAAATTCTGCTAGATGTTTTGTACCTTCTGGTAATTTGTTGTATGAGTAATGTTATGTTTTCCAAGTAATTTACCTGATACGATAAAGTGGCTACGTAAATATATTTCCAAAAGGACATCTTCAAAAGGTCTGTATGTACGTACTAAAATGAAACCTTGTTGATATGATACTCACACCTACTGCAAAAATAAGGCGCATGATACAAAAATCACATCAATTGCATAGAAATTCATTGCCCCTATGGTTTAAAAAAAAATGTATTCAGTGGGGTTATTGTATCAATGAGCTTTCACTGTATTATGTAGATAACTTTGTGCTCCACCACAGTTAAAGCAGCTAACCCACTGAAATCATATGCAAAGGGAAAGAGAGTCGAATGTTATAAACACAAACATTGTGTCTTTTTTTACAATTTGCGCCCCATTCACTGCAATGTAGCTAGAAAGATTACACCGCAATACACGGGCCTATACAAGTTCATCATTTACATGCCCGCAGAAGTGATTCAGAATGCGAGACCCACCTGTCCAGCTGAACGATGTCCCCATTCTGAACATCTTGGAGTATCTTTGATATAGGCTCATCTGTGTAACCCTGCAAGAGAGAATTAAATGGCGATGACTTCCTTCAAAATCAATGCATCTTTTCATTATGCATTTCTCATTATTCTGATGCACACCTCAAAGCAAACACAGCTGTGGGCTACATTACTCATCTCCAAACTTGAAGCCGTTCAAACCAGCTTTAACACCTCATGGATATATGGTCGTAGCTGATAAAATAAGGTGCCAGCTAATCACACGTCTTACCAATGACACAAGTTAGTCAAGCACTTTCTCACAGCTCTTCTCAGCTAACACATGCTCAAACTTTGCAGCAATGCAGTTCTGCATGGCTGTAAAGCCACTTTGGAGACAAAACTCGCATGAATTCGCATCGTCATTTGGGCACCTTTGTGCTTGAAATGATAAGTTTTTCAAGGTTGTTTTAACATGCAACAATATCGATGTTCACCAAACAGGCCATTAAAGGGGCCGTGAAAAGAATTTGGAGATGCCGGTTTGTAATTTTCCCTGCTTTAATACGCATTCGACAAGCCGATTCCGGAATATTTCGGCGAAATATTCAGTGCACATTTAACAACGCCCGTTTTAAATCTCAGCTTTCTTGCACTCCCGAAACGACAATGCGACACTACCGGCCGGCGTGGTACTATTTGGTGACGTTGAGTTAAGATATTTTTAAATTCAAAGGCACAGTGAACTCGCGTTTGCTCTGAAGGAATCGATTTACTTGAAAGCTAGAAAGGAAGAAAATACTTGGAAACCGTGCGGTGCCACCATTCGGAAGAAAAGCGGCAGCACGGTTTGTTTTCCCATGGCCTCCGAGGGCGCGCCAATCTCGGAGGTATGACGGCTACTAAGATGACGTCATCTGCGGAGTTGAGGGGAACGCGCGCAGTGAAACCGAAACCGCGTTTTTTATCGCTCTAAATCAATGCACACGGTGCAACGGAACAATGCATATTGTTGATTGGAGGGTCAGGATCTCGAATACGCACTTAGTACAAAATGTTCAGAAAACGTTTCACGACCCCTTTAAACATTCATAACTTCAAAGTGCTTGTGTGCTGCACTTCATTAAGATTTTGTAAGGTCTGAATGACAGGGCTTGTAGGGCACCTTCCTTTGTCCGATCGATATGTTCAAAAAGAGGTTGGAAACATAGGAAAACACAGCAAAAAAAGAAAAAGAAAGGAAGGATACAACTGGGTTTTATATGCAAACAGCATTCTGTAGAAGTAGTCGCTATGGGGGAAGAGTATCTGCACATGTGTTGCTGCACTACATAGGTATTCCAGCACAATCTTAAATAACTTTCCATTTCAAGTTATCGAAGTCAATACATGCTTAATCAGCATAACTTGCTAATTGCAATACTTTCACATCTTAAATTAGAGGGAAGAGCAAAGCAACACACTAAAATTCAAAGTTAATGCTTGGCAGTGTTAGCTGTCCTAAAATTAAGCCCTCCAATAGAAGAGATGTTGATGATTTCCATTCCCCAGTTTAACACGTTCCTGTTTATAACAGCCTTCGCCGATAGACAACAATAAATGATTTTGAATTCGTCTCCCAGGTTTGAAGCACACTTGCACGACTAGTGCTGTTCAATGGGTAAAACAAAGCTACTCTCTGCATCTCCTCGTCTTTCTTTTGTTTTATTTTCCGCCATGTCCGGGTTCTTAAATGTGCTGCCAAAGTCAGCCTACGTACTTCCCAACATGGCATTAATGGCGTGTGATGCAACATTCGTGGAGATGCGAGCATTTCTACAGATTCTGATGCATCCGCACAAGAAATTTTTGCATTGATAAGATCAGTAACCCATAAGACAACTTTGGCCTGCCAGGTATCAGCAGCACGGATAGCGTAAATGCATCAAGACGGTCCAGGAACATTGACAAGTGTCCTCCATAAAGCTCTGCTTGGCTTTCTGCATTGTTTTACTGCTGCCTTATGCTTATCTCAAAGATCTCCAGTGTGTTCTAAAGGTGAAGATTTTTATCTGCTGTGTTTCAGCATCACACGCTGGTTATTGCACAGGGAGTTGCATTTTTTGCAAGAAGACGGCCAAATGTTGACCTTGGAGTTGTACCTTTGAATGTACTTTGAAATGCCGTACCACAGTTTGCAAGAACTGTTGATTCCGTTGGGATGAACATAGAATGCGGAAATATGCTCATGTATTGCATGGATCTGTTATGCGTAACAGGTGTGTACTGAAACAATGCTATGCTGCACATTGCAAGGTAACCAATATTTTTACATGTATCGTACATACTTTTCTCATGATGCTTCTCTACAATTATCTTTTTCTCGTCTACTGCTTACTAACACATCTATTGTTACTGTACATGTACTGTTAAATACATCTATTGTTACTAACACTGGTGGGAAATTACTTCTATGAATTGGACCTCGACCTTTCAGCATTACACATGTTCTGCTAATGATTAAAAATACTCCAAAACACAATAGTCTAATATTATTTTTGTTAGACCTTCCTGACACAGTGCTTATGCGTCTACACATTGCTTATTTCGAAGAGACATCAAACGTACAAATGCAAAGGGTATAGCACTGATTTCCGCCTGACATTTCTCCAGCCACAGAAGAAATGACAGGGGAAATCAGCAAATCGTAGCTCAGAAAAAAACGTGGTTTTGATATCTGGAATGCGCTTCTAAATTAGTAAATAACGTGGGGCATTTTATTGTCATATGGGCTTATCTTCGACATCTTACACTCTAACCTCCTTGACGACCTAGAATTTCCTGAAATGCTTATGTCAGATCTGAAGAACACATTGCAAAAAGAGAAATTTCGGTGCACCATTTCCGCTGCAAAGCAGTATGCCTGTAGCAGCTGCCTTCCAGGTGGCTATTTAAGAGTGCAAGACTTTATGACTGTGTTCTCGTCGACTTCTAGTAGCACAGTAAGCTCCCCTGACTTTTTGCAGCTGGATATCACAGGAAACTGCTTCGTTTTTTTGGCCTGAGAGCACTATCAGTGACGGCCCCCCAGCCTCTCCTAATGCTAGCATTAGCACACGATTCCACAACTACACCCCAACGAACATGGCAGACGTGCCCAGTGTTGCCAGAGAACAATGCATTATGAATATCCCGTATTTGGTGCTTTTCTTTCAGGAGTGCTCCCCTGCACATGTCCAGCAATGTGGGACTTTCCCTTCATAGCCAAAGAATGTTGTCTGTATGTGCAGCTGTAATTATGTGGCTTTGTTACCGTATTAAGCTGGATCATGGTGAATATATCTTAGCTGCTGCGTTAATTGACCACTGTAACTCGTGCTGTGCGAGCCATTAATCTTACCCCTCCCCAGCCAAGTGCTCGAGCCAGGTCGTTTCCGGTGCCCAGGGGTAGCACCGCGACGGGTGGCGGGGGCACGATGCCGATCTCGTCGATCACGGACAGGATCCAGCCCGCCGTTCCATCGCCCCCACAGGCCAGTATCCGCAGGTTGTTCACCTTGCGGTACAGCTCGAGCCTGAACACATAAAGAAACAGTGCGATCATTCTACACAGTGCTAGAGCCAGCACAGCTGTGGCTAAAACTTGTCCGTCAAAGAAAAATAAATGCAATAGCCCTATAACAGCATAACGAAGTGCAGCGCTCGAGGAAAATAGGAAAATGCAAAAACGGTGTTAACCTACTAAACTCTATAACTACAACTGACCGGTACTCACTGAATGACAATCGCTACTTACATTGCTTTCACACAATGTGCAGGTTCTAACAATGCTCAGAGATCACCAACCACGCCAAAGGCACTCCAGGTTACTCCCCAATAAATAGCTCAATTCCATTAAAGCCTTATGGGACATCTGTTCATTTCAAGCCAAAACAACTTTATTGGTTTTTTAAGAACATGCTTCATTAGTATATTCTAGGACCATAAACAGTATTTTGTCAGGCTGAGCATGTGCAAGTTTCATATAGACTACAGGGCGAAACAGGTGGCAGAATGAATCTCCACTTGTTCATCTCAGGACTAGTCATAACCAAAGCTTTGCTAAGTAACCTTATATGTATAAATCAGCCTCAAAGCTAAAAAAACTTAAGGACCATCTCAGGATCATTTATGGTCACATGTCTTGGACACAAGAGGGCTAAAATAGCTCTGATTCATTAGCAATGCAAACTCAAATCAATCAACATTCTCAGCTGCGACATAAGCTTGTTAAGTAATGTGAACAATTACAGGTGAGAGGCGAGGAAGAAGATGAAAGACGTGAAACAGATAAAAGTTATAGTAATAAAGTCTGCGTTCACATGCCAAAACTGTTCTATGATTAAGAGGCACGTTGTACTAAAGGGCTCTTCAAATTTTGACCAGCTAGGCATCTTTAACTAGTGTAGATGTCACAGAATGCATGAACTTTCAGTACTGAGACAAAAGTAAGTTGGAAGAGGGAATACTGACCCCTGTTTAGGACCCCCCTCCGAGAGATCAAAGACCTGGCGTGGGTTGAGAAGCCACTGGAACTTCTGCATCATCTTGGACCCCTGGTTGCCTCCGCTCCGCGGGTTGATGAACACTAGCAGGGGCTTGCTCGACGCGCACGGGATCGGCTTGATGGCAAACGCTCGCTGTGCGTCCTTGTCTCCGCATCCCTGAACAATCAGTCAAGCAAAATGTAACAAACATGGTTCACAAAACAAGACGGCAAAAAACGTGCGTCCCAGCCAGCTTAACATATGCTCAACATTATATAGTTCGAAACTACTTCCTGAAGATATAACCAACAATTTCAGGGAGGACCAACTGAGGTTACCACCTTGCGGGAGCGTTACTGGATTAAGATCCAAAAAAACTTGAAAACTACGTCATGAAAACCCAGATACATGCAAGCAGTTTCACTGATGCACTTGCTTAAGGAGCGTAGACATAAAATTCTTCTATGATAATTTTGTTATCTTTTGTAAAATCTAGGCATTCAGTACCAGTATAACAGAAAGCATGTCTGCGATTATGTCACCAATAATTTATTATTTCACGAGTTATATATGGCACAGTTCATGACTTCAGAAATACCATCAAAAGAGCGAGCAGGAAACTCGGCAGTGGCAACACAGATCACTCCCGAGTGACAACATCACATGTATCACCGAAGCAGCAAAGACAACTACATGCATTGTCTGCTCCATGTCACATGTGCGTCCACCTGCTCAAGCTTTATGGCACATCATCCATCATTGTTGCAAACATTTTCAACATCACTATTCTTCATCTCTGATGTGATGCTTTTGTTTGTGGTTACTGAAATATGTCCGGAAAAGGGAGGCGCACTTCATTTCTAGACTTCAAAATTTAAATTGATTGCCTTTTAGCCATCTGCTCTCGATCAAAATTCGTCACAGTATTTCTTGTACGCACACGAAGCTCATACTGCAGTCAGTTTAATAATTCGATCTTGGTGTCTGCGCTCCTTTAACACATTCACGTCTACCTGCAACGTGTACAGGCGTAGTGGAAACCCACCTCCTTGCGGGACTTCTTTTTCGTAGAAGCCCGTTTCTTTGGCGACCTCCGGATGGAGGACTTGAAGGAACCTTTCCGAGGCAACTTGACGATCCACGAGGGCGGCACAATGATATCCATGTGCGTTCCCAGGCCGCACTGCTCGCCAATCCTTTGCATACTGAAACACGACTCCTTGTTGTGATAGGCCGTCTTGCACCACGTGCAGCTGATGGCCACTATCTCCTGCACGCAGATAACCACAGTGGAGATAAGCAAATTACAGGGAGGCAAGTGTGAAATGCCAGGTGTAAATGCAGGAATGATTAAATACAAGGACGGTCATTACACTAAGCACTGACATTGCATGGGCAAGAGATAAGGCTGCTTACAGACATAAACTGACAGACGTGAGATCCTTACAGGCAATTAGATGTTACATAAAGAATAAGCAATTTTAAGACGGCAGCAATTTTAAGAAAAGTTAAGGATGATGATGCTTTTAACACAACTGACATCTTATAGCAACATAATTCTTTTTATAAATTACGTCAATTAGAACTGCAGATCAGTTAACATTAACAGAACTAAGTACAGTGACCGAAATGCTACAGTTTTGTTTGCCGATCCGTTCTAAATCGATTACACAAGGAAAATGGTCTCAGTGTATCTATTCTTTCACTAAAAAAGCTAAGCGACATATTTATGTGATTGCTTTTGCTGCCATAAGTTCATGTGCTTCTTCTTTTCCTCTGTCTTTATCACTACGGCTTCTGTCCCGCTTCAACTGTGCAAAATGTCTCCATGATAACCTTGTCCATACATTCTGACTTTTGTTGTTCACTCAGTTCATGCATTACGTGTACAGTGTGCTTCTGTGTGACCACTGTGAAGCTACCCAGTGCAGTTTTTCCCTGGTCATCCTCGCAACCTTGTTGCAGAATAAACTCAATTCAATATAATGCTTATCATGATGAATTGTGTAGTTTATGATAACACATGCATAGCAACTGTATCTTTGGAATGATCTTGCTTGCTTTCACTTCATAGAGTTCTTACCGTTATTCCAAAAGCACAGTCATCATTATCTCACTATTGTTGTTGCATGTGCTGACATATGCATTTCAAATGTTGAGTTGCATAGTTACACTTGACTATACCCCTACTTCTATGAATAGCCCCGTAATTGTGACTCCAACCAGGACCTCAACGTATGCTCAACGAATTAATAAATGAACATATAGATCACGCATCCTCACCTTGCTACCAAATGAGAGTTTCGACTGAAAGGACTGCAAGAACAGAAAATAGACATGTAAGTGTAACAAAATTACAAACTTCATAACAAAAAATGAAACTCAAGAATGTAATGAACTCACCTTGCTACACTGTTGGCACTTGCCTTTCTCGTAGCGCCTATGTACCCAGTGGTGCTGAATCACAGTTTGCTGCAGTTGAAATGTTGCTCGCATTAATTGTCTATTCAGCTGTCAGGTTATCGCTAGCCATAGTTAGTGCAGTCTCTAGAGTCACAATTTATGATTGGTAGTTCCTAAGGCGTTCCAAGTTTGTTTACGCCTCTTGATCATGGTTCAAACCTTGCAGGAAAGAAACTCGTAGCTTTAGCGCGAGTATTAAAAGATACATTAAGCCGGTCTTCATATTCCAACCAAGTTTGTCAGGTATGTTGATACCTTATAAGTGATTCACTACATTATAAAAAGAATTAAAGAAAATGTAGTACCTCTCACGAACAGATACACCAGTTATTGTTAAGTTGTAAGCCTGGTAGTGTGCTACAATGCCCAAGATGGCTCTTTTTGTGAATTTCCAAGCGGGCACAATGTGACTGAAAGCATATGCCGACGCGGTGGCACATTCATACTGATGCAAAAGAACACCGTTCCTACAAATCAAGTTGTCAGGCTGGCTGCAGTCTGCTATCTGCTAGGTTCCTAGACAGGTCTAATAGTACTGAACAATGGTTGTCCCAGGAAAGCGATGCCCTTGAGTGGAAACTCTGCAGCCCAATAAATTTTTCCTTCAGTGGCAAAGGACTTTTTGAAAGCCCAATGTGGATTTATTTACAGCATTAACTGCTTTAGCATTAAACTACTAAAAAGCTTTCCTTTTTGTTATTTTGAGGATCTCTTCTGAACACATTTCCTACGTTAGATGTTATAAATATGTCATTAATCCTTATGTTTCAGCCAATAACTGAATTGTATGATATATGCTTTCCACAAAATAATGCAGATTAGGCTCTATTCCTAAGTAAGACATAATAGATTCAAAAGCCGAAGAAGACTGGGAATGCATACCTCTCGGTATTGTCTGATGCCAACATCTCTGAATGTTGGCTTACATTGAAACTTCATCTGAAAAAAAAAATTTTTTTTCAACGTAAAGTGGAGCAGTGCCAGTGTTAGTATAATGATCTTTCTATTGCTTAATACACATACATCACAATACAAGAGCATATACAAAAACACTTGTGAATCTGGCGCAGTACAACAACGCAATCCCCTAATGTTAAGGAATACTACATGGCCTATTGTAAGAATAGCACGTCTAAACAAGAACATATTAGCTGCTGTTAATAGCTTGGAGTGAGCGATCATAATCATTTACCCAGGTTGTAACAAAGCACATAAATCTTACTAAAGGATTCATCATGCATCATGAGAATAACTTTTCACTCCAAATGATTTAAGCACAGAGAACAACAATGCTTCTATTGTATTTGACTAATGTTTTGCTCTCTACAATGTACAATCATGCTTGATGGAAGCCAAGCAATATAAATTGCTCGGACTTTAACTGCAATTTAAGAATGCGGGTAACAACAAGACATTGAAAATGCACTGGCGTGGATAGTAAGGGGGAGCCACTTTAAAGCTCTGTCCAGTTAACGACCTCAAAATTTTTGTCTCACTTTCAAACGTTACGCAAGCTACTGTTATAATGAACTTCACATAAGACAGTTTTCTAATGTCTCTTGATGTCCGTCCTTAAAAAGCACCTAGAAGAAACCAGGCTCAAGGAAAGTGGCAACTTACTTTATCACTTAAAATGCTAATGCATCCGGCATGAACAGTTATTTTACAAGCTGGGCATTTCATCCGGGGTCCATGTTTCTGAATAGAGAGAGGGAGAGGAAAAACAAACAATTCTCATTATAGCATTATAAAAAGCTCATTTTAAAGCTACTTGGAAGTTAGCTATAATGAATGGTGCGATTACACTGCTTGATTTATTACACAAAACAATAAACGTAAATAATGGTGCTAAGCCGAAATGGAAAGTTTCTTTTCAGGTGGACCTTCTATGCGACATGTACATATTTATTATTTTATAGATCGCTCCCGTCAGGCTACATCACAGCACTAATGTGCAAAACTTCAATAAGCAAGTGCTTGAAGCTCGTCGAGCTCTACACAATCAATGCTGTCAAACTGAAACTTAAAATTAATGAACTTCATAATGGCACTTACTCCCACAACCCAACATCCAAGGCAATGCACAGGGTTTCAGAAGCACTAACACAGAAAGAACCCCCAATGCAGCCTTACAAATGCACAAATACAGATAAGCACGTTCGGACTTCTACTCACACATTACCGATATAATAAACTATTCATTATAACAAAGTAAATGAAGAACAGTGTTGACATAAAACGGCGTTTCAGGTATATGTTTATGTCACCTTTTTAGAAACACTGAAGCTATTAGCACGTAAGATGCAACATCGTTATAGCAAGGCTGGGCTGTACTGGCATTGGTATAAATTGTACAACCCTATAACATAACTTTCCAAAAGAATAACATACAGGTCAATGACGTAACGCTCCGAAGTATTATGATAATGCAGTGAAATCCAAACACAAAACCAAGTAGCTACAGGAGAAGCATCACTCGTGAAAATGCACATGCACGCGAATGGAGCAAGAGCTACGTAGTGATCACTGAGGCCACACTTACTGAGCATTCACTCTCTCCCACGTAACAGAGATCCCCAGAGGCACTAGTGGCTGTCCATAAGTGGTCCCCATTGATAGCACTTTCCTGCGCAACAGAAGAGGAAAACAAAAGCCAGCAACACCAGCTTTTGAAATACAGTAAAACCTCGTTATAACGAAGTTGAAGGGGGAGTGGTAATTACTTCGTTATAACCATTAGTTTGTTATAACATCAATTTCGTCAATAGGAATTTCAAGGGGAATTGCGATTACTTCGTTATATCCGATAGTTCGTTATATCCTGGTTCGTTATAACGAGGTTCTACTGTAGCACAATCTCCAATGTTACAGTGGTTTCACAGCCAATCCTGACAATGCACAAACGATGCAACACGAACGTGAGTACTCCTCGCTAAACGTGGTATTAGGGAGTGATTGATGCAAGGTGGCACCAACAAACAAGCTTCTTTCAGTGATCATTAAAGTGAATACAACCCTTGCACACTGGTCGAATGAGAAACTGTACTTCGTTCTGCCTTTGCAAAACAGCAAAACTATGGTGATGCATTTATCTTTACTCTGTTATCTCAGCTCTCTTATGCTGTGAATTGCCACTCTCATTTAGTTCTCATAAGGCGACGTACTTAAGTTTCCAGTATTTCACTGTCAGAAGCTTCTATTATGGTACAATAGACCCAAGCACCGTATAGAAATTGCAGGTCGCACTTAGTGTAGCATACAGCTACAACTACTCCCTTCCACAAAAGGTGCTTAAGTGTACTAGGGTGATTTCTTGAATTTTCTATCTCAATTCGCAGACTGACAGGCTGGAGTATGTGTTTTATTAAATAAGTTTATAGGTCTGCCTCTTCAAATTTCTTACTAAATTAAGGTCCATGTTTAGCATTAAGGGAAATGTAAGGCCCAGAGAAAATACTCGGAGCCTTCTCGACGTTGTACATGTTATATCTGTTTATTGATTAAATATGGTTAAATGATAATGTATTCATTTATAACAGCATTATAAACTATCACCATGCAGTGATGTATTCAAGAAATTATGAAGTAATTTAACTATGTGGGCCATGTGTGGGTGTGCCTTAAGGAAGAATGAAAGACAAAATAAATACATAAAAAACTGTGGAAAGAAATACTGAGAAGGAAACATCCTAAAATCGTCAGATGGGCTATGCACAGAGAAGGCTACCTCAGAGGGCAAGAAATACAGTTGGGACAATCGCATATCTTGCATTCTGCACCTTTCTGAGCATAACTACGTGCAAATTTACAATATGAGAACATAGTAGATGAGGACAGGTCCTTGTAACTCTTAATGGCGAGGAAGAACTTACTCGGCAACAGAACAATATGAAGGAAAAGCAACTAGCTAAACTGGTCACTTCACACGTCTTAATGGAATATCTGTGTCACAAAACAGTGGCCACTTCGTTGAAGAACCTGGCGTCAAGTCAGAGATAGATGGAGCGCTGCAAAACAACAAAGAAAGAAAAACTACGAGCGTGGTAGAGATTCAAGGCACCCAACGTCCCGCAGCATCCTGCCGAAGCCTAGACGGCAAGTTTTTAGAATATGATGGAAAGCTGTGGATTGCGATGGTGAGTCATCGAAACACAGCTGGTGAGCACGAGTGAGATGGAGAGCACACACTGATGCTCGTTGCGGCATGTGAGGGAGAAAGGGAGAAAGAGTGAAGGTTCTGGTTGAATCAAGAATGTTCCCTCAGTTTTTTGTGCACTTAGCCTATGTCAAAATTTCGAGAATGACTGCCTAAGGCAATATAAAAAGTCGACCATGGGCCGTCAGCAGCAGTCTTAGTCATATGGGACTCCGTGAAAGAAGAAGACATGAAACGACACTGCTCTGCGAACCAACCGACGAGCCCGGCCTGCAAGCTTCATGTTGACAAGGCACTTTAAGTGACTCTGGTGAATAGGACTCTTTTGTGTTTTATTCTTTATTGTAGTGCATGAGCTTGTACATTCGGTGTTGGTTTCGTGTAATGTTGTAGCCCATCTGTGTTTGTATTTCTAAGATCCGTATTTGGACACATTTTTGTGTAACTGCCTGCTGATTGAGAGTATAGTTAATTTGTTTCATCACCCTTGGCTCTGACTTGGTCTTTGAACCACAGCTGGTGCTTTGCTAGCGGGCTGAAGGGATCTAAAACTTAATTGTCCAAGCTTTTATGGGATCATTTTTGGGGAACTGATACGTCGGTTCCTGGAGTCTTTTCCGGCGATTGCGTCCCGTGTCTCACAGCTCAGAATCAGTGACAGTCTGAACGTGCGTACATATGCAGACAACAGTTCTAATAAACAATTTGGCCAAGTAAAGATAAGCACAGTATACAGAAGTGAGAGACATTTCAAATATGATAGCAGCATACGTGCCAAGGATAACCAAAGTATTTTTCAACAAAATTCAGTATAATGTTCCACAATGACACAATTAAACATTTATCACAAAGAACAGAGAAACTGGATTAAAACACATTTAGGGACAACGTAATTGCACATAAACTTAAGTATGATAAAGCACTGCAGCATATGCCACTACCATAATTCAGAGGGAGTTTAACTTGCATTGCCTCATCATAAAGCATAACATGCTGGAGCAAAATGCTATTCCAATAAAAAGAAAATTTGGCGTCGGCATCAGCAAAGGCACTCGGCAGAAATAATCATATTGAGCTATGCTACCGCTGCTGCTGTAGCAAAAAGAGAGCACACCATGCAAGCTCTGCTAAGGCACTGGTACTTCATTGAACAAAACCCAAATTCTCAAAGTAAAATCCATCAAAAAGAATCATAAAATATAATCTCACTAACACCTATACACGTGATAGCTTAGACTGTAATTCTGTTACGAGGAAACTGCTGCTTAAGTTCGAGAAACTTAATTATGTGAGGAGGAAACTCAAACAATTCCAGCACTTTATAGAGAAGGTGTCAACGTGATGCCTGTGCACTGACATTCACATAGGCGCGCAAAGCTTTTATTGCTCGTGAATGCCTACAGAAGGAACTTTGACATAAGCACTACGGCAAAATAAGCCGCAGCGCGCGTTCGCTCTTCACACTCATGTGATAGATTTGGCCCTGTGTTCCAGCCCTGTGTGCACTGTGGAGCCTTCCTCATTGGCAAGTGCCTGATGAAGGCTCCACAGGCTTTAACTTGTACCCCACACCAAGGGAGGCCAAATGAGGTGGAAGCAGAGTGTGAATAAAGAAATGTTGTGCCATGACACTTACACAGTTATGCAACTCAAGAGTATGGCAAGTGAATGAGATGATCATGAGAACAAGGCATGATAATGCTATTGCATTCCACTCTTAAAGGCAAAGCTTAGGTATCCTTCCAACTTTATCTGTTTATTTATAACTTTTTTCAAATAAGATAATATATTACTAAATTTTAAATTTTCTAATATGCACAGGATGTTATCTTACTCTTTTCTGCGCAATGCAGTAAGAACTTCATTCCACTATTATCGTCTATATCCTTCAAATTATTAGACTGTTACCTTATCAGTTGCAATTTTAATTTCCCTCCAGCAATGTGGTGTTGTAACTGTTGCTGTACTTCATCTCATCTGCCTTCTGAATCCCGCTTAAATTAGTCAACTTTTGCAAGCTTTCGATGCCAACAAAGGATCACTCACCCCCCAGTCAGGTGTGGCACGGTACTGCCTCGTATCTCCATTCTCGGCAGGGAGTTTCACTTCCCCCTGGATTGCTTTTCTGTAACGAGAAAAAAGCAGAAAGGTAAAGGCCGGCTGCATTGCAACAAAAGCACCCCACTATGCTGCTCTAGAAACCATCTCGCCCCACCGTGCAGTCCTGCTGCAATCTCTTTCCAATTGCGGCGAATCATCTGAAGAGCCACACACATCTATCTATCAGAATCGAGTGCTTCATGTTACCTTGGCCATCTCAAGAGATAGCAAGAGAGGGTTCGTCGGATAAGTTTATCAACAACAATGGATAACGCAATGTTTACAGTGATGAAATGTTGACATAGGCATGGTGTAGCGGATGCCAAATATGAGACGACGCTCGTGTGCGATGGGTTTACGTTACGGTGATCAGTCGCAATTAGTATTAAAAGTTAATTTGAATTAGCCCTTTGCTCCTTCAATTTGTCCAGTATCCAACATATTGTTACCTTGTCATAATTGCAACAGAATATTCTATTTCAAAATAAAGTTGTGTAATTATGACACGAGAACATCCATGGCAATGCTTTGTGGTGCATGCCCTCATTTCTTCCTTCATCTTGCACACTGTTTTATCCCCATTATAATGTGGCACCAACCATTCCAATGGCACACACTTCAGCTGAAACTGTACACTCCAAGCCTTTCCACATTCTTTCATATTTCAAGGATAACTTAGTCACAACTCAATCATGTCCATAATAGAAAATAACTGCAGAATTATTCATATTGTTGCCTAGTGCAAATTGAACGGCAATCCATGGTGAAGTAGTTCTGGATAATTAATATCCAGGATTCTCAGGAGTCTAACTAATGCCCTCAGACTATGGTTGGCACACATCCCTCAATATTAAATTGGTAAATTAAAATGTGGAGCTCTTAACAACCACACTCCAAAGATAAGATACATAGCTTGCTACAAGTTCTCTTATCAAAGCCTAGGTGTGCCGCTTATATCAACCAGTAGACACCGAACTGAAGCGAAGAGTGTGGCCAGGACTGCTGCTATTCAGCAAATATGCACATAGCATTAGAGAATACAGAGGATGGAAAGAAACGACAGTGACCTAGCTCTGTTCTGCAGGCTTTTGCCATCAGTAAGTGTGAACACCATGAAAAGTAGAGGCAGCCCTTGCGATAATTTTCTATGGAAGAGTCGAAGAAAAGAACTCTGGGGATTCATGGGCATAATAGAGTTCTACTGAACTGTTTATGGTTACTCCACTCAGATTGGTGAGTGCTACATGTCTGCACGCGACAGCTCAGAACCCGAGTGTGTGTGAGAACAACACTCAGGCTGACACGGGTAGTCAGAGCACTGCCCCTGCGTTATAACAGAACGGCTCGAGCACAGTGCCTGCACTGTACTAGCTTCAATTCATTGTTTTCATTGCAGTCATGCCGACTGTGAACCTCTTCTGTTTATTGGAAATGTGTTATCACCCATTATGACACACATCTAAACCTCTCGGTTGTCATACGGCACTGAAGCTACAGCTCTGTAGCAGAACAAGAACAAATGTAAGTCCAATTCCGCACTATGCTGGCACGCTTGATTATCCAGTTGATTAATGTGGTCCGAGAACACTGGGCCTTCGTCAGCAGTGTTCCGTGTGTTATGCGAACTCTTGTGTTACGTTGCATACCATCTGAAAAGCACCACTGTGACAATCCACAATCCACGCCATCATCATCAGCCTATGTCAACTGCAGGACGAAGGCCTCTCCCAATGATTTCCAATCCACCCTATCTTGAGCGAGTTCGTTCCACTTTATGCCCGAAAACTTTAATTTCATCGCTCCATCTAACCTTCTGCCTGCCTCTGTTGCGTTTTCCCTCCCTTGGTATCCATTCCGTCGCTCTTACTGCCCATCTGTTATCTTTCCTCCTCATGACATGTCCTGCCCAGGTCCACTTCTTTCAATTGATATAATGATATCGGCTATTCCTGTCTGTTCTCTGATCCATTCCGCTTATGTTTTATCTCTTAGTGTTACCCCTATCATTTTTCTTTCCATTGCACGTTGCACGCTCCTTAGTTTCATCTCTAGATTTTTCGTTATCCTCCACGTTCCTGCACTGTATGTTAGTACTGGGAGAATGCAGTGATTGAATAACTTTTTAAACATGCTGCAACCCTCCTTGTTCGTTCTAGTCTTCCCCGCATTGCTATTGCCATCATCTGCGAATAACATTTGCCTTGCAGCGGCACTCAGCACCTAATGTCACTTTATGTGTTGAACGTTACGAGTGACGTTAAACCTTCTTATGCGACAGTGGTACAAGAGTTTACGGATAACTAAACATGTGAACGTCATTAGCATAAGTGCCAGTGGTAAGTCCACAATGCTTTTTTGTGCTACAATGCTTTTGGAAATGTTTAAGTTGCGTGAATGTTCACATGGGAACAAGATCATAAAGGGACCGTGCTTTAATGTTGCTATGAACACTTTACGAGATAGTTATGGAGGCGTCTTTAGAGAGCAATAGTTCTGCAGATGCCAGTTCACTTACAAAAGAGCTAGAACTACGCAATACACAGCGAATGTTATGCCACCTGCTGCAACAATTAATCCGCCCTGAATGTACAAGAATCTCGGTAATGATATGCACTGATAAATTTTTTCACCTGCACGATGGCAAGCAGTACCACGCAGATAAAAATAGCAATCACGAATACGTGTGTCAGTTCGCGCGATGATGTTGCTAGGTTGTCCTTATCAAACCTCCTTCAACGCTCTACAAGTATTACAACGTACCAAAATCTTAGCAACATGTCACCGTATCTACTATTCTGTGCGACAAAAAGCTCCGCTTTGCGATACGATTTGCCGCACCGCAAACGCGCTGCTAAGTGTACTGTACACAAACACTTGTTTCATTTATTAGACGACGCAACATAGAGGACGAACAGAACCCGTTCCACGCTGGGATCGATAGGGTAACCCTTACTTTTTTCCCGTTTTCAAAAGGCACTTGTTCTTGAGCGTAGCGACCGGAGTAGCCGAAGCTACTCCCAAACGATGAACGTGCTCCCACATAAGACCGAAACGCTGGCATATCACCACACGGGGTATCGGCACGGAACACAAATCACAAATATATCACGCACACACACACAGGCACATAAACGCTTCGCAACACCTCAGAAAGTGGCACGATATAAAAGCCCCACACCGCTGGCGTCGGCAGTTACGGCGCCCAGCGCGGCCTGCGCGTCACCGCTATCATTACGAAAGGCGATATCCGCTTGCTGCTGCTCCATCCCGGACTGTCAAACACAGGCGCGCAGTGGCGCACACACAAAAGCAAACACCTCGAACGACCACTTTTTTTTTTGTTCTTTTTATACACAGGATGCAAGCACGAGTGCCGTGGAAGCTGGTGCCTCGCATACGTAGGTATACGCTGAGCGGTCTCGTTCGAGCGGCACGGTTTTTTTTTACGATTGCACAACCAAACCGACACGCGCTAATTTTCTCGCGCCCGGACCGTTTCCGTCTCGCCGTCATCGGCGGCGAAGGACATTTCATTCAAACGCAACTTTCGTAAGCGAAGCTATTAAAGACGACGGGCGCGTGGGGGAGCCTTGGCAACGGATCGCCGCTCGAAGGTCAAACATCGTCGTCGACTCTCGGGTGAGCCGGCGTTTAGGACATCGCGCAGTGCTCGGGAATATGGCGAGGCTAACTCCCGGCACCTGTGCAGCACCTGCTTCACGAACGACACACACACACACACACTCACAAGCTCTCGATGACGTACGACGCTCGCTCTAAACGTGGATTTCCGCACGGATGGTCATTCATCCCAGCGACGATACAACGCCAGCGCCGAAAGGCACGCAGAGCGGCGGCCGCTTCACCGGTCGTTATCGGCGGCGGGCTGCGGTTTATACGGCAGCTGCACTTTCGGTCGATCTTCGCCTGACAGTTCATAGCATGACACCGTCCCCCGGCCACGTAATAAACGAAAGCGTCTGATATGTCGGTGCGGCGCCGAGGCGGGCCATGCTTGATGCGAGCGGGGAAGCCCGGGGGATGCCCGTGTTTACGGTACGCTGTTTTTTTCTTGTATTACTTTCGGTCTCCATTGTTGCCTGCGTCGCTGCTCACATTACGCTAAACGCGGCGCGCACGTTCACTTCCGGTTTTAGGTGGGATGTTCAAGAGTTCACTTGACCCAGCTGTGGAGGAGTATTTCTGCGCCATGATTTGAGTCACAGAGTGCGAAAATTATGTGTTGTACCACTTATGCATGCATATCAACTCAAGATTAGTGGAGGTACCCCAAGCGAAAACGAAACCGCCTCTGGAACGCAGCTTTGTTCGCTATCAGCGCGAACTTTCGAAAACTGTCGCAGCACAACTCACGCTGGTTGCGTCTTTCCCTCACCCCATTCGAGTTCCCCTTGTACCCCCATGGTCCCCCGCCCGTTATGCTAACATTCATGAATAGCTACAGTCCGTTGAATATATATTAGGAACCTTCCTTTGCAGCAAGCGCTGAAATCAAATTATTTGGCGGCAAACACGCCACGGCCGTAGAGTCATGCCTACTCTTTATTTTATGAATACGTCTTTTCGTAAAGTGCTTTTTTATGTGTTCACTTAGTTTACACAAATGTTCGGCGATGTATTACATTTCGCGCATTTCTTGTTGCAATAAGCATAACACGTAGCTCTGCTTCGCAGCCCGAAAAGAAGGCAGACCAGAGGCATCCTGCGGCCTTTGTAAAATAAATTTGTTCCAGCTTCATCGGCGATGAAGCTGTCCTTGATGACGTTTAATGGAACTAATAATAATGATAGTCTCCTGGTGACCAAGGACGTAGGACCGCCAGTCGAAGCAGCTTCTTTTTTAAAAAGGTCACGTGAGGAAACAAGAAGGCTCGGACGTTTAGTCGCTCGCTCCTGTTAATTCCCAGTCGTTTTAAAAAACCACAACGCTCCTCCAAGATCCGAAGTAGCAGAACTGCAGGAATTTGGGTGACCCCGAGTAACTGCCGGAATTTAATGTAAGGCGGCCACGTGACCACCATCTGCAATATGACCTGAAGGCAGGTATAGTCTAGCTTCCCAGGAGTCAAAGGTCCTGCAGATACCACGCATTGCGGGAATCGGTGCAATGTGAAGCAATCAGCGAGGAGATTGCCTATGGCGAATCGTGTGGCATAAGCGAAGCGTCACGCGCAGGATCAACGTCTTTGTGCAAAAGTGGGTATATCCTTAACGTGGGCTAACCAGGAAGCCTGACAGCACCGCGGCGACTAAATGGCAGCTCATGTCAGGATGTAGCATTGACACTCGCGTTAATGCACAGCACAGACGTCTGTTTCATCGAAGATAAATGCAGGCTGACGGTGCGCTGACGGGCCCACCATGAGCGTCGTTCCTGCGCAATCGAGCAGTGTTACTTGGAAAAAAGCATGCCGAGCGCTAGAATATATGTACCGTTTCTTGCTATTACAATATGTTATTACAATATTACGATATTACAATGAGATTACAATACAAGGAGGATAGACGTTACACGAGAACCATCACCACATCTTCTGGTGAAATGAGTTTAGTATATTTATCAAGTGGGAGAAGCTACTGTGGCCTAGCGATAGCGTGCTTGCTTGGCTCATCAGGGGCCCGGGTTCGATACTCACCTACTGCATCGCTTGTTAGGTTGGCTTCGCATGGTATACACTGCCTTCGTGCGTGTCTGTTCGTGCATTATGCCTGCATTTCAGTCCCATATGCTACGACAAACAGTATGCCTTCGTTGTTTTAAGTGTGTTCTAATGATATGTTAAGTATCTATTTTATTTGGCCGGAGATTGACATACACTGCATAAAGTTCAAACACATGCGGCGCATACCCGATTACCGTGCGCTACGGGTATCAGCCACACGTGATCGCAGTATCGTTAATTGTGACGTACATGTTAGTGATCGGAAGGTCAGTCACTCATTTCCTACATACGTTCGTACTCTACCATCCAAATCTTGGTGCACGTCACGTGAACGAGACAGCCAGGAGAGCACCAAGAGGTAGACATCTATAGATAGATAGATACCGTCAAAGATTGCTCAGTTTCGCCAAGATATTTATTTATTTATTATTCAAAATTCCTTATAGGCTCATTGAAGGGCATGGAGTAAGGGGGGCATCAGTATTTACAAAACAGTAAAATACACACAAACTAAACAAATAAAAAGTGGAAAGGGGAGAAAATAAAAGAAATGTACAAGACAAATATTACGAACAGTAAAGTGCAACAACTTTATACAATGCTAAATAACGCGCAACGAAATCAGGTTATCACGGAAAGTTTCACGGTTAGCAATGGATACGATGTGATCAGGAAGACCGTTCCAATGTGCAATGGCTCTAGGTAGTGGTGATGAGTTAAATGCCTGTGTGTGACCATGATTACGCATGAAACTACGTGCGTTGTGAATGCGTCGAGACGTGCGCAGTGGCGTATGAAGCGGCAAACAGTCCAATCTGTTACTATAAATATATACCTGTGCAATAAACATAATGGAGCAATGGCGCGGCGTTCCTCGAGCGACTGAAGTGCAAGATCGCATTTAAAAATTTGGTTTCTTTGAAGTGCTCTGAGGTGCATAGTTGGCCCAAGCCGAACACCATCGTTTAAAGGGATACTAAAGAGGAAAACTATTTCTTCTCCTACTAGCAAACTGTACTATTTCGCAAATATCAAAAGTACCACTACCACAGCGAGAAGCACCACTATCCCAGCGCCCCCTCCCCTCCTCTCAGCCCCCTCTCAACGAGGACATTTTAGCCATAGATGCAGTGTCAATGTATATGGGCCAGACTTGCCGCCCTCTTCAGGCGATTAGAACCAGCGGTCGCTCCCCCGGGCCCTACTGTGCGCCCGCCTTCGGTTAAAGTAATAACAAGAGGAGGAGTCACTCCATCGCCTTGACAAACATTTTCAATGTTTTTGGTCAGGTTTTTTTTTTGTTATAATTAGCCGTGAATACTATCGTGTCAAGCCTACTCCTACTTCTTTTTCCTTCTTCTGCCTCCATGACTGCTATACAGCTTTTCACAGAAGGCTCCCTAGACGCCGCCGTAGCGCCGGCTGGGCTGTGCTAAATATGCGTGATCCCCCCCCCCCCAAAAAAAAAATTAATAAATAAAACCACCCTGCCGAGAGTTTGTGGTAACAACTTTGGCGACTTCGTAGGTCTTCATTAGCAAACAGTGCACCCACATGAAGACAAAGGGAACGAAACAGACATCACGGGTCTTTTTGCTGCCTTGCACAACCCAATATGGCGGCGCTCTATGCCTCCACGCCTGAGCTTCGGGAATATGCTATGTAGTGCCAGCGCCATTCCTCTCGCATCTGTAGGCGAGACTCCATACAAGCCCCTGACTTGTTGGATGTGTCTCGTGCTTGCCGTCGTCTAGTTCATTAGGCGCTTCATAGAAAACACCTCCCAACGGGTTTCCAAAGCACGAAACGTTTATACGGTGCGTCTCGCTGTCATTATTGATGCTTTCCACCGGAAGTTTTAACCGAGTCAGTGAGTTTGCTTTGAAGCTCGCTCGCTTTCTTCGTCAATGCCGCTCCTGCAAACGAACCTTCGAGTCGCGCGTGCGCATTATTTGTTAATACTTCTTTTTCATGCGCCGAGCCCTTCACTGAAGAAAAAAAAAACGAAAGTCTTCAGCGGCTCCTATCATAAGCCCTTTCAGCTGAGTCCCGGATTACCACCAGCGCAAAGAACAGGAACACTTAGGTTGTGTGAGCGCACGGATTTTGCAGACGAAGAGGATTAAGAGGAGGGGAATATTTAAGTCGTCCTGCCACGGTTAAACACAGGGCACGCTAATGAGTGCCCTAGACGCCATGATTTCTTTTTCTTTTTTTTTCCCGACTACCGAACGTGACAATCCTGGCTTTCAGCCACCGGAAGCCGCAGTCGCAATAAGTTCCCGCATTGCGCTTATCCCAACGCAGGAACGTACTGAACTCTATGCGCGCCCCTTAAGCCTACTTTTGTTGTTAGAAGGGCACAGATGTTTGCATTGCTTTCCCATGGGCAAATGAGCTTGGGAGACTAGGTTCTGAATTATGTACGCTTGTTCGTGTCCTCTCGTAGAACTTGTTGAAGCTACGCACTCAATTTTCAAAGATCTTGAATCATCGACTAGCCCAACAGACCATTCAGGCATGGAGGTTCACAAGCCCATGCTAAAACTAAGCATGGACTAAGGCCGAAGTTCATGGGGAGGTTAGTAGCTGGATTGGTACTAACAATCACTACACAAACTAGGGGTGAGGTCTATTGAGAGTGTTAGTATACTGCCCCTGTCTGCTTGTAGTCCTTGTTTAGGCTTCTGCTTGATCTTCTTAGACCAAGACACGCCCAACTAGCTCAATCAGCCATTCAGACCAGAATCTTGACGAACAAGTCTTAACATTGCGCATAAGCGGAGGGCGAATAGCGTGTCGAGAGCGTTAAGGAGGATTTAAGTTTTCACTTCAACTTCTATAGGAAAGTCTCGCGTGCCGCGTTAGCGTAAGCGCACCGTGAATACCTTTACCTGGTTTATTATAGAACGAAACACTACCTTTGAGTTTTAACAGTGTTAGTTCTTTTTATTCTTATCCTTCCAGGTTTCTGGTGATTCGGCAAAGCGTATGGTGGTCGCCATGAAAACGTTCAGCGCAGTTTCTTTAGCCCATAAATTGTATCAGGATCGAGCGATTTTTTCGCCTCTTCACTTTAAATTAACGGCTGAGTTTGTCGCGGAGTTTTGCAAGCAATGGACATGTTAACGACGAAAGCTTGGGAAGAAAGTGTTTGACAGGAGTTTAAGCGTAACAATTGCTTAGAGGCTCCGATATATCTCGAAAGCTTTTGCAGCGCTGTTTGAGATGGTTGGCATTCCATTATGCTCCCCGCCACGGTGGTCTAGTGGTTATGGCACTCGGCTGCTGATCCGAAGGTCGCGGGATGGAATCCCGGCCGCGGTGGCTGCATTTCGATGGAGGCGAAATGTTGAGGCCCGTGTACTGTGCGATGTCAGTGCACGTTAAAGAACCCCAGGTGGTCGAAATTTCCGGAGACCTCCACTACGGCGTCTCTCATAATCAGAGCTGGTTTTGGGACGTTAAACCCCACAAATCAATCAATCATTCCATTATGCTTGCCGTTTATAGCGCGAAGTATAAGCGACAAAAAAAAAATGACTTAAGAGGGAATCTCATAACTTTCGACTACACTTTTGACTCATGGGCGGCGCCAACTTGGGCGTTTAGAAAAAGTGATTTCTCCGTTTTGAGTGTTGTGACGCCGGATTAACCACGTGAAATGACGAATGCGTCCGTATGTTCACGTTTAAGCGCCGCAGTCTAACGTATAGTGCCATTCGCTTAGTTATGAGGCAAAGCAAAATGACCGCTTATCATTTTCAAGATGGTGACACCCAAATGCTCCCGTAATGTGACGGTTTGTACAGGGGGCGTTATATATGATAGCAGGTACGTATATGATAAATATGAGCACACGTGATCAAAATTTGCGACAGAATCGGAAGCAGGCAAAAATACCAAAGCCACATAAAAATAGTCCTTTTTTTCCTTTAAAATCCAGCGGTAATGCCGCCTTACTAACACGAAACCTGTGGAGGCGCGAAACATGCAGTGATGCACCGGTTAATCGACGCTAATGGGCAATGAGAGGCAGAATACGATTCTGTACATTTATTCATAAAAGCTGCCATCGGGTAGCTTATGCCAATCAATGTAGTGTTCCTTTATTCATAAAAGCTGCCATCGGGTAGCTTATGCCAATCAATGTAGTGTTCCATTTATTTGACCATAGTTTGACCGCTTCCTTTACGGTGACGGCGACGTTGACAGGACACGCCGACACTCCGACTTCGCAACTAAAACTATCATCATCATTAGTTATGGTACCCAAAAGTGCGCGTGCCCTACTCCTGTGATTGATTGCGGTTCGGTTAAGGAAAGGACACTAATTTCTGCAGCCCATGTCCGCGGGTTGTCAGCGCACGTTATAACAACGCCAAGTGGTCAAACCGTTGGCAGGTCTGTCTTTTCGTCCACTTTAATTCCTTTCTACTTACCCTAAAAATTCCAATATCATAATTACGAATTGGAATAACTTCCCGATCCTTTCCTAGGCTTCAATGTTTGTTGTTTCATTAGGTTGTTCCTAATATATATATATATATATATATATATATATATATATATATATATAGATGAGTAGTAGACCCTCGGAATTGGCAACAAAAATGCGGAAAGCGTTTATTCAACGTTTCAGCCGGAGACCGGCCTTCATCAGGAGTGCCTATGATGATGAAGGCCGGACTCCTGATGAAGGCCGGTCTCCGGCTGAAACGTTGAATAAACGCTTTCCGCATTTTTGTTGCCAGTTCCGAGGGTCTACTACTCATCTCTGCCTTCACTCCTCCGGCCTATTCACCAGCATATATATATATATATATATATATATATATATATATATATATATAAAGAACAGGAAATCGATGAAGGACGATAGACAGTACCTTTAACAGAGGTTGCCGACAAAGATAATCATCATCACGCTTATGTCTGCAGCGACAGTGTATTTCGCAAACAGAAAAATTTGTGGTCGACCTAGCGTGTAGCCATGCACCTCGCGTACCGAACACAGCTCCTAAACGCCGGGAGCAGTGCTGCTGCAACCCGTCGTTTCTTCGAAGAATCTGTTACGTCGAGCTCGTCGCTAAGCCTAACATCGCATCCGTCATGCGTATGCGGAGGCCTCCCTGCTTTCAGTCGTCAGGGAAGCATATAATACGCGGAGGCAGTGCGGCATGCTGTAATCGAAATTCCTCCGGGTTCTTTGGTCGGATTCTCCGTATTGTTCCAGTCGTTGGCCGCGCGGACTATAATTTTTTTTTCTTTCGTTTACCCCGCTTGCTTGCTTCTATGAGACGTACATTGCGTTGAACGGCGCAATTGTGCAGCAGCTGACGTCGGCGTTCCCTGCATTTGCGTGACGCGAGCTGCTCAGCTTGGAGCGTTTTCGGGTTCAGTGGGCATCAGATGCAGAGAGGGCTTTTATTTAATACTTGCTTTTTCGTTGTTGGACGAGTGAAAGTAAAGGCGTCTTTTGTTTTTAAATAATAAGAATGCAAACAAGGAAGCTTAACATATCGGTTCTTTAAATACAGGACTTTCGTGCCAAGTGGTGGAAGTGCAAAAAGGAACGGATGACAAGTAATTCAAAAGGCAAGACAGGTTAGTGATACTAACCTGTCTTGTCTAAAGTCAATATCAAAGTCGTGCGTGCGCCGTTTGACCATTAGCTTCAATGCGCAGGTCGAGCGCCTTTTAGAAGCAGGCTACCCTAGAATAGCCATAGCCACCGTATAGCTGAGCGTCTGAAGAAGTCGATTTCGAGCGGAACGATTGCTGTAGCAGTGAGTATAACATTAACAAGAAAAGAGTCGTGAGTATTCCGTATATCCACGCAGTTTCGCACAGGCTTAAGAAAGTGGAAAGTAGATATGGAGCTAATGTTGTGTTTACGGCTCCCAATAAGTTAGGTAGGGTTTGTGATGCCGTGCATAGAAGAAATCAGCTGATAGAAGGAAAGAAGCGAACAGATATCTGTCAGGTAAAGCACATAGCCAAAAATAATTTTCCTGACTGTCGCATGGGTGTGGTTCATAAGATTCCTTTTAGCTGCGGACGTTTTTATGTAGGCCAAACTGCGCGTTGTATTAATCAAAGATTAATTGAACATAGAAGGTGGCTATCAGGTGGAACGCCGTCTAATATATCTTTGCACTGCTAGGTCTGTAACTGCACGACCGTATTGGACGAAAGCGAGATCTTCTACAGACATAAGAATGAAGAAATGCGTTTAGTGGTCGAGGCTTCGAATATCAGTTTTAGTGGAAGTGCGTGCGTGAGTCAGCCGTCGATTAGTTTAAACAGAGAAGAGATAGAATGCCTTAGCAGTTGCCTATCGCGTAGACCGGCACGTGTAACCGTTTGACAGGTGGCGCTACCGTTCCTGAGCATGCGCAGATAAGTTGTGTGTCCTTTTTTTTCGCGTCTGTACTCTGCTTCAGTTGATAGTCGGCGTTGGTGTTGTTCACTCCTTCCCCTTGTGTCCGTGTCTCGCACGCCTTTTCTTCTGACTATGGACCCTTACCAACTCGCTCAACTTTCTGTCCTTTGAGTTTCAGATACTTTCATTGTGCAAGTTGGCTTTCCTGTCGAGCGTTTTCAGTGCTCACGGACGAACCAGTGAGACATGGGAAGCTTTGCTTTAACGGAGTACGCAATTACTCACGCTCCTTTCCCTTTTCTTATTTTTTTAAAATCCTCGTCCCCTTTTAATCTAAGCCTCTCGGCAGTCCGAAAAATATATCGGGAACAGACTAACGCACGCTCCTTAGGGCGTATGGGATTCCGTGACGTCAGGGCACGGCTTAAAAGTGAAACGTGAGTTCGCCGTGGCGTTTGCAAGCTTCCATACGGGGCTGGTATACAGCAGCTTCGCGCAATGCATAAGCTCAGTTGTAAACATCGCGGAGCTTCCAATTAGCCTCGACGCCATAGTACTCATCACGGAAAAGCGCGCGTAATCGCGAGTGTACGCATGCTGATGCCTCTGTACTCTTCTGCGTACACATCTTCTGTCAGGCGTTTATGTACGCCTGCTGACACGCTGAGAGGAGCGGTTGAAAAAAAAAAGCCCCATCAAATAACGTCAGATATGCAAAGTTCAAAGCAGGGCGCCCCCGATTTTCCAAATTTTGTTTACCTTCATTCTGCATTGAAAGGGAGAACGTGCAATCCCCTTCACGTGATCCGGGCTGTTCCGAGAGCCTGAACACTATCGGGTGTAATAATATGCCTTGCGTGCATGTCCTCGGGGAGGGCCTAATTGGAACGAATAAGCAGCAACCTTTCCATTTTCCCGAGCATAGCTCGCGCGGTCACTAAGCGAGTTTCCAAATGATGACGGAGCTGAATTTGGTAATGCATGAAAGGTGGTGCATGTCATAACTTAGACGGGCTAATGTGTCGCCCCGTTAAGTTCTACCGTATCTTCGTTCATGTTGAAGTGCACTCCATGACAGCTGCTGTAGAAGAGCGCGCGCCAGGGGAGATCTAAGTTCGCCATCTTCCTTCCTTTGTGGCACTTCGCCCCCAATTGAACCCGACTCCCACTCGGTTCCAAGTGGGAGTATATATATATATATATATATATATATATATATATATATATATATATATATATATATATATATATGCACGATCACGCCAGCACCTACAATTATATACAACTGAGGATCCGCAGGTTCCAAGTGGGCACCGAGTGGAGTCGGGTTCAACCCCTAGTGGGCGTTCGGTTCCCTGGAACCGAACTCCCACTCGGAGTTGAACCCGACTCCCACTCGGTTCCAGGGAACCGAGTGGGAGTCGGTTTCAGGTGGTGGCGAAGTGCCACAAAGGAAGGAAGATGGCGAACTTAGATTTAGGTTTAGGTTGAAAGAGTAACAGTTTTCCGCGTAACAATACAGTACGATCTATAGTATACTTCAGTGCGATTGCAGCTTTCAGTTCAGGTCGGTGCAGCATTATGGCGCTACTAACGCATCTTGCATTCTCAGCCGCGGCTCTGAGATGGCAGCAGCAGTCCTTTTGGTGTCTACATACGTCAACCGTCACGAAGCAAGTGGCATTGTGTATACACGGATGCTGCAAAATTCCCGTACACGCGGAGTAAGCTCACCAAGATGGAACTGAACAGATTTCGTCTCGCTACTGCGTTACTCTATAACCAAGTGAAACACAGGTCAAAATGGAAATAGAGACATGGTATACGGAACAGCAAGTACACCGCTACCGAAAGGAATGGAGAAAGATGAAGAATGTTCCTGTATACGTCGAACAGGAATCGAGGAAGAAGCGAGCAAGCAAACGACTTTCTATCAGAGGAATGTAGTCAGCTGGAAGCGCGACGAAGAAGAAATCATCCAAGACAGACTAAGGAAGAAAAATACATAAATAAAAAAGACCGTGTGATGGAGTGCAAGGTTGAGCAAATGGGAAAAAAAAAGCCGTGAGACGTGCGGGTTTATAACCAGTTCGCCACCGCGCAGAAATGATTGCAACATTCCTGCGTTCGCACGTATATATATATATATATATATATATATATATATATATATATATATATATATATATATATATATATCGCAACAGAGCTCAGGCGCTCGCGCTCGCCAAGCTCTGAGGATAGAGGTAGAAGAAAACAGAATAAAACAGCCGGTCCAGGAACGGGTGGTGTCTATATGTATCTGTCTTATTCCTCACACTATATATATATATATATATATATATATATATATATATATATATATATATATATATATATATATATATATATATGAGCGTGATCGCAACTACAAGTATATACAACTGAGGATCCGCAGGTGACGGTCTCTCAGGGAAATGGATACACATATGCATAACACACGACACACATATACCACATCATCGATGCAAAGAAAATGCATGTGGTCCTTCTCCGAGCCGAAAATTGAATTTCTTCTCTCTCCTTTGTCTTTCTCTTGTCGCTTGCCTCGGAGGATAAAATATCTCTCTAGGCTATCGCTTTCGAAACCTATATATGTGTGTTCAGAGTTGGGACTCCAGAACATTCGCTCGCCGGAATGCGATCAAATGTGTTCGCCTTTCTTTTATTTTACGCTTTTTGTTGCGGGCAATGAAGATCACGAACAGGAGACTCCAAAATTCCTCCCCACGCTCCCATGTCTTCTTTCCCCCCCTTTTTTCTACGTTGACAGTTTGATCTCTTGCATTATATATAGAAAGATGGCGTATATTGCGGGTCGGCAGCAATCCAATTCGATAACACCGTATCGTCTTTTTCGTGTGCGAGTCTCAGTACGTGACCACACGTTGGCGCCACCATCGCCCACTTCCCTAAGATGCAGTATATTCCTTTTGAAGATGCAGTGGAAGCTTCGATGAAATGGCGTGCGCAGGTGTGGCACGTATGACATAGTTTCCATGACGTTGAAATGACGGTTGCACAGAAGTTCGTCTGGCTTAAAGTAACGTATAGTGACTACAACAGCAGTCATTATTCTTTTTTCTAACAAAACACATAATTCTAACAAACGCATTTCTAAACAACACATAAAAAGAGCCAGGCCTGCGCGGAACCGCAGGACCGTGACAGCGTAAGCTGGAGGAGCGGCCTTCTTAGAGGTAATTTTAAATGCTTGAGGAAACTAGTGCAAGTAGAGGTGGTAGGTATCCCTTGCGCATAACTCTTGCCATTTCGCCAAGTAGAGATGTACCCACTACGCCATAATTACTGCGGTATTGTAACGTGCAAATCTGCATCACTGCACATCTTAGAGAACCTCTTGGCGTCGTTTTCCCGAGGACGGACCGAACTCTCGGCCCGGCGTCGACGGCAAGCTGCGGTTTGGACTTCTCTCTGTACAGCTGTCTGTTGAGCCCGACGTTGCTTTGCTGCTGCCGCGTGCGTAGCTCTGCTATTCGCTTCTTCAACAGCGGTCCGCACCTTACGAGGATGCGCCATCGGGTCTATCGAAGAGCCAAGTCAGGTTGCTGTCGGGGCTGCTCACGTCTTCTGCTGCGTGACGCTTGGCGCGATACGACAAAACTGCTTCAAAGGGCAGCGCTTCGTACTAATGATGACGGATAAGTTCAAAAAGATTGTTTCATAATGACGATGATGATGATGCCTCTGTAATGGGTTCAGAGCTACAAAGCATGCGCCCGTGGGTTCTTTCAAATGATTCCTCGAACTCGTTATGCAATCCACTTTCCGTGACGTGTAGTGGCGTATTATTACCCTGCCACGTAACATTACATTTGTAAATGCGATTCCTCAGCAGATGTTATGCCTGTTTAGGTCTTTTAGCGAAGATTTTTCAAGCACAGGCGTAGCTCAGTAGTAGAATGCTGGACTGCTATGCAGAGGGTGTGGGTTCGAATCCACGCGGAGGACGTGGGTTTGAACCCTCCTCGGTCTGGGTTATCTTTTCTAAAATTTGCGCGATAGCGGTTACGGACACCGGCGGCGGCGGCGGACAACTAGGCACCAAAAGCGGCCCTTGTTGTACTCTCATAACAGCTTACGCTGTAAAAGGGAGTAAACGCAGACAAGAGCATGCATCTCTGTCATGAACGGTGCCAAGGACATGCGAAGCTACTGACACGAAATATTGCAACAGATCCACGTACTAGAGCCGTCGTGCTTATGGAAGTAAGAGATCGCAGTGCCGCGGATGCCACTAGTAAATGTAACAAAAATCCGTGCGTACCCATAGCTTTTTTTTTTCGAGCCGCCGTACGCCACCGCATGTCGGCGCCACCATCGCTTCCATTTTTCGAAAGAGGGAGCACCGCCGGAGCACCGCCTATTTAGAAACTTCACGACGGAAAGCTTGTTTGCCTTCTCAAGGTGTCTACCAGTGTAAGTCCTCAATGCGCGGTGGTTGAAACAGGAAGTCGAACCCGTGTCCTCAGTGCTCAGCAACTGTATAACGCCGTAGATAATGGCGACAAAGACTGACAGAGAGACCATCAGGTAATTAGTCAAGTAATTAATAAATTATTCAACAGTACTTGAGATTTTTGCGGCGCACAGTCTATCGACACAAATAGGTATACAAATTCGAGCAGCTTCAGTAATCTCGGTGCATTCAGTCGGTGCATTATCAACATTAATCTTATCAGTCAGCCAATTAATCAGTAAAATCGATTCTTATTCAAGAAGCACCGAATTAGAAATCCCGTTAAATGCATTATTATCTGAGGTAGCTTAGCGCAGCGCAAGGCACATATATGAGGAAGTGTTTACTGACGAAACTTTCGAAACATTTACTTCAACAACTGAATGAAGGAATCAATCAATCAATTAATTTTGTCCATGGGCCGTAGAAAAATGTGGAAGCTTCCTCCACTCGGCTAGACGTTTCTGCAGTGCGGTGGCGAATTCCGCGAAAGCCGCTCAGTGAAATTGAGGGTAAAAAAGAGGGCAGAGAAGGAACCCGGATAAAAACTGAGAAACAAACCCTGGCCAATCTTATTTCAAGTTCAGGGTTTACTGGTCCGAGAAATTGATAGATCGCTTCAACGTCCGGAATTTCATTTTTCAGACGTTTAGTGAACTTGAAAGAGACGTACTTAATACAAAAATGGAGCTTCCGAGACCGAAACTGGGCCGTATTGAAGGGTAGCACAGAAAGGGACGTCTCTTTAATACAGCCTTTCTTCTTGCTTAGAGCATCGTCACTTTTCTTCCACTGAGAAAATGACTGAGTAGCCCGCGTTACTCAGTATTGCTGGGTCTGCGAGGTATTTTCGAAAAGAAGTGAACACATGTTTATTTTGTTGGTAGGAAGACCCAAAGAAACTTTGTCAGAAAAAGAAATATGCGGCGGAAAGGAACGGTAGTTTCTCGCTAATGCTGTCTTGAAAACTTTGGCCATATTAGGGCTGTGCGACAACACATTTCCTATGAAACAAGCGAAAGTACTTAGGAGACCACTGAAGGATGAATGGCTGATAAGATTTGATGGGAAAAAAAGGTTGCGGTGCCTAAGATGTAGAAGCGTTTTAAAATTTGAATTGCACCAGACACTAATCTTAAAGGGTGGGCTTGGTGGTACATACAAAGTCCAGTCGTAAAGAAGATGCTCGCATCATCATCCCCGCTCTAAAAACGAACTCACAAAAATTTCTGGAGCGAGTGAGCGAGATAGAGGAAGAGGGAGAGAGAGATACATTATCTTCAGCTTTTATGGCTGAGTGGATATGAAAGCCCGGCATTAAGATAACGCACTGCATTGAGGTCGGCGCATATAAAACGTGATGTGCATCCCGATGGCTGACGCGCGGGGCGGGCTACACACCGAAGCAACGGTTGCTCAACGAGCCATTCAAGAACTCACTTGCGCCAGACATATCGTAGCATAAGCCGATCCAATCCGGTCGTGCCCACATTAACGATAACAGAAAGGGGCATAGCCCATATAGTGCCCGAGGAACGTGCAATTGCATCACGAAATCTAACGCCGGTTGGCAATAAACCACGAGCGCGTGCGAGAGATACGACAGCACTATTTTATCACACGGTATCCTCCCGAACGTCGGCGCGTCGGCTAAATGCTCGCTCAGAGTTCTGCACGTGCATTTCGATGAATCTCAGACACCTCATTTGCTTATTTTGTGTACGCATCGCAAAATGTTTGGTCATGCTCCGTCTCACTGATTCGGTGCATAGCAGTGAAAGCCACGGTTGGCTTCGGCCAATCAGAGTGCTGCCCTCGAGCATCAGTGAACGGAGAAAGACTGTCCCATTACGCACTGTTGGTAACCCCGCGAAGAGCCATCGCTTTTATCAGCATTACCAGGAGGGTGAGCTGTAGCGGACGATAAAATACCCCCTTATAAACGTGACACCGCGAAATCGCTTGTGCCGCATGAATCCGGAGAGATTACCCGGAGCCCCGAGAGGTGAACGCAATAGCCGCATTTCAATCGGAGTCTCACGCTTAATTAAGCGCACGAGTACGGACACAGCACTTCACCTCACTGGTTCGGTGCAGTTCAGCAAAAGCCACTATCCCTTCATTTGGTTCTCGTTTCTGATTACCGAGCACGACCCGTGGTAGCCTTCACTGCACTACGAGGATTAGTGAGGAAAAGTGTCAAGCTTGCCCTTGTTGCGTACAGTGCAGCAAAGCCGACTACTGCTCTCTTGGTTGTCAGTTCCAGTTGCCGAACGCTGCACGCGGTAGCTTTGGCCGCACTGCGCAGAAGTACTGAGGCGAAGTGTCAAGCTTGCCCTTGTTGCGTACAGTGCAGCAAAGCCGACTACTGCTCTCTTGGTTGTCAGTTCCAGTTGCCGAACGCTACGCACTGTAGCTTTGGCCGCACTGCGGAGAAGTACTGAGGCGAAGTGTCAAGCGCGTGTTTGTGTGCACGCGTGTCTGAGCGTGATACCCTGCTTAAAATATGGCCACTTAGTCTATATCTCAGGGGCCCGGATAACCTCTCTGGATTCATGCGCCAATGAAGGTTATGCCGAACGTAGTTCTCGTAAAAGAAAGGAAAAAACCCAGCGATACGTCGGTCAGCTGGGGCGAAAAGATAAGGCAATCGACCGTGCCTCGAATCACGTCGAAACACAGATCCACCCGTATTTGCCCTAGGCGGCTGCGGCATCGCCCTGCGAATGACGCCTGCGTATCTAGGCGAACGCATGCAAATACGATTTCCAACGCACGCCCTCTCCGAGATTCGCATTGCTGTAGCATGGCTGGCGAGCCGTGGGCAAGCTGTGCAGACACGATGCCGACGTCAGAAATCCGCCCCGCCTTAGTCTGTGTTGTGTGTATGCGATTCGCCTCCAGTGCGAATCCTCTGTTTGACTTGTAGCAACGGCCTGTGTACGCTCTGTGGACCTATGGGGAAATTACGCGGATCAAAAGCACTCAGGGATCCTGTTGTATGTTTGCCGTTTTGCTGGTAGCAGTACGGGAACCTCCTCGCTAAGCCCAGTGAATATTGTGAAGAAAGAAAAGAAAGAAAGAAAGAAAGAAAGAAAGAAAGAAAGAAAGAAAGAAAGAAAGAAAGAAAGAAAGAAAGAAAGAAAGAAAGAAAGAAAGAAAGAAAGGCAAGCAAGTAAAGAGGCTATTAGGCAGATGAAAATTCTTTCGAGTGCTCCTGGAGAACAGAGTTTTGCAAGGCTTCAGAGCACGGCGGCAAAGCCTACACCTCAGTTAAAGAAAATATCCTTCCAGGGGCCAAAGAAACGCAATCGGATCAGTTGGGTACGGATGGATTCTGACACAGACGAGATGCAATTATGATATATATATATTTATTGTGAGACCAACAAACGATCGCATTTTGTGCATCTCTACATATCATCATTACATGCACATCTTCCTCATCTGTACATATCATCGTCAGCAGCCCGGTTCGCTTTTGGGGCGCTGTAGTTCGTGCTCGGTTGTAATAAAGCGGTTCCTCATAAGTGGTGGAAGGTGATTCTTGTGCCTGAAAACCTCTGATGATTGATTTCTGGGGTTTAACGTCCCAAAACCAGTTCTGATTATGGGAGATGCCCTAGTGGAGGTCTCCGGAAATTTCGACCACCTGAGGGTTCTTTAACGTGCACCAACATCGCACAGTACACGGGCCTCAAAATTTCGCCTCCATCAAAATGCTGCCGCCACGACCGGGATTCGATCCCGCGACCTGCATGAAAAGTGTGTCAGTGCCTCTTAAACAGTGCAGTGATCTCCCCTGCACTACTTTGCTCTTTGAACTGAGGAACCCCTTCCCTATGCTCTCGATTTCGTTCTCGTGTTCATCCCCCCCCCCCCCCCCTTCTTTCTAGAGCCTCATTTTTTCATCCTCTGCACTTCGAACCACACGCCCCACTTTTCTAACCTTCTTTACGTGTGGCCGCGAATGACCGAGCAACGGCCTGAGGTCGCATGTCCCCGTTTTATTCATTCGATTTACTCGTGCTATACATAGAAAGGGTCCTTCACGCGAGAAATTTCTGAATTTGTGCGGAAGGAGATAGAGTGCGAGTACTGGACCTCTACAGAAAAAAATGAAAGCAACTACCCCGAGGGGTTGTTTTCACGCGCACAGTCGCGCTTGCTTCGTATCGATTTGTGTGAAATCGAGCGCTCAAGGCAGAAGAAAAAAAAGAAAGCGAGCAAAATGAAGGAACTAAGAACCTATGAGAAGGGAAAATAGAGAGTGGAGTGCGGCTCCAAGCTGTCAGGATGCTGCTTCAGAAAAAAAGCGAATAAAGAGAAAGAAAGAAAAAAGGAAGAATGAAGTCAAGGAATGAAATAAATGAAGGAATGAAATATAATACTTGCGGGACGTCTTCCCCTTTGCGGTTGCCTGCGAGGCGCTGCTAAGCCTCTCACTTATTTTCTCGCTCCCTACTTCTTCCCTTTACGTTTTCATTTTCCCCTTTCCTCAAGACTCCCTAATAACTACAAATTTCTGACACGGAACAGCCCCGGGAATTCTAGGCTTTTCCTTTCACCCCCCCCCCTCTTCTGGCTCAAAGTAATCGCCGTTATTTATATTGTACAAATGACCCTTTCCCTCCACACACACACACACACACACACACACACACACTTACCTCAGATCATCTATTTCGTTGAGTCATCGCTTTATTTCCCCTTCTTTCTGTCGACTCGGCACTTTACATCGCGAAAAACGTGCATGTCTTTACCGAATCAACAGAATGCATGGCGGTTCTCATGTTTCGCAGTCCATTTCCCTTCCCTTTTCTCTTCCTTATTTTACATCCCCATTTGGGGAGGAGAGCTGCGGGGAAATGCGAAAAGACGAACACTGAGTGTACATGGCCGAGCTTCAAGGCGCGTGTTCCGGCGCCCGTCCCATCGTCGTCGCCATTTTTCTCTCCCCATTTCCTTCTGTCCCTCATACCTTCTTTTACCATGGACGCTTTGCGCTTTCCCCATTTTTCGTTTTTTGCTTTGCGGCGTGGCCGACCTGGCACCTACTCGAGCTTGAGCCGAATACGCGATTTATGAGTCCTATTTGCCCGCCCGGATTCGTATATCGCCTGGTATATGCCGTTGAAAGGCATGATCCAGGTCTGTTCCCGAAGAGGGGAAAAAGTGGAAAAGCAGATGTGGTCGTACGTCGCTATTGAAAAAAAGGACATGCTGTCAGAAAATTGTTATCCCGTACGGATATCAAGTTGTTATCCCATTCTTTTTACTGTACGTGTTAAATACTTTTCATATTGTGTCCATTGATGCGATTCTATGGTTTTTCACACTGGGGTTGGTTAACTTTGTAATCGTTATTTCTAGATTTTTTTCTACTCAAGTACCCACTCGAAGTATTTCATGCATAAGTGTGTTTAATTTTTGCCTATACGAAATGCCTGTGAAAAATAAAAATCAATTTTGACACACGCTGGCCTAAGGCTATGGGTACATTCAGTGTCTTTGAGCTTTGTGGGGAAAGAAATTCAACTCAATTCAATATAAAAGACGGAACATCAAGCACAACCAACTCACCCACCGTGGTGGCTTAGCGAATAGGGATGCTGGCTTGCGGAGCCGGAGGTCACGGGTTCGTATCCCGACCTCGGCAGCCGCATTTATAGATGCGGGCAAAATGCAAAAGATCACGCCTGCACTTACGTGCAGCCCCGCCACGGTGGTCTAGTGGCTACGCTACTCGGCTGCTGATCCGAGGGTCACGGGATCGAATCCCGGCTGCGGCGGCTGCACTTCGATGGAGGCGAAATGTTGAGGCCCGTGTGCTGTGCGATGTCAGTGCACGTTAAAGAACCCCAGGTGGTCGAAATTTCCGGAGCCCTCCACTACGGCGTCTCTCATAATCAGAGCTGGTTTTGGGACGTTAAACCCAACATAACAACATAACAACAACCAACGCTGAGCCGTGCTTTTTGCAATACAAGGTCTGATGCAACATTGATTTACTAATTTCTGGGGTTTTACGTCCCCAAACCGCAATTTGATCATGAGAAACGCCGTAGAGGAGGGCTCCGGAAATTTTGGCCTCCTGGCGTTGTTTAACGTGCACTGTCACCGCACAGTACACCGGCCTCAACGTTTCGCCTCCATGGAAATGCAGCCGCCGCGGCCGGGATTCGATCCCGCGACCTTCGGATCAGCAGCCGACTGCCATAACCACTAGACCACCATGGCAGGGCAGGGCTGCCGCAAATAGCGTACGACAGTTGGGCCCCACATCTGGTGACCCTCCCCTTTCTCCCCAATAAAAGATAAAAAATAAAGCAAAAGTCAACAGCCTAGGCCTTGCTTGTCTCCCTTGACTACAGGGTAAAACTACCGCTATGGTCAGTACGGTGACCTATAAGCTATTTAGACGACGCTCTATATGGAACGTCAAGCATTAACGTAGGGACGTCAACAAAGAAAGTAAGAAACGGGAACGCTCGTGTCCTGGCTTGTCTTGGCTTGTCATGGATACGTATACGGGTCACGCGTTGCGTCCCCATATATAGCATCGCGCTTCTCGTTCAACGTCAGCAGCTTTGGCTAAGCCCCGAGCGATCGCTGACAAGGGGATGCCTCGCTGTCCTCCGAGAAAAACTCCGTGACCTCGTTTCCTTTTTTTTTCTTTCTCTGCTCGCGACGTGGCATAGATGCGGCTGTGCTTAGTAAGAGAACAAACTATACCGTCGACAGTGACTTGAATGTCCTCTCCGGCCCCGCTTATGGCAATGGAAGAGGCCGCGATTAAACTTTCCCGAGCCACTAGGTCGCGATAAGAAGGGCAAGAAAACGCCGATACCAGCAGAACCAGAGCGACAGCGTTAGCTCTGCGGAGATTTAAAAAAAAGAAGAAAGAAACGGGGGGGGGGGGGGGAGCGCATTGGAGTGGAAAAATAAACCAAGCTCGGCAGTCCGTGTACTCTGCAAAGCCTTTATCGAAAGACATCGCTGCACAAGCCCACTTTTGGGTGGCTTCGCCACCAAACATCTTGTCAAAAACTTGCGTGCAGTGCAGCCACAACTAAGGGCCGCTTCGACAATGGTTATTATTGAAAGACTTGCGCACTGAGAGGGGGCGGGGGAGCAGTGTAGGGCTTGCTGCGCTAAGAAGCATTTCGTAATAGTTGGAGTCCCTTATAACCTTGTAAGTAAGGAATGACCTTATAAGCAAGTCTCACTGAGCGGTCTTATTTCGCTCCATAAATAAAATAGCCAGTCGTTGTGCGTGTCCCTTCTCTCTTCCGTCCGTCGTCCTTTGGGCTGGTTTGCACGTTTAACATTATGTGCCAACTGACCCATATTTCAAAACTTCTACAATAAATTAGCCTTTTTTTTTGGAGAACGAAACAGGGCGTTACTAGCAAGTCCGACCTGCGTACGGTATTTTCCTGTAAAAATTTTCGAGCGCAGTTTCTATCCGCCCCTTCTTGCGTTCAGCGTCACCTCTCGGCCTTCTCCGTAACCAAGTGAACAAGCACAGCGAAAGAATATCCTGGTTCCCATACATACATGGGACGCTCTTGTTCTGCCCAGGCCCGCTAGTTACAGTGTATAAAGGTTATGCCAACGCATTCCTGTCGCGCTTACGGTTAAATCGCCAATGAATTTTTCAAGCGAACCCGCGTATTGGTTACCCACGTCGGCGTTGTACTACAGTCTGCGTAGTCACGCCAAAACCTGCTGCTCCCATAAAAGTGGTATCCGTGGCGCCCTCTATGAAGTGGTGGAAGGAACTAACGCATATGAGTGGGGAAAATATCTTTCTTACCGATGCTGGGGTTTGAACAGGGTCCACCACCCTTAGAAAGCAAGTGTCTTGACCACGAGAGACCACGCACCCACGTTTGCGGGACGTGAAAATAGTTGAACCATATGAAGGCCTTGAATTTTCTACCACCGTGCTTTTGCTTTTCGAACAGAAACAAAGAAACAACATCAAGAAAGAAAGAAAGAAAGAAAGAAAGAAAGAAAGAAAGAAAGAAAGAAAGAAAGAAAGAAAGAAAGAAAGAAAGAAAGAAAGATGTAGTAGGTAAGGCAGCACGCATACGCCAAACTTCGCTTTCTACCATTTTCCGAACATGGGAAGGGCCGCTGATTTTTCTGTGAGACCAAAAAAGTGCTTCTTAACTTGAAGTAACTTATCATGACAATAATTATAATTAGACAAATATACGATCAATGGGCTCTTGTTACTGGTTGGCTGTCGCCAGCTACGCCCGCTGAACAGATTTGGCGGGACACTGGACTGTGCCGTAGCAGTAACAATGGCACCAGCTACAATAGCAACAGTAACAAGCTACAAGAAACGCAGCGATAGTAACAATAGAGCCTTCAAGATGGGCCATAAGCAGGCTCCACACTGTAACTTGGCAAAGGAACTGCGCATTGCTTGACCCAGGCTTTCTTCCGCAGTCGTGAAGACCTGACCCCAAACACTAACTTCTCCACAAAAGCGTACACACTCCGCCACAAAGACTTTGTTGTAGCCTTTCAAAAAAACAGGTCACGGGTCCGAGAAAAGCAAAGCTTTCCTCTGTTCCCTTTTATTATCTCCTACTCTCCAGCATGCTCATCGTCTTGTTGTGTTTGCGTAAGCCATTCATCCTCTTGAATGCACGCCACAATGGATCCCTTCTCTGTACTTATATCGTATCTCCCCAGCAGGGACGTCATTGTCTGCCGGCAGGCTCTTGGGAGCGACCATATAATAGTACGGGGCCATTCGCGGTGACAGTACTTAGCATGAGGAGAAGAGAGGCAGTTTGCCGATGCGGCAATAGCCTGGGCCCAGACCCCTACACTACTGACCCGGTTGCGGCGGAGCCTACGGTTCACTGTCCCTCTCTCAGTACGTGCCTCTTTATCGTGGAAGGCTGACAGGAATGTTCTACGAAATGCGCGCAGTCGTCTTGCTTTTAGGAAGACAGCTTTGCTATTATTCAAGAGCTTGCGAGAGCTCGCGGAGTCAGCAATGAATGAATCTATGAGTGAATGAATGCATGAATGAATGAGCCATTCGGCCGGATCGGGTCGGCAAATCAATCAATCAATCAATCAATCAATCAATCAATCAATCAATCAATCAATCAATCAATCAATCAATCAATCAATCAATCAACACTTATTGATTACAAGGGCTTTCGCAAATGTGAATGTCTGCTCTGTTACCGCAAGGCCCTTTAAAATTGCTTAGTAATCGCATAGGTCGTCCTGCCAAGGTGGTCTAGTGGTTATGGCACTCGGCTGCTGACCCGAAGGTCGCGGGATCGAATCCCGGCCCCGGCGGCTGCATTTCGATGGAGGCGAAATGTTGAGGCCCGTGTGCTGTGCGATGTCAGTGCACGCTAAAGAACACAGGTGGTCAAAATTTCCGGAGACCTTCACTACGGCGTCTCTCATAATCAGAGCTGTTTTTGGGACGTTAAACCCCACAAATCAATCAAATCAATCAAACCGTATAGGTCGACGATGTATGTTTCAGGCAAAACAAGAATTAAGATTTTTCGCGGATCTAGTGTGCTTGACATTTTTGTTTTGGTTAGTACCTCTATACGTGTGCTCTTACGTTGTACCATACTCAGTGGTTTTGCTTCCGACGTCCACTCTGAACGTGATACGGATAAATAACGTTCATACAGAAGATGTTGTCTGTAGCTCCACGATTGGGTCGGGACGCGTGCGTCGAGAATTGTGCCTTGCACTGAACGTAATCTGCGACACTTTAACACACTCAATGGCCTTGCTTCTAATGTGTCTCGATTCTACACGTGTGCGAATTGTGAGCTTTCATAGATAAACCTGTACAGAAGTCCATGTTTGGGCCAGATTTCACGCATCTAAACGGTTGTCTTTGCAAAACTGCACGCGGTGGGTTACGCGCATTGCCGTAGTGGATGATTGCACATTAATTTTTTCCGGCTGGAGCTCCCTCACGGGCCTTTAAGTATGAGTCGAAGAGACTCTTAGAAGAATGCCACCTTAACAAGATGGTTGTGAAAGCCTGGAAAGAAATCCACGGCTTCGCCCTTCGCCAGCAAAGTGCCACAGTGAATGAGTCACCATGGTGAGTATAGAATGCGTGAATCTGGATTGCTAATACAATAAAATGTGTTGATGGGCTAATTAGTGTATGGGTAACTTCTAGTAAGGGAGCACAAGAAAAGGAAAAAAAAGGCGAGAGATAAGGCAACAAGGACAAGCGCACCAAAAGACGAAGGCGAGAGGCGGGGCAAAGCCATCTTGCACTGCGGTGGCTGGTATACACCACCGCAATGCATGCAAGACACTTGTCTCTCTTTCCCGCCTTACACGGTCGTCAGACAGCTAAGAAGGCGCATAGGGAGTGCCAGCGAATATATACTTTGCAGTTGTTCCAATTGCCCTGTTTGCGCGTTATTTCCGAAGCCATAATAATCGCTCTTAATGTACCGTTTGCGTGAAGAGGATTTGATTGATTGATTTATGGGGTTTAACGTCCCAAAACCAGCTCTGATTATGAGAGACGCCGTAGTGGAGGTCTCCAGAAATTTCGGCCACCTGGGGTTCTTTAACGTGCACTGATATCGCAGAGCACAGGGGCCTCAACACTTCGCCAACATTTCCAGCATAATAGATACGGCAAATATGTAGAATCTGCAGGTACATGTCGCGTGTACATGGGTATTGAATTATTGGAATACGGAAAGGAACGTTTCAGTAGGGATATAATGCTTTCGCATTAATAACAATACACATTGCAACGAACTTGGACCAGCGTCAATTTCGAGCCGTTAAAGTTGTTTCTCTCTCTGATAATGTTTAAACTAACGTGCATACTATACCTCTATGCATTACTAGATTTGCGTGATGCTTTCGCACTCCGAATGGTGATCAGCTCTCTAGACTCACGACAATATTTCTAGACTCACGACAAGATCAAGGAGTCTAGGTCCGTGGCCACGTGCTTCCATGCCACAGAAGGCTACCAAGGCATCGTTAGCGTACCTAAAATCGACAGGTCCCTGCGACAGCGTGTGGACAACATGCCCAGACAAGTGTGCGTGCAAGTGATCGTTGCTGTCGCTCTCTCCCTTTATTCCATTACATCTCTCCCCTACTACTATTTCAAGGTGTGGGTGATGATCATATCTATATATCATTATCATCACCCAGAACCTGGAGTAGCATGTCAGGCCCATTGGTAGGCAAACATGTCCAGTATCTCATTAAACGTTTTCTCTCCCTATCTCCTCAATATCGCTTTCCTTATTGCAGGGTAGCAAATCGGACGCACTTTTGCGTAACCTCCCTGCCATTCCTTCCTTATCTTTTCTCTCCCTCTCTTGCGCTTTCAAGTATTACAAAGTGCGTAACATTGAGAAAGTTTTCCACTGATGCTTTCCATCCGCAACTTTATAGCTCCGGAAACGCTCTGTTCGACCCGAACTTAGCGATCTGCTTGTGGAACGTTCACTTCAACTTTACTTCACTCACGATCTCACGACAGCTAACTTCACTACGGACTAAAAAATGGCAGCAAAAAAAAAAAAAGCTGTATAGCTCCGGAAGCACTCTGTTCGACCCGAACTCAGCGAACTGCTCGTGGAATGTTCACTTCAACTTTACTTCACTCACGACTTCACGACAGCTAACTTCACTTCGTATTAAAAGCAGCATTAAAAGAAAAAAATAGAACAATGCAAGAAAGAACTGCCCCCGGGGTGTGTTTCCTTCTCGTCTCTCACTCTTCCACGGATAGGAGGGAGTACGGCGAAGACGTCCGTTTGCTTTCGCGGATGTTGGGCCCACACGAAACGCGCCACGACTTCACGGCGTCTTTGTTGCGAATCGAGTCGTGCTTCCTCCGTAGAATGCGTTCGACGGGTAAAGAAAGCAAGCAAGCAAGCAAGCAAGCAAGCAAGCAAGCAAGCAAGGCAGAAACGGCATGATCGAAAAGGAGCCAGCCTTGCAGAGTACGGCGGGCCCAACAACAAAGCGCGCGCTCTGCCCCGTAATCTCGACCGACGGCCGCGGTTCTTTCTTATTCTTCCATGCCATTGTGCTCAGACTGGAACTCCCGAAGCGACGTACCACGCCTTGTGAATAGAGTCCCAAAGAAGCGACGAGCATAAGAAGATATGCTATGCTAAACCCTGACTCGCAACAACACCGCGCTCGACGCAGAATATAAAGAAACCCTCGGTTTCCGGAAACCCTCGGTTACGGAAACCGTCCCGAAGAGCTTCCTAGAAAACTCGCTTCAGGAAAACTCTAGAGCTGTGGTGTTTAAGACAGCTTGTGTGTGTGACGGCTGAATCAGCGTACTAGTGGCGAGTGGCGGTGGTAGTGAAGGCAACAACAAGAACAACAACAGCAGCATCAGCAGCAGCATCGGCAACAACAACTACAACAACAACAGCAGCAGCAACAACAGCAACAACAATGACGACGGCAACAACGACAGCAGCAGCAGCAGCAACAACAACAACAACGACGAATACATCAGAAAAAAATTACACCATCTCCCCGAAGGGGACCATGTGGTGATGCGTAGCATCTCTGGGAGTTTCAACGGTGCATTTAACGGCGGTGTTTACCGGTTTGCAGTGTTTTCGGTGTTACCTTTGCGGTGAACCTTGCGTGTTATTACGTTGTTAACTTGGTTCGTTACCACGCATCGCGTATCGCGTAACCGTTGTCAGAGTGTGGGTTGGTGCTGATGCGTACTTGCGTCAACCCACTCGCTGAAGGAACTGTTGCTTCTATCACACAACACCACCAACTTCTTTCATCGGAGAAGGAGGAGATACTACTGAAGCAAAGCGCGCTCGAGCTCTCTACCCGCTTTATTTATTGCAGCAGCTGTTGGAGAGAGGGAAGGGAGAGGAGAGTCGCGTATGAGTAGTGTGAGTGCGGACGGATGCCGCGCGCACGCGCTCTCTACCCGCTTTGTTTATTGCAGCAGCTGTTGGAGAGAGGGAAGGGAGAGGAGAGTCGCGCATACGTAGTGTGAGTACGGACGCCGGACGCGTGACATACCCGCGAGCAAGAGATGCTCCACATCTAAAAAAAAAACAAAGTTTAGCAAAATGCGTTACCATTACATCTACTATCTCGTATGACACACACACACACACACACACACACACACACACACACACACACACACACACACACGAACGCACGCGCGCGCCATGGGTGCTGGATTCGTTCAAATGTGCGCCTACACATGGGGTTGCTCGTTTTCGGGTTAAAACCCGATTCTTGCACCCTGGACGCGTTTCAGAGAAATCGGGTTAAATCCGATCTCTCCCCGATTTTTAATATTTTATAACAACCTATGTTTGTTTCTATGCGCGGAGTTGACAGTGAACACGCACTTTAAAAACCTGAGCCCGAAGCAACGAACTTAGGTTGTGTTGGCTCAAGGGAACTCCGGTGACGGAAAAGCTTATCTCACGAGCCAGGCGAAGAACTGTGGACGCTGTACGATCTCTCATTTCGAAACTTAACATTGGGAGTATAACCCGAAAAGCAATAAGCCGAATTTCGGAATTTCTGACGAAATAATGCGCGGACGAATTTAAATACTAAGCAGTGTAGTTACTACAAAGGGAAATGAGATGTGTTCATATTGTTCAGTTACATAAAGATGAAATTGAGCAGAAGAGAAGACAATGGGCAAAATAAAGATGGTACACCAATGCACAGCCTGCTAAGTGAATAAAGAAATACACAAACTGAGCTCACTTCCCGCTTCCTAAGAGCAAACACTTTGTATGCCTAGTTGAGCCTTCCTTCAATGCGGCCACACCATCTATCTAGTTATTCACAAGTTTATAAAAAAAATGCGCCAGGTGCGAAAACTGCGAATTTACGCACAATACATTATGGCCTAATCCTCAAGCTAAACATCTTATCCAAAACTTCGCACACAGAATAAATAAAAGGAAGGAAAAAGAAGGAAATTCAGGCAAGGTTCCGCGCTTTCCATCTTTGGTCGCTAGTATAAGTAAACAAGCCATTAAACTTTTAAGATAAGATAAAAAGCTATTGAACCTTTAACACGTAGTAAGCCGATTCGGGGCCCGCGTGGGTGAACTGCTGTGCTAGCTTCGATATAGAAAGATTATTTTAAGCTTTTTATGCCGCCTAAATAGGCTGGCTTCAGCGGGAAATCGAACCCTCCGGGCGCGGTACCGGCGTCTTGTTTAGTAAACAGGAAGACCGAGTAATCGGAGAAATCCGTTCAACAACAGCTTTAAAACTTTATCCAAACCGTGCTAGGTCGGCAAGGCTTGGCTTCGTCCACGGTGGTTTGAGCCGATGGAATTTTGTAGGCCCCAAAACAAACGTCCTATTCGACTCTCTCCTCTTCAGTTCCATCAGCTCTGAGAATTAGTTTTAGCGAGAACATAAAGGCGAGAGGCTGGAGAGAAAGAAAAGTAGAAGAGGGCCCGAAAATATCTCGTCCCCTAGGGACGAGGAAACGCTGTTTGTTTTAGACCCGAAACATGCCGCGCACACGCAAACACGGTCCCGGAAGGAAGCCTGCAAAGCAAACACAGGAGATGGGAGGAAGTGACGCACTAGGGGACAAAAGGAAAGACACCGCTAAATGTAGGCAACAAACGAAAACGTATGCAAAGGGAACGGCTAGAAGATTAGCAGACGATTTCTTAGGCGTTTCTTCTGCGAGTCCGCGACCAACCGAATATGCAGACGTCAACAAAAGATGTCGGTCGCGTAACAGGAAAGAAGACGAAGAAGAAGAAGAGAGCTGCGAGCGGAAGGACTAGGATGGCAAGTGGAGGGATGAAAGGCCAACCGCCTTTTGTGGAAGCGCGGCCTAGCGACGACTTCCGGTCGCGGTCAACTTCCGGTCTCCGCTGCAGTGTCGAAACGCGGATAGATTGTCGCTAGGCCTAGCTGAGGCTATATAACGAAGCACTGCAGCGACACAAAGCAGTGCTGTCCTTCCCCTAGCGGTGATCGATCGCGGCTCCCATTTCCCACATGCCCATCCCGTACCCCCTACTTCATGGTTTCGTCAGTGCTTGACACAGAGGAACACCTCAGGGTAGGGTGTCGTGTGCGTTATGGCCGTTAGGTTTGTATATACAAGCACAATAGAAAAAGAGCAGCGGTGTTTTTCAGGACCACCAACGTCAGCATCTCTGGAAATGCTTGTGCGAATTCCATTTTATCCTCTTCACTGAGAGGCGATGAGCACCCACAAAAGACAATGCGAACCGCACAACGCAAGTACAGGCAGAACAGAAGTCTGCCTTCATTTGGCAACACGCTGAACTAATTTGAGTGAAATGTGTTGCCATTCAGGGCGTATAAATCTCTGGCCCTCGATATAACGTATTTCATGATATAACGAAAACATTCTCGGATGTCGATTTTGCGAAACTCTTAACTAGACCGTGTTTATTTTCAAACATGGCGCACTTTCAACGACTTACTTGACTTTACAGGGAAATGTTGTTCGCGGACTGTGAGCTCAGATGATGGTGTCAGTAATTGACAATCAACTTACGTCATTAGCCAAGCGCGTCATTAGCCAATCGCCAAGCGCGAAATCCACGACGTTCCTAACGAGTTTCCAGGAACACAAACTCTTTCAAAATTAAGGCACACTATGGGAACGCTCTTTTGCTTAACCTTGCGAGGTCATTATGAAATTTATTTCGAGACATCAATGACGCTCCTAACGAGTTTTCAGGAATACAAACTCTTTGAAAATTAAGTCACACCATGACCACTCTCTTTTGCTTAACCTTGCGCGGTCATTATGAAATTTATTTCGAGTTGGTCCCTTTCGAGCAGGCATTTCCTCGACCACCGCTCACAAATTAAAAAAAAAACACTACTGGCAACAGAATGCTTTCCGATAACCCACTGGTCACTTGAGGCATAAGCAACAAACTTGCGAGCTCTCACATGGCAAGTAAACTAATTAGTTATACTTTGAGCCGCAAGCAGCGATGGCGCGGTAATCGAGGATAATTAGTTCACCCTTCATTGCTTCTCCTTGCTTGCAAAACCCAAACGCCAAGTTTGTTTTAAGCGAACTTGACGCTTGAAACGATATGCGTGCACAGTTTATTAACAGGCTTACGTGGTGGTGCTCGCAGAACTCGTTTTGAGCGGCATTCCCCTCATAAAATCTAGTTATTATTTTTATATTTTTCGCAAGCCTGACGTTGGGAGTTCTTACAAAATTGTCGCTAACGTACCTAAGCTGCATCTGGAGTTTGATGAAACAGAAAGAAGAGCGGAAAACTTCCACATTTTCGAAATTCTGTTTTCAGCGCAGTTCGAGAACAGAAATCGATGCGCGTTCGTGACGAGCACCCAAGAAACTTTGTTCAGTAAAGCTCTTCCTAAAAAAAAAAGCAAATAAAAAATACTCGTGCAGCAAGTGGTTCTACGAAGCGGTGATGTAATCCGAGTCTTACAACGGTGATTTGAGCACACTACAAATTGATCCGCTACAGTTAATCCTTTCCAGATGGATTGGAGCTCATGCGTAAACACTGCGAATATCCTTTGTATGCAATCGCATGTTGGTGACATGCACAGAACATAAAAGATACGCGGAAAATTTGTTTGCGGGGAACTGCCGTGTGCACGAAGTATTATCCGCTCAAGCCATGTGCCGGCAACAATAATCAAAGCTAGCAAATAGAAGACAATACAGCCAGCATCAGACGACGTAATCATGCATTAAGAGTGCCCTGCAGCACTTTCAGTATACAATCATCAAATGGTTGTCAGTCAATGGTAGATGTCCCTGTGAACATCTGAGCCAATTATTATTTCAGTGCGCGTACCACGAAACTTGCAATATGGTTTCAAGTACAGCTGGAAATCGCCCGCCCTTCTCTTAACAATCGGCGTCACACTGGAGCACCGACTGCGTGATCTATCTATCTATCTATCTATCTATCTATCTATCTATCTATCTATCTATCTATCTATCTATCTATCTATCTATCTATCTATCTATCTATCTATCTATCTATCTATCTATCTATCTATCTATCTATCTATCTACATTTATGCATTTGTCTCCTTAGGTGACAGCTAGGCTCGGCTCCTTGGGAATGATTACACTGTTCCGATCCGAAGGCCGGCCCCGGAATCAGCAGGATATCTGAATAACCAGAGAATATCTTAATTTTCTTTGATGAATGCATGATGAGAAATCTTATGCAATGAATGACTGGTCGTTGTTGGCTACGTGAGAGGAATAATAAATGACGTGTTTCAATGAACGTTAGCTCAAGGTACTGGTGAAAATATACATGTAACGTTGCTTTCACACAACGCGCTTATTTTCACGTCCACTGCCGTGACAGCCACATTATTAAATTATGTTTTTGCGCTTGCAAATTTTGTTAATCATCACAGAAAACCACGCCTGTGCAAGGTATAATGGCTTACATGCGAAAGAACAATGCCAATGTATCATTCAATATCGCGTTTAGGAAATAATCGTTCTATTACATACGTGTTTTCTTATCATGTTACTTTATATTGCGCGCTGTGTAATTATGTACGCAAGAAGTGTGTTCATGGGTTATCTGGCAAGACATTTCTTTCGTTTTAGTTAGAAATATTATTTTAAAGGACGCAGGCTATGAACTGTTCATCACACATTCACACATTCTTGCCACTTGGAAACAACGGGCAAATGCGAAGACAACCCATGATTTGATTGATTGATTTGTAGGATTTAACGTCCCATAACCAGCTCTGATTATGAGAGACGCGGTAGGGGAGGTATCCGGAAATTTTGACCACCTGGGGTTCTTTAACGTGCACTGACATCGCACAGCACACGGGCCTCAACATTTCGCCTCCCTCGAGATGCAGCCGCCGCGGCAGGGATTCGATCTCGCGACCCTCGGATCAACCCAGGAGGCAAGAATGTTCGATTTTATGAAAACAGCTGATAGTCGGGGTTCATCCTATCACCTTCTACCCTGGTATCTCGTCGCTTGCGAAGTTTAAGTCCTCAATATACTCCAAATATCGGTTTACCTGTATGACATAATGGGCAACTATCCCTATAGTGCTCGTGTAAACCCTTGATAAGGCTGGCTGAGAGCTCGCCTAGCTACCGAAGGTCATCATTAATCTATCAGCCTTCCCTCTATTTGATAAAATAGTCAAAGTAAAAATGACTGGTTCACTGATTGAATAATCGCGGTGTTCGTCGGAATTGCGTTATCTGTGCGCAGCATGAAGTCTCAGTATTCGCAGCGGAGGCACGCATTCAACCGTCCGAACAAGACGTTAGATCGCATTAAGTCGGGAACGACATTAACATAAATACCATTAAGCACGTTTCGCGAGGCCTCGTGCAAATAAGATTAAACTTTAAGGCACCAAGTAGGTAATTCCATTCAGTACGCCCGTATGACATGGTCCGACGTCCCAAGCAACATCAAAGCTAGGTGAGTATGTAACGTTGCGTCCAGGCTTGGACCAGCCGGTGTGTTTGAAGTTGACGTTACCGAAGAACACCCGTTGCTATCCTCGTCCCATTATATCGAATTAGAGCTATGTGCGACTGACTGATCGCGTTAGCGAATTAAACAGGCATCACGATACCCGCGTGCAAAAATACGAACGCGCGAACCAAGGTTCGGCTTCTCCACACACTTACTCTTATCGCGGAGAAGCCAGATTTAGGGTTTGATGCATGGCTGGGCAGAGATATCCGAAAAAGCACTCCGAAATACAGATATCGAAATAAACGGTTTGGAAGCCTAAAATACAGATACTGAGATACATTTGTAATTGACGTAGCGGGATATCTGAGAGGTACTTTTGCAAAAAGACAAGGAAAGGTATTCCGGAATACAGGTACAGCAATACTGATACTGAAATACTTTTAAGGGCGAAGCTCCTCTTAGTCTAACCTTGCCCCGCGTAAGGCGTCAGGCGTCAGTCGTCAGGCGTAACGCGCGTGCCGGGAGGCACGCGCTCGCCCTCAGAGCGTGCCTCTGCTGTCTTGTGAGAGAGAGAGACAGAGAGAGAGCGAAAGGCGCGCGTTGGCTATGGAAACGCTCTTTCTTAGAGGAACGCTCTACCAGCTCGCAAAGAAGGAGAACGCTCCCTCACCCGCGAGAGACAACGTTGGCACAGGCAGCGTCTTCTAGCGAGTTTCTTGATTGAGAAATACCGACTGCTCGCATTGGAGAAGCGTTCACCGGCAACCCATATATATATATATATATATATATATATATATATATATATATATATATATATATATATATATATATATATATAGGCACTGGATCTTGACTTGCAATGAAGTGCCGGTGGGAGATTTCCTGAAATACTTTTTTCTATGTCGGAGGTGTTCATACTTCCTAAATACATTTATTAAGTGCAGCATAACATTTAAAATGTTGCAGTGCATGTAAATTTGCAATTTATTCATTATTTTGTCAGAGTACTTTGTGTACTATTAAGGCATTACAAAGGAGGCTCACATTGTGCATAATTGTTAATAACAACGTATGTACAACTATCAGTTACAATAAAAAATATACTGTATTACAGCAAGAGTACCACACGGAACAGTAGCGGAACGGCACTAAATTTCCGCTTGGAAACATGTGATTGGAAAAGCGTCTCAGCAAATTCACCCCCCCCCCCAATAAAGTAACGAGATGCCCGTGTCCTGCATAATATCGCGATACGGGCAATACATCGTAAATATATTTCACTACCGAGATATATATACATTATTCAAATGTATCTCGATACAGCAATACAGATACTGAAAAGTACCTCTGAAATACTATCGCGATATTCTTGTATCGTGATACTGCCCAGCGCTGTGAATAAACGAACAAGTAATAAAAAAAGCAAAGGAAAAGAAACGATGCCACTGCAAAAGAAAAGTGCAGCCAGCGACGACCATGCGACACCATGTACTGTGTAATGATGCAGTTCATACCCCGAAAGAGAAATGAAAAAAAATGGGAGGACGCTTTTAGGAGCAGGACGCGATAGCCTAACGCCTTTAATAGTGGGATGAGATAGTGTGATCGGGCCCCGTTCGTATCGCAACGCCCCTGCGTTAAAACGCACAGAGATAATAATTGAAAACCAGCTTCTCCTCTGTAATGCTCTACGCATCTCAACGCACGGAGCTCCCTGGGAGGCGAGCGCCATCTGGGTGACGATTACGCAAGTTACCTACCCGGACCAACGCTTCCACTCTATATACCTAGCGCTGCTGATTTTTCGACTCAAGGACACCGGATTTTCTCCGAGAAGAGCTTCTTAGCGCTGTTGCGTTGAAATTGCAAAGCAGGGGAGTAACTCATCCCAGCATAAATCATAAAGGTGGTAAGGCATTGATAAAGTAAATAAACAGGGGTGCAAAGACAGAAGGAAACTTTTCTGGGAAAGCCAGTGTGTATACTGACACTGTGTAGCGCTGTGCATGCATGCGTCTGATGCTGTCATTGTCAAGCACTGATAACTGCTTCTCTCGGGAATCCCGGGCGAAAATCATACCGCATCCGCTGACCCCCTCCCCAACTCAAACAAAAAATAAATAAAAATGAAACCCCTTTTAAACGAATAAATATAGGTATTTCTATGATTCTTTATGATTGAGGGGATATAGTTGAGGCAAAAAAAAAGAGAACTTCGTTGCCCCGGCAACAGTTGATTTCAATAAGTTTAAACGCCAATTACACGCGGATGCGACATGAAAAAATGGCGTAAATCAGCTCTAAGTAGACCAATGAAGGGCGTTCGTCAAGCAGGTACATTATATGTGTTTACGTCTGAATTCATAGCCATTGGAGTTGATCCCATGATGTTTCCAAATGAGAGGTGAAGTGGATAGGGGAGGGGGCTGGGTTTTCACAAAGTTGACGGGAAAAAGGGTATAGCGTCGCTACATGACAAGCTAGGAGAGTTGTGCTACGTATCAGCACAAGGCTGTTTGGAGTCGAAGCACCAACTCAGCGGGAGTAGAACCCATCGTTTTTAGGTGACTATAGCCGAAGGCCTATGCTATCACCAGCTAGTCCCTAAACGTCGTGCGACATAATGTAAGAGACACCTATAGTTTTTTATTATCCGCTGCGATGACCACAAGTAACTCAGGTATGTAACACTACAATCATAGACGGGAAAGCAGACGTGATAATGGCTACAACACTAGAACACAAACGGTATCGCATCGCACACCGTTTCATTTTTGGCTATAGTTTTCATTTCACTCACGATTCTCTCACGATTGGCACGTTTCAATAAGAAAACTACAAATAATAACTCTCTTGCCTTGTATGAAGTCATCATACGTTAGCTTCACAAGGCTTCCTCTTTCATTCAGGCAATTATTAACTTCTATCTTTCCGAGAGCGTGAGAACACGAAATTGAATACTTACGTAAAAAGAACACGACTACGTATTTCCTACGCAAGATCTTCTCGATACTAGACGATGCGGCAGCAACTCCAAACAACGAACCCACGAAGGATGTACACGAACTAACGCATGTAGAATTTATCGGAAGCAGTGGTCCTGCGCGCCAGTCTGACAAGCCACTGCAAACTCCCGTATTTTGCATTTGCGGGTCGCTATACGGAATGCTAATTCGTCCTTTTGTTCCTCGCTTCGCATGATGCAGGCAAAGAAAGGAAGAAAAAAAGAATCTCGCGTTGCCGTTCTTGTCTCGTGTACAAGCTTCCCTCACACATCTCTCCTTCTGATGACCTTAGGTACTTCCGTGCCCTTGGTTCATTAGGAACAGCCCCCGCCTTTAAACTTCCACCATCACGCTCTCGCTCTGTTCCGGGTACCTTGTCCCGCAGGCTTCATTTGGCATTACTCTTACAAGATGTTTCAAGTTGTCGGAGCCCACCTTCTTCTTCTTCCTGTATTTTTTCTTCTTTAACATTTCGTTCATTTTCTGTTTTCCTTCTAAAATCGCACGACGTATAAAGAGGCAAGCACCGCTTCTAGCTATACTTTATATCACTGAGTTCATTTTGACGTTGCGCGTGTATTGTGGAAGAAAAAGAAAAGTAGAGGCACCATCGTTGAGTTTGAAAACACGCACACACACGGACCGCTCTCATCGTTCCTCATTTGCATGCGCTCGTAGGAGCACTTGCTATATACCTTCTTGCAGGATATATATATATATATATATATATGTGCCTTCGTAGAAACAGCATAAGCAGCGGCGAACCTGGAGAGATAACATGCTCGAGCTTATTCTCCTCTTTTCGAAGTACGCTCCCCCCTCGCCCCCTTCCTTTTACACTTATTTACATAAGTTACCGTATCCCAGAGGGCGAGCTGCGAGGGAGGAGGAGGGGGAGGGGGAAGGTTGAGTAGGAGTAGCACTCAAGAAAATTTGTTTCTCCTCAGTGGAAAGCCTAATGAAAGAAAAATCTAAGTTAGTAGAGCGAACGAGTCTATTTTTTGGTTAGTGTGTATGTCTGTGTGCTTTATGCTAAGCCGGGCACGTGCCTTCTACGAATGGCAAATATGCCCTCTCTGTCTCCACACACACACACACGCACACTCACACACACACACACACACACACACACACACACACACACACACACACACACACACACCGGGACTTCAGCCTCACCGAAGTTTGCGAGTGTTTACATACTATCCCTCGGGCTTTACTTATTGACGATGCGTTTTTGCAACGGCTCGGCGCAGTTCTCCACCGTGGCTCGTTGTTTCGCTCTTGTAGCAAACAGTAGACCATCACTGGTACGGGCCTTTTTATTCTTGAAGCTGGAGGTGATGGATTGCCACCGATGTTGAACTTTCTGCCCAATACACCCCCGTACACGCTTGCTCACTTTGTTACACGATAAGGTGGTTTGAATGGCTTTTGGAAACAAAGCAGGGTCTCCTTTGTCTTGTTGCGCCATTTTTGCCGCTGCTTTGTGCGCTTATGGTGATCCTTCTGCACGTGGCTATGTCAGTGAATATTTTTGTTTTGGTCTTAGACTAGACAAAAGCAAGATGCGGTTTGCATAGACGTTAAACTTGGTAGGTGATGGAGGATACGGTAAGGGGGGGGGGAGGGAGTTGAGTGAGTCGGCACGTGACTAGAATGTTGACTTTGTCGCGTTAAAGCAGTTCAGGCGGGAGGACATTTCAGAGGGCCGCGATAAAAGTGAGCTTGTGAGAAAAATAAAGTTGGTGCTCGTTAGTTTGACACTCTGACAAAGATCTGTTTGATCAGCGAAGAGACGAACTCATGCCCTAATTGGGCTGATGAAGTAAGCCAGGCTATTGGGCCTGCTAATTTGCATGACAAAAGTAGGCTGACTGAGCCCGGAAGCTACGGTATATTAATTAGGCTCTTTTTCGGGTAATAGAAGATGGGCAAACCGTTTTGCACGTATACTATATAAAAAAGTTGCCGTTGCTCATGTAATATGCATGCACCAGTTCGCGCTAAGCTTTTTTTTCGTGTTAGTTTTGTTCCGTTAACAATACATAGTATGCAGTATCGGTCCGCATATTTTTGCAATGTTAGATAAGGCTAATTTGATAATCAACCGCAGGTTATGATATTATTGATTAGCATGACCACGTCGAAAGGGGCTGATAGAGCGCGAGCTCGTAGACGAAATTGCGCACGTGTTTCGCGTCATTACCTCAAGGCAAAATACTGTTCTTGTGGGTGATCAATGAATCGGTTACCATAGGAACAGTGGGGCCTCGGTTCGACGTAATGCTATCATACGCCGTCGACACTGACATACTACGAATGTATGTATGTATGTATGTATGTATGTATGTATGTATGTATGTATGTATGTATGTATGTATGTATGTATGTATGTATGTATGTATGTATGTATGTATGTATGTATGTATGCGAACAGCGTTCCAGACTGTTATCCCATGGACATAACAGTAATGAGTTATATGTACTTGTCGCATTATGAACACTTTTGCTTGCGGCTGTTGACAGAACCTCCCGCAACGTTTCTTAGCCCGAATCACAATGCAATAAAGCACTGCCATGCACTGCAGGGCTCAGGAATCACGCTGACTTCAACCGCAGCTACCGTAATGCTAACATTGCGACCTCTAGGACGTACACATCTACATCTCGGTTAGCTGAGCACAGCACGTCTAAAGCACACTCTCCTTCTCACGTGCTGACGTTCGTCCGTTGCTGCACTGGTAAATAACCAATACTACCTGGGGGCATGTAGGGTAGAGGATGAAGCAAGCGCACTGCAGCGTTCTGACTGCGCGATTCCTGTCATACCACATCGACACATGTCGCAATTGTGGAATACTATAACCACAGCTTGTGTGTAGATGGGAAGCAACGGACGAGAGACTGCCGTACCAACAGAATCGGACTGTGTCGCGCTGCAGCATCAACAACAACAACAACAACAACAACAACAACAACAACAACAACAACAACAACAACAACAACAACAACAACAACAACAACAACAACAACAACAACAACGATGACGACGACGACAGAATTTTCGCAACCACCACAGCAACAAAAACAACAGAATTTGCCTTCCATGTTGGCACAGAAGCCCAGGGGAAGATAGAGGCTTGAATTTATTGACACATCGTTAAAAACGATGAAGAACGGGAAATGTCAATGGAGCCAACGTTTCGACAAGTGGACCTGTCTTCGTCAGGACGGCAACTCCACATCAGCGGGATAGCTTTCATGTGTGACAGTTTGCCAAGGTAAATTATTGACGGCGCAGCCATTTCTGCAGGGTAGCAATGCAAGGTAGCAATGTAGCATTTCGGCATGTTCATGTATAGAGGGTCTGCTCCGACTATGACTCCGACTATGACTCCGGCTATGCTCCGACTCCCACGGCATAGGACGCAGAACAGTGACAGCGTAAGCTAGATTTTGACGCGTGCTCTCCCATTCTTCTCTATCAGTCTTATTCTGTTCCTGAAAGTTTCATTTACCAGAACCTTGGCATATCGCTTTTGAATGGCAGACAGTGCTGCCCGTGATCACTGCGGCAGCGATGAAACGATCGCTTACATCCTGCGTGATTGTCCTTGGTACTGCAACCATGGCGTCAGTCCCTCTCCGCAGATATGGCCCTCCTCCATGACCAACCGCTGTCTGATCATCATCATCATCATCATCATCATCATCATCATCATCATCATCATCATCATACCATCTTATGTCCACTGCAGGACGAAGGCCTCTCCCAATCTTCTCCGTTCTTGCCTGTCCTGCGCGAGCTGATTCCATTGGACGCCTGCGAATTTCTTGATTTCGTCCCTCCATCTTTCTGTCGTCCGCGGCTACGCTTGCCCTCTTTTGGTATCCATTCCGTCGTTCTAACTGTCCATCGGTTATCTATCCTTCTCCTCACGTGGCCTTGCCCATGTCCATTTTTTTCGTAATATCGCAATGCCGGAACGTTAGAGTTTCGCAACAGAAAGCGACGAAAGAACTGCTCAAGTATCTGCGAGAAAAGGGCCACGTTGAACAACCCTGACATTGCAGTGTTTGTGTGTGTGTGCTTAGCTACACCTCTTTATTTATTTTTATTAAATGTAATTTAAGGAAAGCGTGGTGCTCATGTGCGGCGTCGGCTACTCCTTTTCGTCACAAAGTAATGAAGAATCCATCAAAGCGAATGAATACAACGTCTCAGACACGGACACGCATTCAGAGTAACTATTCCAGTAGAACTGTCCACGAAACGGCATATTCATCGATTACAAACGTTCACACATCAGCACTGTCCACACAGTCGACATCAACATGATCGCATAGCGCATACCGATCCCCTTCAAACTGTCTCCATCCTTTCTTTCTTACCTTTCTATCTCTCCTTCCCCTTTCCCCAGTGCAGGTTAGCCAAATTGGAAAGTTTTCTTTCCGGTTAACTTCCCTGCCTTCCGCACAACTTTTCCCTCTCTCCGCCTTTCTGCCCCGCAAACATCGATGCCCATCGGCGCCCGATGGTGATCATCAGAAACGTCGATGCGATACGGGCCTGAGGTTAACGAGGCTCATTTGCCGTGACATTGAATAGCTGCTTATACATTACGTGCTCCAAGCTATACACCCCTCGATCCTCAAGCTTTGGAAAGAGCCCGTGCACGTACAGAAATCTCGCGCGTACTCGCGCATCAACGACAGCGTCCACGATCGGAGCTTACCCTAACGTAGTACGCTTAACACTAACCGTTATGACAAGCTCTAACCCTCAACAGGAACGCACATAGCTGAGCGTACTCCTGCTCTTCAGTATCGCCCGTAACGAGAAAATGTCCCTGCAAATAACTCGGGCGACTGAGACGCAATTAGCTCTCGGCGAAGAAGCGAGCACAGTGGAACAAACTCTCGGGATATGTTATAACAAAGGCGGGCATGGCATTCGGGGTGTCGTAATGGTTAGGGTCTTGCATCCCGCAGGATGCAAGACGCTGTTGCTGTATCGTTAGTTGCACGAATGAGTTCGGTTCAATCACATTCGTACGGACCTTAATTGCCACGGCTCTCTTTACTGTTTGCGCTGCAGGATTGCATTTCCCCAACCGCTGAAAGTGTTCGTGCTTTCGGGCAGCGAGAAATTGAGAGGGACGAAGGAATAGACAAAAGACGAAAGCACTAGAAGGAAGTAGAGGGTTCAAAATCAGGTCGCGGAATAGAATTTTCGATGGAGGCGAAAGTGCTATAGAGGCCCACGTGCTGCGTGATGTCGGTGAACTTTAAAGAACACCACGTGGTCGAAATTGCTGGATGATGATGATGATGATGATGATGATGATGATTGTGGTTCGGTTTAGGAAAGGACGCTAATTTCTGCAGCCCATGTCAGGAGCACGGCTAAGCGTCCGTGGGTGAAGGGGAAAGGGACTGAAAGAGATGGGAAATTGCCGGAGCCCTCTACTTCGGCGTTTTACTCCACTTTCTACTCTTTTAACTCCCTTTCCCTTACCCTCATAGACGCTGCGCCGTGCTCCCGACAAGGACAGCAGAAAATAGCGTCCTTTCCTTCACTTCATTAAACGAATCACAATTCTTCTTCTTCTTCTTCTTGTTATTATTATTATTATCGAACTGCCGACGAAATAAATGGATATAGCATAGCCACTTAACACATTCGCAGAAACAATAAATAAATAAATAAACTAGCGAAATGCCCGTAATGAAAGATAGGTTATGACAGCCAGTAAAGTGTCGGAATCGGAAGTAATTTGTGTCATTTCGATATTTCGAATGCACGCTTTGTAATTGCAGTTTATTACTATTGCCTGATTGTAACGTTGTCGTAGTGCACTCGCCGCAGACAGCAACAGCTCCAGCGACCCCTCGCTCGGCGTCGAAACGGCCAAAAACGCCGCAGTCGATCGCTTGAATGATTTATCATATTAATTTATTAATTAATTACTTAATTAGTCGGCTGCTCACATTCCTCAGCCGGTCCTCACACGTCTATTGTCATGGGAAACAAGGTTAAAAACGATGGACGCTACATTCTCACGAGGTTACTTCAACAGACTCCGTCTTCTAACTTTACGATTGCGCACCCCGCATACCTTTGAAGTAAACGTCTACGTGCAATGAATACAGACGCTGCAGTTCAGGCGAGCTAAAGAATACTTGAGTGGCATAATGGTTTGAAACGGGGGAATTCAAAAAGTACGCACCCCTTTCAACCGTAACACCCCTTTTTATTCGCCCAAAATAAAATCATTCTTCGAAGTTCCACAGCTATGTCCTAGACATTTTATCTAGAGTCGAAAAAAGGGGGGGGAGGGGTCAGTCAAAAGATGACCGGCCCCAGTCATCCGAAATGATCCGCTCCTACGCAATTGGCTCACGCTCGAAAAACGCACCGAAAAAAAAGGCAAGATGCCGAAGGAAAAAAAAAGTCAAATCGCAACTACTTCAAAAGAAGCATACCGCAGAGAATTGGCTGAAGCATAGTGTTTCTAGACACTAAAATCAGTGGGCGCACTTTAGCGGGGGACGTGTGTGTGTGTGTTAGAGAATATATAAAAAATTGAAAACTCAGAAAACCAGGCAATACGGGGAATATGCGATGCAAGGTTAAGTAACGTACTTGACGTCTGGGAAGCACGGCAGAAAACCCACGAAAAAAAAAGAGGTAGACAAAAAGAGAGTGAAAGTAAGTCAGACAGGAAAGTGATGGCGCAGGTATAGAAAGAAAGTGCTCACTTTGTAGCACTTGCTTTTTTTCGGGAGACCTACATTTCTCGCCAATTCGGATCTGGATAAAGTAGAGGGCCACGCTTTGATCTCCGGTTCGGTGCTTTTAAATAAAAAGAAAAAGAAAGAAAAGGAGAGAGCAAGAGAAGGACCGAGGAGTTTCAAGTTGAGTGCTTTTCAGGACCTGATCCGACTTGGCTATAAGCCGACCGAAAGCTCTCGAAGTTTTTTTTTCTTTGTATTGGTGGCTCTGAAAGCAAGACTTTCAATATGGAATACAGTAGCGTATAGCCTTGTGCTTGAGTTTTAATGGATTCCTGACGTGTGGAAACTTACAAACAGGTGACTAAAATTTACAGGGGAGTTCGAGGTTATCATACTGATAGATAAATATTGCATAGTAAAGATTGTAATGGCGGCAGAAGCAGGTGATATGGCTATGATCAGGAGAGGACTGTGAGCGACGGGAAACCCCTGCAGTGTCCATAGTGTTTACAAATTCAGGAGGGCCTCTTTGTTGGCGCAGCGATTATCAACACATTCGAGCTGAAAAAATCCTGTCGGCGCCGGCGTTGGTGTGTTGGCCTGTAAAAGATACAAATATGATAAGGTCTCACTGATAAGGTACAAATATGATAAGGGAATCGCACTTGGCATCCCATGGATTAGCGCGCGCCATTTCTGCGTTCGTGGGGGAAACGGAGTGTAGAGGATACTGAAAGAAGAAGAAGAAGAAGAAGAAGAAGAAGAAGAAGAAGAAGAAGAAGAAGAAGAAGAAGAAGATACACGATGGCAGACAGGACATTTCAGTCCTTCCTCCACTGTTCTCGTTCATTATCTCAAAAAATTATAAACGAGCCATATTTGCCATATTTCTCCTACGTTTCTACATTTAAATACAAAAAACTCAACATTGGCGTCAGGTTACCGTAAATTTGCTCGCCACTGGCGCACCAGAGGCATAAAATGTGAGGGGTGAAGCAGGCTACTTTGTTCGGTTAGAGTGACTTTACAGGATAAGAAATGATTGCTCGGGCATTCTGAACAGTTGTGTGTGGATAAAAACGGCCCTACTTATTTCCTCCAGCCGCCGTATTTGCGCCTTGATTGCTAGTGCTGCGAACACCAGCACGCGAGGAATGCTCTACGTCCATTTTAGGAACGGTTGGTCAGCATTCAAGAGCAGTTGCACAAATGTCCCCCATTCGATTCTATCCGATTTGCTGCCGCCACTATTCCATGGGTATCTGATTTGGTCTCAAAGATCAAAGAGCTCCGCCACGGTGGTATAGTGGTTATGGGACTCGGCTGCTGATCCGAAGGTCGCGGGATCGAATCTCGGCCGCGGCGGCTGCATTTCGACGGAGGCGAAATGCTGAGGCAGTGTACTGTGCGATGTCAGTGGAAACCCCGGGTGGTCGAAGTTTCCGGAGATCTCCGCTACACTCTTAGCACGGTAACCTTTAGTTTATTTTACAGGTACACATAAATGTGAAAATATGCGTCTTTACTAAAGGTTAAAGTGCTTTAACCTTTAGTAAAGCAGCATATTTTCACATTCTTGTGTACCTATAAAATAAACTAAAGGTTACCGCGCTAAGAGTGTACGGCGTTTCTCATAGTCCAGAGCTGGTTTTGAGGCGTTAAACCCGCACAAATCAATGAATCCAAATCAAAGATCAAAGATTCGCGCACCAACTGGAGCAAACGCACTGTTTTCTCGCGAACACTAGGAGGTCACGTCCACTCGAAACACGTCGAAGGACCACCCCCCTCTCACCGAGAACAAAACGTGCTTACGCTACAAGTCTTTGGCCCCAAAAAAAGGAAACTGCTTCTCGGCCGTAAATTTTTCGTCGTATCGTCATTCTTGAGCTTCCTTAACAATCTGCTCTTCTGGTCTGCACAACGACTTCAAGATTAAGAAGCAAGATAAAAATGATTAAATGAAGGAGGCCCGTTATCGCTGAACGCTGAGCTGCGCCCGAGGCCCCATATCGTCTATCCTCGTCGCCATGACAATAGAGTTGCGAGAGCCCTCTAGCGGCGGTTGTCACGAGCGCCGTCGTTATAGCACGAATACTCATATTCTTTTCTTTCGCAGCGCCGGAAGTGCGAACAAAGGCAGCCCTGTTCCCCTTCAACACTGGACCACGTAGGATCGTTTGTGCGCTTCCGTTCTATTGTGCGAGCGTTCACTTTATGCGGGAGGATATCACAAAGCCAGAATTTTTTTTTTTGTATAGGGCGAATTAAAATAATGAAAGGAAGCAAACGCGTGTATGTGTTCCTTGTGTAATACGCGCTGCAATTGTTTAGCTGCCCAGCGAGATGGGGGAGAAAAGGTCAGGTCAAGCGGGCATTAACACTTGGCTAACGAAGCCGTGGCCTTTAAAGCGAGCGGTGGCCATGGATAAGCCTAGAGCCGTAGAGCCCGTAGAGTAAAATTTTGCATAGACAACGAGGAATTATAAAAAAGGAGTTTTTGAAAATTGGCTCTGTTGCGCCCTTTATAACACTTGAAGGCGAAAGCGTGGTGCAAATATGATAATACTTGATCGGATTTCGCATAGTGCAAATAACTATACTTGGTCGGGCTTAACGTACCAAAACCAGTTATGATTGAGAGGTACGCCCCGTAGCCAAGGAATCCGGAGTAATTTTAACCACACGGGGATATTTATTGCACCTAACTCTAAATACACTGTGTTATGGGAGACATTATTTGTAGTTTAACATTAGTGCGCTAATTAGCATAAACGGAACGACATTAAAGTGGACTAAGAAACGAATTGTCGTCGACGGAGAGGGAACCTACAACATTCGTATAACGCGTCCGATGCTCTACCGATGGACGTACGGTGGCGGTTGTTCCCTCGCCCGTTTTATTGGGAGCCTCTGTTCGTGTGATGGTGGCAGGGTTAGCCAGCGCTATGCGTATTCATGGCAAACGAGTGTGAAACACTCTTTTTTCTTTTGCCAACTGGCGCCCCACAGAACGTGACCGTATAACAGCAGGCAGCTGACCACTAGTCCCTGGTATATGGCGCATCAAGACACCAAGTTTGGCAAAACGAGACCCTCGTTATAGAAAGAACAAAAGAAGGGGAACTGACTAACGGCTCATCAGCTGCTATTGGTCAGCTGCCAGCTCGTGAAACGAGCTATATCCTCGCTGATATATATTCGTTGCCGTACATGGATATTCTCTGCAGTGTCCAGAGGGAGCTACTGTTAAAGGGAACACTTGAGCGCAAGGCGTGTCCGCATTTGCTTCCTTGCAACGCTTCTGTAGTATGTATTTGCGGCACATCGGTCGCGGTTGTCAATTCTTATTCCCTTGGACATGTCGGTACCATCAGCGGAGATTATTTGCGCATCCATCTGCGCTACTGAGGCGTCAGTAATAGGAAAGGCGCATATTCGAGTGCTCCCTTTATAGAGTGAACGGTACCGTATGCACGGTCAACAGCAAAAGTTTACGGGACGTGAAACTGTCGAAATATCTATGTTATCACATGGCCTCTTAGCCTGCGATTCACTGTTACAGCCTGTACATCGCAAAAACCCCTATCCAGTTAAAGATTTCTTTCGAGGCCATGTTGCAAGGCTAAGCGGTAATATAGATTGTTGGAAAGTTTAGCATACCGCAAACTTTTGCGGTTGACTGTGCATCTACGGGTGTATCTTTCTTTCTTTCTTTCTTTCTTTCTTTCTTTCTTTCTTTCTTTCTTTCTTTCTTTCTTTCTTTCTTTCTTTCTTTCTTTCTTTCTTTCTTTCTTTCTTTCTTTTCTTTTCTTTCTACGCACGGTAGCTTAGCGGTTAGCTGTTGGCTCGCATAAGTTCGTGGTAGCGGTATCGAATCCCGGCCACGGCGCAACGTTTCCATGGGGTAGAAGAAATGCAGAGAACACGCGGCTTTTTATATTTTCATGCACGTTAAAGAACCTCGGTTGTTCAAAATCACTTCGGAGCCCTCCATACCGACTGTGCCTCATAGTAATATGGTGGTTCTTTGGCACGTAAGACCTGCGCAGTTCTTATTTACGTAAATTTCACGTTTTCCGCGTCAACGAATGTAGGACGGGACACCGGGCGTAGCTATTCGTAACCCGCCTACCTCGATCATCCGCGTTCCTTTTTGCTCTACATTTTTTGCGCACGTAGCCGCGAGTTCTTGAATAAAAAACGTGTTAGGTTAATGTTTCTCGAAGGGGTCACTAAATTATCGCTTCGCATAGAAGCAAAATTGAACAAAAAAAAATGAGCTTGACAAGGACAATAGGATTACTCTACATACCTATTTTCGTTTTCATGTAGTGCCTAGGATCACATCAGGAGCCCTAGCCGTTTTTCTTTTTTTTTTCGGGCGTACAGAATGACGTCATCTCGACCACTTGCTCTTTCTTTCTCGAAAGTGTAGAGCCGCGTCAGATGATCGTCCCTCTCTACGTCATAACCCCCCCCAAGCCTACTCCAGAAAGACCGAGCGCACCGTTAGCATGAATATTTCATAGCCGACTCAGAGGAGCACAAAAGCTAAACACGCAACGCATTCTGTAAAGAACGGAGCACCCGCGCATGCGCAGTAAAGCGGCATACGTATAACCGTAAAGTCCAGCCAACCACACTCCTTCGCCTCGTTTCTGTTTTCAAAACCTGTTTTTTTTTCCACCCACGTAAATAAATGATGCTGCGCGTCGGACTCGCCGCTAAGCCGCTTGCAACCCGACCTCTCGCGTTTTTCTTTCCATCGAAAAACCGTGGTGTGTGTAAACTTTACCCCACAAACAACGGTGCAATGCTGTAAAAACGAACTGCGGACTGCGTCTCCGTGAACCAGTCGGGGGGAGTTGGCCTCTGCCATTGTCATCCTCTAATCACTTTGCTCTAGATGGCAGCCGAAGGGAAGGATTAACGGTGCGCAGTGGGCAAGTCAGCCTTCCCTTCTGGCTTCTCGCAATGTGCAACCAGCTGCCCTTGTCAAATGGCATCAGGCGAACCCTGTAAGAGTCGCTACACTGCACGAATTTGTTCAACCTGAGGGTGCGCTTCGCCTCACTAATTTGGCGCAGTGCGGCTAAAGCTACCGCAAGTCGCTTCCAGCGTAGGAGAACATGATGACCGCAGGAAGAGCGACCCTGCATTTTGCCACGTTTATTCACTCTATGCTCGACGCCCACTGAATAGAAGTTTTTATCAAATGGTTCGGGAGTGTGGCATAATGTTTTCTTCATTCATTGATTAGTAGCGCACGACAGGGAAGCCTTCTTTCCGCTTTTTTTTTTTTTCTGATCATGCAACTTACTGGCGTTGGCGATCTGCTGGTGGCTTTTCTGGGCTGCGCCACACTGCACGTAATTGGTCAGGCGACGCGCAGCTGCAGGTTGCGTATCAACATTGCCGCGCGAGTGCGGCGTGGCTGGTGTTCAAAAACTTTGCGGTCTCGAGACCATGCACCAAGTACACACGCAAAAGAAATGAGAGGAGGCCCGCCACAAGGAGCAGCAGCTTACGGAGGACGCAGAGTAGTTCGCATGTTTTATTCATCCGCAATGTTTGTGTCTCTCTCATATTTGAAGTAATAGGTACGTGCAGGTATTCGCTGCACAGGCTATCTATCTATCTATCTATCTATCTATCTATCTATCTATCTATCTATCTATCTATCTATCTATCTATCTATCTATCTATCTATCTATCTATCTATCTATCTATCTATCTATCTATCTATCTAACATCTGCTTGGACACGCACTCTTGATAGCGTTGTAGTGTCTACACTAGAAGATTCGCTATTGTTCAGGGGTGTTAGTAGTTGGAAATAGAGGAAAACAAAGTGAAAGGTTGATGCCTCCTTACTTATGAAGGAATACACCGAGAGACGAACAGAAAGAGATTCGTGTCTCAGAAGCGGCTCCATACCTTTAATAAATAAAGAATGTGGCTGTGTGTAAAAGTGAGGGAGGGAGAGAAATAACCTCGTGGATCACCTGTGTATTTTTTTCTATGTTTTTTTTTATTTCTTCACAAAGCAAGCCTGTCAAACATCTTCGTACACCTTGCGTGACTCGCCACGCAGCTTAACAGTAATCTTAACATGCTGAAGTATGCTCTAGCAAGAAACATATTAATGTTGACAATTTAAGGGCTACTTGGCCGCATTCCTACTAGTTCATCCGGGGTCTTGCGGTGCGCGTGAATACACACAAAAGAGCCCATGTTTGGACATGTTGGTAATGCATGGCAACATTTTTTTTTCGCATTGAAGGCGACAGAGGGGAGACGCAAGGATGCAGGATAGCTTTCGGCATTTTTGGCGTATTTGCTGGAACGACGTGTGCATAAATCGCCCGCCGCACCACTGGGTGTCCAAGGCAATACAGGTGACTCTCGTTATAACGAACACCGATAGAGCGAATTGTTGTTTATAGCGAACTATATGGAAACTGTCATTTGTCTTTTTATGTATCTTTTTAGAGCGAAATTTAAAGTGCGAGAGCCGCCGTAATATCGGTGGAAACTAAGCAAAAATTTGCAACCATGGTTAAAAATGCTGAAGTAGAAAGGACCCTTTCATTCTTGGACATTGTGAGAAACCTTTCTTCGCAGTGCCATGAAAAAGAACCAATCGAAGATGACATCCTTTTCCAAATAAATATGAACGCAGGCCTTGTTTTGCAAGATGAACTTCGTTCTCCTATGATTTCACGTCCTATATACGCGGTTTGAAGTGTCACAAGGCAGGCAAGCGTTACTTCTGTTGCGGTGGATTTCCGGCATAAAGTAATGCGTTTGTTAAAGCCAGGATCTCTCGCACTCGCCGCACTGCCGATTTGTTAGAGGCATTTTTCATCTTTCCTGTTACAACGAATATGGGATATAACGAACTAACCTACACTTCCAACATTACTCAGTTATAAAAAAGTTCGAGTACAACTTAAAGCAACAGAACGCTTTTCGACTGATAAGTCAGATAGAATGACGATTGAATTTGTTGAAGTGTACTTATTAATCTGCCGATTCTTTTGATGCACTCTCTGTAGCTGCTCAGAAACGACATTTCTTGTTCGAATATTCAATAAATGATGCTCTAACACTACTGTCCCGGGAGCTAAGGTTACTCGCGCTTCAATGACTTCCCCAGCGGTTTGCGTCTGGCGTCTTCTCGTAAAGTTGCATGCATGGGCGCACGCTCACGGTATCTGCAACGGAAGGCCAGGTGACCATTCTAGTGCAGGAGGAATGCTACAGGACATAAGTACATACCAACAATTGAGCCCTAAGGTGAGAAACATCGACGAGAGATTCGAAGGCATACACAGGTGTGCGCAGGAAAAATGAGAAAACTCTGCAAAAATCACTAAAGAGGCAATGACAAAGTCTTGAAAGTTCAAGTAGCCGTATATGTGGACAAGCGGCGTTGTTAAAGATTGCCACCACCAAGCCTTAAAAACTGAAGCACCTTCTCCAGTTGGGGGCTTCGCGGGGCTAGCGGAAAATTTCATAACATTGTGTCCGGTCATGGGTCTTCGGAGGGCCACATCAATATATTGTACCTGTCTCATACCGCTTGAGGGGGAAGAAGCGTTCTTTTTATCGCTCCTTACAACGAATTATCGATGGATTATAGCTCTGTTGAACAGAACTCTGCCAAAGTTAAGGCGCTCTGCCTTTCTTTCCATTGTTACGACTTTAGAACTGCGACTAATAAAGCTTTCAGAGTCCACTTTCTGCCTTCCCGTATCTAGAGGAGGTAGGCAGGGCACAAGGAGGTTTAAAAAATTTTGTAATTTTAAACCTCCTTGGCAGGGCATGTTCCTAGGATAGCGAGACCAGGCGTTCTCGTTGACCTGGCGTACAGTATCCAACCTTTTTGAGAGCCAGTGTTTTCGACAGCCGAGGAGCTTGTAGCCTGCTACGTAGTAAGAAATAAAGCAATAAGGCATAACCTCGGGGAGTGTCGAGTAAAAGTATTAAAGTGCAGTAGCTTACGTGCAAAAACCACAAGAAAGATTATGAAGTACGCAGCACTTGGGAGCTCCGCATCAATTTCTGCAGTAGGCCTAACTCTCCCATAGGAAGCTCAGTTGTAGTCGCGGGCATCGTGTCAACATCATCAAACTCTAGATGTGTTTATGAAACTCTCTCACCCCGAATGAATCTCAATACACGAATAAATGTGAAGAGAGACGCATTTGGGGTGAAGCCCAGAATGGAGGCATATGGCGCCCTTGTCTACGGCTCGGACGAGCCTAAGATTTGTCACTTTCGCTCCGAAAGGGAAGGGTAATCCATTTCAATTGTATTGGAACACACACACAACACACACACACACACACACACAACACACACACACACACACACACACACACACCACACACACACACACACACACACACACACACGCACGCACGCACACACCTTTACTTTATAGGTACAAAAAAACGAAAATATTCTCCTTTACTAAAGGCACCTATATAAGCACGGCAACCTTTAGTTTATTTTATAGGTGCACAAAAACGTGAAAATATGCTCCTTTACAAAGGGTACCTAAACTGTGAAAATATGCTCTTTAACTTAAAGTACCTGAAGGTAACATTTTGTAAAGGAGCATGTTTTCACATTTTGTGTACGCATAAAATAAACTAAAGTTTACCGTGTTTAGAGTGCACACACACACACACACACACACACACACACACACACACACACACACACACACACACACACACCACACACACACACACACGCACACAAGCCCATATCTCAGCTCACTTCGCGGTACATGGTCGACGGCAGTGCATGGCTGCAACGCACACTGCATACACCATTTAGTTTCAATACTCCTTTTTCGTATTCTTGCGCGCGGACAAAATGTAACAAAAAAAAGACATAAAGAAAGCCGCGAACAACGTGTGGCGGACTTTGCGAAAAAGAGTGCAGCATATTATGTATGAGGGGCTGCAGCGGACGACATTATAGCTTTGTAGCGTGGTGGCGTTTGAAAGTTGCAATAAACGTACGAAATTTTTCTATTATGCGCATTGCCTTCTACACCCACTTGCAAGCGGTTGTACATAGGCGAAAATGTGAACGAGGAATGGAAACAAGAGAAGAAATAAATTGCACGAAATTTTGCGCAAGCAGGCTGGCCCTATATTTGTAAGGGGGCCGTGCCGACGGTACACCGCCGGCACTTGTGGCATTGCTATTTTTCAGAGAGTTGGCGTGCGGCAATTCGCAGTGTAATAAGGTTAGACCGGAACGATTCCGCGTGTATGGCAGGAAGTCTTTTTTTTTTCGGAATTCCCGCCGCTCGTACGGAGGTGTGGATTACAAAAAAAAAGAAGAAAAAGGACCAGGAATTGCTGGAAGGTAAATTGTTGCGCCGTGTTCTCGCTCTAATAATGACAAATGTCGAGTACCGCCGCGTTTCTCGCGAATTCCGCAGAAACGGCTTAGTACGGCCGCATAAGGCACGTGTTACAGTTGTATTTTGCAATTTGTGCTAGACAGGAAAGCGTGCTATTTAGAGCTCCATTATAGTGTTAAACCGAGTACTCTGTGAGCCAGCACGACGCCTGTGAAATCTAAGTAAACAGCGGAGCTGATCTATCTATCTATCTATCTATCTATCTATCTATCTATCTATCTATCTATCTATCTATCTATCTATCTATCTATCTATCTATCTATCTATCTATCTATCTATCTATCTATCTATCTATCTATCTATCGGGCGCGCTATACCCTAGGGAGACGCCATACTTCGCTGTACAAGCAAGTGGCTTGGCGTGATGGGTGAGTTTACGCATGAGTTTCCTTTCTCCCTCTCATAATCTTGCACGCGTAAGTGCGTGCAGTGCGCGAGGTAGGCGCCAGACGAGCACCGAGCAAGACAGATTACACGGTACCTGAAGAACTTCTTTAAAGAAAATTGCGGAGTTCCGCCGGCAATTGCGAAGCACCGTGGCAATGAGGCAACGTCACGCACTGCTAGTCTTCGCGCTGTTTCACCTGTTTTGCGTTGGAGCACACATTATGAGATGCGAGTGCATTAATCTCCCATTCACGAAACAAAGAACGGAAAGAAGAACACGCTTCGCTTAGTGTGAAGGTGGGTGCTCTTTTGAGATGAAGTGGAGAGGTGCGGCACGTGTTTCGTCCTATACTTGTTTGTATACGGGTGTTCACCATTAGGCTGCGGCCGCAGTGTAAGCGATTTCCCCGAGTTGCGGGTTTGTGAACGAGCTTCAGTGCGTGGCCTCCATCAATCACACCGCTTGCGAGAGCCGTGCTTCATGCTTATTGCGTTTTACATGCATAATACGTATTTAATCTGCTCTGCAGTATCGCCTGAGAGGCCGATTTGAAACGTAGCACCACACACACTAAAACGCGCACGTAACGCAGCACATACCTGCGCCGTACACACATTAAAATGTTCCCATGTGCTTTCAACTATCACCTAAGAGAAGCGATGGCGAAAGCCTTATGGCACCTCTTGCACAACCTTAATCGAAGTTCGTCCACATTCATCAACATCGTCAGCAGCCTGTCTACCCTCACTGCAGGGCAAATCCCTCAGTCTTATACTTTCAGTTATCTCAGTCCTGGTGCTAACTGCAGGACCTTTATCCCCGCGGACTCGTTTATCTCATCTGCCCACTTATCTTCATGACGCCCCCTGTTATTCCTACTATCTCTATCGGTCAACTCTGTTAGGCTTGATGAGCAACGGTTGTCTTGCCTTCGCGTTACATGCCGCGCTCACATCCATGTGCGCCCCGCCATGGTGGTCTAGAGGTTATGGCACTCGGCTGCTGATCCGAAGGTCGCGGGATCGAATCCCGGCTGCGGCGGCTGCATTTCGATGGAAGCGAAATGTTGAGGTCCGTGTACAGTGCGATGTCAGTGCACGTTAAAGAACTCCAGCTGGTCGGAATTTCCGGAGACCTCCGCTACGGCGTCTCTCATAATCAGAGCTGGTTTTGGGACGTTAAACCCCACAAATCAATCAATGACATTCATGTGCACATTTTCTATTAAAACGTGTCGTACTTACCTATTGCCTATAGCCCAAAGCATTCTCGAGAGCCAAAAGTAAGGTAGCGGCACAGTCCAATACGAAAGGAAATAGTCCGAGTAATGCTTTTCTTCGGAAGCCTAGTGATCCCCAAAAGAACGTTTCACAGATCGCGGCGTATCGCATTAAAGGCAAAAACAAAGGAATTAAGCACCAGGTCATTCATACCTTTCGTAACGCGGAATCCAATTTATTACTAAAGCGAAATGCCCCCCCCCTTCCTTCTGAACCTAGAGCATGCTTTAATCGAATTGCGAATAGCCATAGCAACACCGCACATATTTCATGTGCACAGGGATGTACGTATTGAAAGATGTGCAACGGATATTACAAAGCCAGTAAAGCGAGACGATTTTATTGCTTTTCTTTCGCTTTCGTGGATGCGAAGTAAAGAAAAGCTTTTCCCCTCTCAACTCAAGTTACACGATGAAAAACAAAACAAAACGAAAACACGAAAGTCAAAGCAGAGAGCTCCCCCGTAAAGATAACGCACGCGACAATCCAATTAAACAAGCCCTCTGCGAACTGCGTTGTTAGGGGAAAAAGCTGTATGGAGGTGCTTACAAAACTCGGCGCACGACAGCACTTCAGAGGGACACCGGAACAACGAAAAATGAAAGGAAACAAAAAGTGCACTTTTCTTTTACATAGGTTGAGAGAACACAAAGTGACGGTTAAGGTGGATGCTTTCTCTTAAAAAAAAAAAAAAAGAACCCGGCCGCGGTGGTCGCATTTGCGGTGGAGGCGAGAATGCCAGAGGCCCGTGAACTGTGCGTTGTGAGTGCACGTTAAAGAACCCAAGGCGGTCAAAATTTCCGGTGCCTTCCGCCAGGGCTTTTCCCTCCTTTCTCTCTTTTTCAGTCCCCGTTCCCTACCCCAGCGGACACTTAGATTAAGTCTTAAATTCTAGATCAAGACTTAGCAAACCAGGCAGATTGACGATTAAGACAACGCTGATAGGCTTTATAAATTAGTCAAACTGCCAGTCAGTTTAACAACTGTCACTGATCGAATTGCCAAAACTTTTCGTTGACTAGGGTGTTTTAGCCAGTGATAGGACAATTCACAGCACGCTGAAAACTACTATGTCACGGCGTGCTTGAAAGAACGCCAGATATATATCATTCTAAGCCAATGAGGGTAACTAATCTGGCATGTGGTTAATCATTCAGTAATTGATGAATCACGCTTTCGAACGTTATTAATTATGCGAATAATGTTATTCAGTCTCTAAGATATCCATGCAAACTATATGTTAATAGGTTATCGGTAAAAGGGCATACCAGTAAATCGACCAATAAGTGAATGAGTTAAACAATTTATATATCAAATCAGAATATTAAACAATTTTCAGTCAAGGCGCCACTCATGTAAGCAATCATTTTTAAAAATTAGTTATTTCGGCTTTCAATTTGTTTGCTGATCAAGAAAGGAAGAAACTTCAAGTCCAAGCTATGTGTTTGTACACGGTGAGGTCACTTGATTTGATAGGAGTCGTCATGTCCAATTATCGAAACAATAAATCATAGTAACAAACCCAATAAGATCTCAGACAATGAGAGCAAAAGAAGCTCGGACAAATAAGAGACTACACAATAATTAAACAAATGTATAAACGGAAAGCCCACTTTTCAAAAAGACCTGAATAATGACGTCGTCTTCATTCGATCTCAATCCAGCCACTGTCATGCCTAGTAAATTTTTACGGCTGCGGTCTGGCAACGCTGCATTAGCAACGCGACAGCCCCGGCTGCTCTGCTTGCCGGGATCTCAAAGTCAACAGCGAAGAGCAATCCTGATATTGAGTAACGATGATAAAAAAGCCAAGCGCCATCTCGCGCGCAGGATAGGTAAAGACATGTACCGAGAACGGCACTTGGGGTGTTTTAAAAAAAGTTACCTTGTTCCTTTTTTAGCGCTTGTTTGCGTTACGCTGTGCGCGAAAGCGATGCTTAGAAGCATTAACGTTGTCGCTCTATTACGGTGAGATAGGGCGAGAACGTCGAATCTACAATCCCGGAAGTGAGTCGACTGCGTCTCTTAATGACGAAAAACACCATCGAGCTCGGATCGAACGCCCCTTAATGGAAGTAACGCCGTTTCGTAGAAACAGTGCTAGAGAGAGTGAGGGAGAAAGGTGGAGGAGGTTGAGAAGACTAGATGGATCTGGTGATCGGGATGTAAACACAGTCCGGTTCGCTTCGCGGTACTGGGGAAGGGGAGGGAATGGTTGAGGGAAGCAGTGGAAGCCCGTTGCTGACGCCGTGAACGTAGTAGCAGTTGTGTCTACATTTTTGTCGTGTTTATTTATATATTTATATACACATAGCACAGAGAAACCATTGGCTATAGCAGCAGTGGAAAAAGAAAAAAAAAAACGTTTTTTTTTTCTAAATATACATTAGAACAGTTCAATGGCACTAAGAAATTCATCTAAAAGTCACTCGCGTACATTCCCGGGTAAAGCATTCCAACTCTGAATCATACGAGGGGGAAAAAAACTGTACATAGACAAGTCTGAACGAGAATAAGAAAGAACAATAGATAAAGCATGAATTTGCCGAGTACTTGATGGAACTGAAAATGAAACGTAGTCTTGTTAAGAGCAACGGAATAAATTTTGATAATTATGCAGGTATTTCGGGCAATCGAGATGACAACGTTGATGGAGTGGTATTAGATGAACGCTTGAGAGGTCTGAGAGGGTGACAAATATCATTGATAACAGCGAAAAATAAACCGAACAGCTTTTTTTTCTGTACTGACTCTAATAATTTTATGTCCTTTTTAAATAGGGGTTCGATAAGATGGACGCACGCTCGAATATCGGGCGAATTAGTAATATTTGCAGATTACTTATTAACTTTGTCAATTCGAAATACCGCCAGGTCCATGAACTATCTTCAACAATGCCTTCGTGTGCGCTACAGCCAATACATTTTTAGGAGACAGTCAAGGAAAACGACCTTTTTCTTATTTCTTTTAGTAAGAACAATGCTTGAGTACATGAAGAAATTCTGCAACATAAATATTACCTAGACAAACACCTTGTTCACCTAGAACTTTAGGTAAACGCACGACGACGATTGCGCCACCTGCAGGACAATCTGCGAACTTGAACGTGGTGACGTAGTCGAGTAGGCGGTATGAAGCGGAGAAGTCAAGTTTATTAAATACATCAGTTGAAATGCATGGTTAGCATATTACAGCATGGTTAAAAGCGTGGTTAGCATGGTTAGCATATTACAGTAGAAGCGGGTTTCTACAAGACTGCTGACAGCGAAGTCTCTCCTGCCTGCTACTCCCTTTTCGCACAGGTGGCCTGACTGTCGGCCAGTATAGAGAAATAAACGGTGAATCTACGTCATTAGATCTGCAAGGCGGGAGGTTTGAATAGTTCCAATGGGGTTCTGACTACATAAATGCGATTTTCTTTCGAACTAGCCATTTTCTTGATACAAAGCAAGCGCTAGGGCGTTTCTTGAATGGTATTTCGACAGTGCACGTCGACTTAATATTTGCCTTTAGTGTCCCTTTAAGGACTGAAGGTCGTCGTTACCACCTAGTGACTATGGAGCTTCGCCACAATGCTGCATGGTTCAGGTTGGATTCCTAGCCACGGAGTCCACAGTGAAATAGGGACCGAATGCCGAAACACCAACTCATTTAGAACTACGTGCACGTTGGACAAAAAAAAATACGTAAGTAGTCTAAATTATTCTGGAGTTACTACAATGCGTATAATTTCGTGGTTTCTACACTATAAAAGGCGAGAATTTCATTTCTAGAACTTAACTGTATGTCGAATATCAATATCGTATTGGGACAGCGGGATCTAACATAGCCGAGCTTCCCATGTTTGCACATTTAAATGAAAATCAAAAGCAGATACGTACGTCAACACGAACGACAGTGTAAAAGGCCAAAACAAAGGTTGGTCGTTCTAACTCAGTGCCAACTTGAGTTATCTAAAGCCCGGGATTCCGTGATTCCTGTCGCTGATGCTTTTACATCTGGCCAGGGCAGTTCGCGGAAACCAATATAGGAGACAAGAAGACATTGAAGCGTCAACAAATATCACCAGCCAGATCTTGGTCGACGCGAAGGAAATGTTCCTGTGCTGTCAAGTTATTTCGTTTTCATTTTTCACTCAAAGAAGAACAAAAAAATAAAAACGCCCGTGGAAGCAAAGCTCACCTATACGAAAGTGCCAAATTGAATTTAGGGAGCAGGAACACCGCTGATGAAAAGGTGGAAAGGAAAAGTGAACGTACATAGAAAGATACGAAAGACAGAGAGAGAGAGAGAGAGACGGAGAGGTAGCTGGAACGACTGGTAGGTCTTCAGTGACAAACTTCGTGAGACATCTCCGGAAAAGAAAGAAAAAGAAAGCAACGTAAACAAACCACGTAGCTCAAAATGAGAGGGATGAAATATGTACGAGGATTGGGTACTCAGCCTCGAAGGCCATAACCATAAAAGACAAAAAAAGTAAGCTTTCGCGTACAAAAATAGAGTAGGTGCAAGGTGACAGTATCGCAGTCTCTCTCTCTCTCTCTCCTTTGTGGTTTGTACGCGGGGCACAACGTATATTGTACGTGCTAAGGGTTACAAACTACAGTGGAGATGAAAACAGCTGTCGTCTGCTACGTGGGGGAAAAAAAGAAAAAAAAAGCAGACGACGACCAAGCAACCGAAATCGGGAGTGAAAGACTGCCCGTTTGTCTGCTTCATTGTGGGCGAACAGCCAAGGGTGAAAAAATTCCCAAAATCAAGAAGAAAGCGACCATGTTTACGTCTTTATTTATATTCTACGATCTGTTCACGCTCCTAAATCCGCGAGCTGAGACGTTCGTTTGTCGGCGCGTCGCTTTTGTCTTCGCAAGAAACTGACGTGGGGAGAACAAGGTTTGGGTCTGTCGACTTCGCGCCTGGTAGTGACTGACGTAGCTTGCATTTTTTTGTCTTTATCATTGCTGTATAGCCTCAGCCAGAGTGGGCTTAACGTCAACAGCATTTCGGGAAGCCTACGTTGGATCAACAAAGAACCTTGCTTCTTCTTCTTAATCAGACGGCGCCTGTCACATACCGACTTATACAAGTCACACTTCCAATTGACGTGCAGCGCTAAGCCCCCCCCCCCCCCTTTTTTTTGTTGTTAATCTTTCATCGTTAGGTAACGGATCGAATTTGGTTTGGAATCATACGGTTGAAGGAATTCGAAGGGACTCGGGAACTTACTTTCATCGCTGATATCAGCAGGAACAACTAAACTACGGAAGCTACGTGAAGAAGCCAAGCTGATCCAACGCAGGTTGTAGTCGATGTATAAAAACACGAAAATCGTTGAATTGACATAGAATGCCGACATTTTTGCCGCTACAATTAATGGGGAACAGCAAGCGCTAGCTAATGTCTGATAACGTTCGTTGACTTCACATAGAGTGCCGACATTGTTGCTGCTATAATAGTGAACAGCAAGCGCTAACTTATGTTTGATAACGTTTGTCAACAATATCAATCAATTAGGTTATTCCTTCATCGTTTAACTAATATTTGGCAACACTAGCTGATACTGGCCCTCGGTAAGCCAACGTGAGCCAACATTAGGAAGAGTTTAGCCATTAACAGAAAACATTAAACGATGCTAGCTCGCTTGGTACGGTGACTTATTGAGCCGACGGTGGTGTCATCCTTTCTGAGACGACTTTATGGTATTGTCACTTGTCAGAGCAAATATACAGTCAACCTTTCATCGCGCCCAAGCTGTATGCTACGGTTACTTGTTACTCCGATTGTATATTACAAAATGAGAAGCCGTTTTCACACGAAAGGCGAAGAGTTTGACAGAACTACAAGGTACCCGAGAGAATGACGCGATGGGAAGTTTGTATGTTTATCGATTTAAATTCCAGCAGATTCAAGAAAGCGCATGAGTGGGAATGAGGCCTGATTTTTCGAACCCTGGTTTAGTCTGAGTCTGAGACAATTAGGCTGATATGGAATTCTTGAATCCTAGGCTCGAGTGAGCTGAGCATTGCATCAGACTAGGCAACTAGAACTTCCTTAGAAAAGGAAATAAACAAAGTACATTCCTAGAGTGAGAAGGGTGCCATTTACGCAGCGCTACAAAAGAAATGCGGCATCCCAAACGGAAATACCCATTTTAATCTCAGCTGAGCTCGATTTAGCTAAGCTGAACCTTAACTGAGCTGAGCATGTTCACCAGCTGAGCTTCATTGCAGTCTTATGCATCCATCTCTAGTCCGGTCATTCCATTTGCGGCAGAACGCTGTACGAAAGCTTTTCAAACTTTAAATGCGAAATAGCAGCCGCTCAGCCAAATTGAGCTAAAAGATGCAATGGCGCAGAGTGGATTGGTTGGGTGGAATACACAGAGAAGAAAGAAATGCGAACGCACAAAAAAATGGAATAGTGGAACATATTCTTGATAGACACAAAACTAATGCATCGACAAAGAACAGCTGTTACGACATTGAAGTGTTGGACCGAAGCACTTCCGTTTACTCTATAGTCTGCTTCATTAGTTCCTGTGCAGCACTGTAGAAGCTAACAGGCTCCTTCGGCCAACCAGAAGGGCTGACACGTGTTAAGCGTATCCCCTCCGCACCATGGCATCTGCCAATGGTGAACGCCGCAGTACCAGGAGCAGCCTTGGAAATAGGAGGAGCAGGATGGAGTGAGCAGGAGTGGCTAGCGGGTTCGTGTCCGAACAGTGACATTTCGTCTCGCCTCGGAATAAGTCTGCGCTCTATGATGGCCTTGTGGGCTTGGTTCTGCTGCACGCAACTAGTGAAACAGACAACAGCATTCTTGTTGTTGTTGTTGTTGCACAAGAGGGCCATGTTGTATACAAGGCACGTACAGGAAAGCACGACACGGCTTGCCTATTCGCATTACGAGCGATGTTATTATGTATACGGCACATTATGTAACCTCCTCTTCCTGCTGCTTGCCATCCCAGCATACACATATGCGGGGTCACTGTACTCCCGCTTTGTGCTCAGAGTCGCACTGAAGTAGACAAGGATAAGTACAGAAGAAAAAGACCGAGAAAAAAGAAAACTAAAGCGGTATGGAACTGGCGATGCAATGCCGTACCGAGTGCTTATTTGCAACGTTCAAGCGTAATATTCAGTTGTAAACTGCAACGGAGTGTCTTTGCCCACCTCTGTAAGGGTCTCAAAGCATCCAGGGATCACTAGGGAATTGTATTTTATGTAGGCCGAAGCAGCAGTAAAAATATGGAAGCTCTTTAGAGTTCACGGGAAGAGACGGCTTGTTTATGGAGATGAGACGGCAGCTCTATGATGTCTCGAAGCCGCTCGAATCCCACGAATGCTGTGTAGAGGGTGTGTCGTTGTGATGTTCGAAGTCATCGGTGCATCTGTATGCAGCCTTGCTCGCTTAGAAATGCAATGTTTGCTCGAATAATGTTTACAGGTCCGTAGGCTAGTGCTAGGCGCACGCAAATAGTGTTTTCAACCACCGCTCCATATATTATATAAATAACCATAGATGTGCGTATTGAGACGGCAAAGCAGTACAGTTGAAATCTACCGAACGTGTGCTGGCTTTACTGATTGCGTACTTTTTTTTTTGAGAAATTTGCGGCATAACTCTAGGTTCGGCAATGACAAGGAGTATCAATACTGAAACAAAGCATACAGATAACTGTTTGTTGTTGATTATATGGAGATATTATGACATGTTCTTCAATTTTTTATGGTCATTCCGGAAGCGTAATCTTCAAGTACCGCATACCCGTGTGATTACGTTCTCATAATGACAAAAACAAACAAACTTAGAAGCTATTCAGAGGAGGAATGCTAGTGAACTCCTCTGGCGCCAACATTAGTAACCTCTAATTATGTTGAATTTGATTATGTGCAGTTACAGTAGATAACGTTGCCCAGCACTGATGAACGTTAGCCAAAATCCCGCAAGATTAAGTAGCGCTGATGTCGCGTAAGTGAACACAATAGGCTCCACACAGGCAGGGTTCAGACAAACTCGATCGTACACTTCATTTTGATCCCTGTAATGCAAATGCACTAGCAAACGTAGCGTCCGTGACCAGCGAAGCCTTAGTTACCGTATAGCAAAAGTTGATGGTTGGGTATGTCTTTCTTTGAAACAGAACTACCTAGGTTCTGCCATGACAAGGGATATCCATACTCAAACGATGATAAGAAATGGATCCATTGCACGTATTGCCTGTAGGGCGCTAATAGGTAATTAAGCTAGATGGGTGTAATTACTTCTTTCTCGTTAGCGTTTCACACAGTGCTGACGCTGAATAGGTGTGAGCACCACGATGTGAAAGAAGCATAAAAATGCGATGTTAGTGTATCCATATCTAAGTCATTTCTAACCGCCGCATCATGCAAAGTTTTATCGGTTTTCTGTCTTTTTTTCGTTGAACGACAGTGGCGGGTTGTTGAAAAGGAAACAAAGGAGGGCAGAAAGAAATTAATTAGTTGATTTTCGAAAATTATGCGTGGTAGCACGTATAGCTAGGTACTAAGACAAATGGCATACGTCGCTCCTCGGGCCAAGATCGAGGAACAGAAAGAAAAAACAACAAAATAATGACGGCACGATTCAAGTGCGAACAACCAGACCAGAACCAGCGGCAGCTGCAGACTACGAGCCGCACTAACTGCCACTAATGATTGAGACTGCAAGCGAAAGGCTGCGAGGCACTGCAGTTAGGGTAATTACCCCCCTCGTCTTTCCGGAGTAAAAATAAACGAAACAGTGAAATAAATGGACTAGACCGAAGAAAAAGAGAAAGGTAAACGTACGCCTCCAAGATCTTAGCCTTACTTTTCCCCCTACAGCGACATATGGTACTAGGTGCAGTTATTCATCCAGGAATATTTATAGCTCTAGGCCTATAGTTTCGATTTCATAGTATGCATCCCCAGGTGCCCTAACAAAGAAATAAAAAAACAACAATAAATTCGGGCTTGTATATCCGGTTCCATGCACGCAAAAAATACATGACATCCAAATGAAACAATCTCAAGGTAAATGGAGAAGGTGTACAATGAAAAAAAAATTAAGCAGGAGAAGTAAAATGAGCAGAAAGAACAAAACTAATAACAAAACAAAACCAATGGTAATGCTATCACCAAATACTATCAGGTAATGATTTACCTGATAGTATTTCATCTAAAATAAGACTCTGCGCAGATGATTGTGTTCTCTATGGAATTATCAATTCCATTGATGATCATTACCGTCTTGCGCATTCACTCACATCTTTTAGTAACTGGTGTGACTCGTGGCAAATGAACATTAACTGCACTAAAACAGTCGTAATGTCTTTCACCAATCAGCGTAACCCCTTGCATTTTGATTATTCTCTAGGTGCCAACCAGCTTAACAGAGTTTCACAGTATAAATATTTAGGAGTAATTCTAACCGAACACATTTCATGGACTAGTCACATTGATTATGTATGCAGTAAAGCTTTTAAAAAATTAGGTTATTTGCGCCGCACCTTACCTAACGCCCCACGTGATACTAAACTGCTTTTATATAAATCACTCATTCGCCCTGTTCTCGAATATGCATCCGTAGTTTGGTTCCCTTACAAACACTGCGAAATGAGCCTTCTGGAAAACATACAGCGAAAATCTATCCGTTTTATTTATCACAATTATAGCCGCAATTTCTCACCGACCACAGCCCCTCTAATATTAAACATTCCATCACAACTCTCGCGATACCAAAACGAAGCTTTAAAATTTTTACACGAAATTATTAACTCCTCTTCCGGCCTTTCTCATGGTAATCTCATCACGTTTACCGATGAAACTTGCACCCGTAGTTCCCACGCTTTGAACGTAACACCTTTCTTTGCTCGCACTAATACCTTTAAATACAGTTTTTTTCCACGTACTATAGAACTGTGGAATTCCCTGCCTGGACACATCCGCTCCTTACCACTAAAAGACTTCATAGTTGCAGTCGACGAACATCTTACTAACGTGTAATCAACTTCATTTTTGCTTTGTTACGTGTGTACTTGCTTTACAACTTGTATTATTTGCTTGCACTTTTTTTTCTGTTTTTTGTGTTCTGTTGCCTAGTATTATATAACTTCCCACTCCTGCTATAGCCTTGAATAGGGCTGCAGTATGTATAAATAAATAAAAATAAAAAATAAAATAAAATAAAGCTGCACGTACGCTGATGCTATCCCGAAGCTCGCAGTCGAGTGAAGCCTCGAAAATGAGACGATTAAAAACACGAGAACATAAACATAACATTCCATTGAATGAAAAGAAGTCGTAAGAGGCTTAATGATCAGCATGCTTGAGAGAACTTAGCTACGTAAAGTTTACTGCCGAGCAGTCTTTGGGCAGGATCTGTTTCTAAATTTTTTCGCATATTCGCCAAACCTCTTCCTGTCCTTATAATATATTTTTTGCTTAATTTCTTCCACTTTACTTTTCAGAGCTAACGCCAGTTCGTTCCAGCAGAATGATAGTAAACGTGCCTTCTCAGAAGAGAGCACGCTAACTAGTGAAGTTGTAGTGGGTGTTCGTTAAACAGTGTCCTTTCTACGTGCTCACTAAGCTTCCTTTGTTACAAGAGAGCGAAGACTGTCTTCATTTACATGCTTATGCGTTCCTTCGCCTTGACATTTATGCCTGCTGTTCGGTGTAACACGTACTTAACGATGGAATATTTCTCGGCCTTCGTCACTGCATTGGTTAGTGTTAGCAGTCACGTATGAATATTTTCCTCCGTGGAAGTCTGCGATATTTCAGCTGTTGCTCACTGCGTGTCTTGGGCAAATAAAGCGTTCCGCACAAAAACAGGGACTCAAGAAGGAACACAAAAAGACAAACGAAGCGCAAACTAACAACAGACTTTCTCAAAGCCAACAAGCCCAAGTTGAAACCCTCCTGATGTGTGTCTCGGTTTACTTCAGTAGTGTAGGGGCTGTTCGCCTTCGTTCAGATTTAATTATTATACCACTTCCAATGTATGCGTCAAACTCCATAAGCAACGAAAAGCACAGAAAGGAGTCATTACACACCTGTAACGGAGTTTCTACTACTCCCTCTGTTTGCACCATACACCCGCACCCTTTTTTACACTCTTTGTCGACCATGATGCGAACAAATGGGTTTGGAACACCATTTTGTCTCCTTCATCACCTATGATGCTGTGCCCTCGCTACGTGCAATACTGCGCTGTTCTGCATGTAAGGACGTTTCATGATACGTAAAGTTGCTTAAAATAATGGAAATGCAAGTAGAGTGATGCTGATTACTGGTGGGCGTTCAGAGTTAAGTCAGACCTCTCTTTCAACATGCGCAGGTACATTGTTGAGGGACACTCTGGCAACAAAGCTGCAAGCAAACAGCTTGACGAGGTTAGTGGCCTATCACTAAGCAACAAGAGTGCACGTCGGGCACACAGAAATATATCACACGCATATGTAGAAGAAGCATATCCACCCATACATGCACACATGTGCACTATCTATCTATCTATCTATCTATCTATCTATCTATCTATCTATCTATCTATCTATCTATCTATCTATCTATCTATCTATCTATCTATCTATCTATCTATCTATCTCTACACACACACACACACACACATATATAGAGAAATTACCGCTGAGACTACTGTTTCTTCCCTTTGTCCTCGTATTAGGAATATTAAAACGACCCGTGCGGGTTTTGTCATCTAAACTGCAAAAGCAGGGGTTGCAATATATATATATATATATATATATATATATATATATATATATATATATATATATATTGCAACCCCTGCTTTTGCAGTTTAGATGACAAAACCCGCACGGGTCGTTTTAATATTCCTAATACGAGGACAAAGGGAAGAAACAGTAGTATATATATATATTGCAACCCCTGCTTTTGCAGTTTAGATGACAAAACCCGCACGGGTCGTTTTAATATTCCTAATACGAGGACAAAGGGAAGAAACAGTAGTCTCAGCGGTAATTTCTCTACGCCTATCAAGTGAACAGAGACCGAGAAGAAAGTGATAACGCTGATAATAATAGATACATTTGAGCTCCGTTTCTTCTCGGCACGGTCAATACATTAAAGCACAAAGAAATTACGAATTTTCATAAGAACTCTACAGCTTCGACGAAATACTGAGGTTAAGCCGGATCTCCCGTTGCGACGCACAACTAATTGCGTATCGATTCAGGAGAAAAAGCCTCCCATAACGTAAGCGAACATGAGCAATAACATCCACACGCTGGACCTTTAATTATATATCTATACGTTGTCAGCGAGCGAATATGATCCCTAATAATGATTTCGATCTTTCTCCAGCACGGAGGAAAGCCAATACGATGGCACAGAAATAGCCCTGGGACGTGTTGCTCCTCTCCCGAACCTTTCCCCTCATGCCCGCTCCACATTCCCGCCGTTTTTGTTCCTCTTTAGGCGAGAACGATGAAACGTCGTTATGTTCAGGCACGTAGCGCGCTTCGTTAGGGATACGCCGGCAATCCAGCGCAGACCCCCCTTTCCTTCGGCATCGGGCTCACTTCCGCAAGAATTAGTTAGGACGATCCTTATTTCCTCTAACTAGGGCTGTGCCTCCGCCATTGTGGTGTACTGATAAGAGAAAGAGACGTAATACTGTCTTGCCTCTTCTTTTCGTGGCAGACAAAGTTCTTTCTGCGGATGCTTGTCTGGGCGGACATCGCACGGAGGGACAGCTGTCTGAGTGGTGTCGGTGAGATATACAATGGCTTGAAGGCTTTGTTGGACAACAACAACAACAAGCAAACAAAGAAACAAACAAACGTCCGCACAAGACCCATGGTGATGATGAATACTCATGAGAGAGAACAGAGAGGTTGATTGAGCGCGCAATTTCACACACACACACACACACACACACACACACACACACACACACACACACACACACACACACACACACACACACACACACACACACACACACACACACACACACACACACACACACACACACACAAATGGAAATTGTGTGTGTTTGAAATGTAAGGCAATAAAAAAACACTCACAAGAAAGTAGTCATTCATGTCGATTGCTTTCTGTGTGTGTTTGTGTATGTATGAGTGCACGCCGGCGCCTTCCACTTATTCATGAAATGGTGCAACGCTTACAGATCATACGTTCAGCGTCTGTGTTCACTCTTTCATGATCCTTGCGTGGGATGCCTTTGTTCTACAGCGAAGCCTTCGAACTATAAGGATCTCTTACAAACATTGCTCAGGTTTCGTTTCCTCCTAGATTTCTTTCCATTGTTGATGCTGCCATTCATGCGATGAAAGTTCTCAAGATTCAAAAGAACAAGCATAGCAGCAGCAGTAGCAGAAAATAAATTTATTATGTGCGGACGTCGTTTTATATAAGTTCATTTTAGTATTCGCAAGTTCGAGCGGAATGGCTCGGGATCGGTTCTCAAAAAATATTTGCGTTTTCCACAGGTTGGTATTAAATTTCTCCATTACGAAATCAGAGGTTGTGTACGCAAGGATCCAAGAAAAAGTGTTGACAGCGCAGCTTTATTTGCTTTTTAAAGACAGAAAGATATCTGCATATTGACTCTGCAGGATTGACTTTGCACTTCTTTAAATCCATCCTGCCGTTAAAAATGGGAGTTATTATGACTCCCTTAGGTTGTTTGCGGTGTTTGACTCCGTAAAGAGTGTTCCGGATAACAGTTTCTTCATTTTCCCCTTGACTCCTTATTCTTAGTGTACAAAATGGTGCCATTATTCCCCACTTTGGTTTGAAACAGTTTAATTGGATAAAGGGAGACCTGTATGATTTCACTCAGTCAAAAAACTTCAATTAAGATGTCCTGCGATTTGTGGTAGAGGCAAAGTAGCGGCCAGGGGTTCTTGAGCCCTGGCCGCTTCCTCGTGTAACTTGACTCCATTTCTAACACAGAACACTGACCTTTCAATCAATCAATCAATCAATCAATCAATCAATCAATCAATCAATCAATCAATCAATCATGTTTTATTTCCATTATTTTTTATCTATTTGCGTTCACTTTCATAATTGCTCAATGAGCGAAGAGGCCTTTCGCCGTTGGCGTTCAGAAGGAGCTGTTTTTTGTATTTTACAATTTTTGTTTGCGTTTTGTCCGTCTACGTGCAATAATACTGCAACAGCCAATCTGTCAGGTCCTGCACCATTTTGCGACAGTTACGACACTGAGCGATACGCTCCCCGCACGTTACTCGTCTGAATGGACTCGAGGCCGTTTTTTCAGCAGCCCAGATTCTTAGACCAGGACAGTGTGCTGCCATGGCGCAGTAAGAAACGAAGGAGTTGCTAGCGCACCTGCAACTCGCCGCGCAACTGCGACCGCCCGTGTACGACGTGTTCCTGCAACTGTGCGCGCAGTACTGGTGCTCTCTCTTCCATTGTATCCTACACCTTCATCTACTCCCTCAGCGCAGGGGAGCAAACCGGACGCGCATCTTGTTATCCCTCCTGGATTTCTTCGCTTCTCTCTCTCTTCTCTTTCATTCTATTAGTCGCTGCTGTACAAAAGAACGACGGTAGAGAATACTGAACACGGAGAAATCTTGGACAAGAAAACAGCCAAACAAACAAAGGAACGTTGACTGATCGATTGACTGACTGATTGATTTGTGGGGTTTTACGTTTCAAAACCCCGATGTGATTATGATAGACGCCGTAGTGGAAGTCTCCGGAAATTTCGACCACCACCCGGGGTTCTTTAACGTGCACTGACAGCGCACAGCGCACGGGCCTCAACATTTTGCCTCCATCGAAATGCAGCTGCCGCCGCCGGGATTCGATCCCGCGACCTCGGATCAGCAGCCGAGTACCATAATGCCACTAGACCACCGTGGCGGGACAAAAATAAAGGAAGGAAGGAATAAAGAGAGAAAGAGAGAAAGAAAGAAATAAAGGAAGAAAGATATAAACGTAAACGCTATACTACGTTGATCGAGCGCCATGCAAACATATTACCGGTGCCTTTGGCGTTCATAGCATGTGCCATATCTTCGATCCGGCACGATTAATGAACGCGAGAAACGAGTACAACAAGAACAGTTTGTATGCACGCGTGCCGAGATAAAGAAATACCGAGACAAAGTCAGGGACAGCAGCGAGTTCATCTGCATACGACACCTCGTTCCCCCCATTCATTATAGAAGATTGTGCACGTCGAAATAATTAGCACCCCGTCTATTCACTGCGGCTGAAAAAACCTGGACGGCGATTGGCCTTGCATGAATGTCAATGAATTTTTTTATCTCTATTGTTATCTCTTCATACGAGTGTCAATGAATTTTTTTCTTTGTTGTGTGCTATCGCGCCGGCTACGAAACTCTTCGTAAAGCGTAAACGAAGAGAAAGAGCTCGAAAGTGAATTACGATATAGGCCCGCCGTCTACTTCCTTTGAGCTTGAGGAGAAGAGGCGTCCATGCACTGGGAAAACGGAACGAAACGGAAAAAATTACTTACGAAAATCGAGAAGATAAGGATGGTATCTGTAGGACCAAAGAAAGAAAGATAGATAGATAGATAGATAGATAGATAGATAGATAGATAGATAGATAGATAGATAGATAGATAGATAGATAGATAGATAGATAGATAGATAGACGCTTGCATTTTCGTTACTCGTCCTGCCGGTGGAATTGTACAAGGTAATGTCTGCGTCCTTGCATCTACGCAGCTTCGGACGGTTTCCGTAGCGGTAGAGCATTCTTTTCGCTCTCCTGTCTCAGACGCTGGCGACATCTTCGCGGAAACCAATATGTGACACCCGTTCAACCCTTCGTACAAGACCGAGTGACGACGCTTATTCTGCAGTGTCACTCAATCCTTGCCTCACCTTGTTAAAACGACATCCCTTTCCCCTATCTGCCTGTCTCTGCGTTATCGGCGCGGGTATCTGATGCTGGGTGGCTAAGGCCATCACCGACATTACGTATAAATATATTGGTGTAGCCCCGGGCCATCCATACACTCCTGCAAACCTCATTAAAGGCAGTCACTGTACAATCAAGGCAGTCACAGTACAATTCTCAGAGCCGGCTGGTCAGTCATTACGCCAGGAAATCGCTGACAGTCGGTCAGTTACAGTTAGTCACAGCCTGCTTCTCAGTATTTAGGTAAAGTAATCTGGCACAGACAGACAGACAGACAGACAGACAGACAATCAGAAGATGTAGGGAACATACTTGTTCGATGGCGTGGCGAATGAAAGAAGTGGACGCTCATTCAAAACAGGAAGAAAACATACACGGCACAAGGAACAAAATTTCAAAAATTAGCGGCGTACCTGCGTGCTTCGCTGCAAATGTCGTCGAAACACGATAGTCTTCTGCCGGCCGTTCTACGCTACGTGAGATATGAACGCCATCTGGCAGCGCCGTCGGGAAACATGAGCTTGTGCAGAATCCCAGGGTTTGGTGCTGCCAGGTGGCAGCACCAAACCGTCGGCAGAGGCCTTTTTCGTGCATAGCGCCGCATCTTTAGTGCAGCCTAAGAAACACTAGGGTCTTTAAACACTAGAGCCTTTAGAATTAGGTATCTATGTATATTCTAGTAAAGGAACACACCACTTAATACTTACGTATTGATGTTGCGCCTCAGATATGCGTAACATTTGCTTTTTGATCGACAATGTTCGCAAGTATCGCAGCCACCAGTTCAAGATGGCTGGCCGTTAGGGAAGTGCTTAATCTTTGGCTGGGTGGCTGAATCGTGTTACAGGCAGACAAAGAGAAAGACAGACCAAAATTTCTGCGTTCAAGTATCCCAAAAAGACTATCGTCTTTAATATAGAAAAACAACGAGGGATCGTGAAGCGAGCGAAGAGCTAATAAATGGAGGAGCCACGCGTAGGCGGAGAGTTTTCGATTGGAAACGAAAGCCCGGGTTGTTGTAATCAAGCGACGGCATAGCGCACTGTTATTCCTCTACAGACGAAACATTAGAGTGAATAGAAAGAGAAGAAAAAGGAAAAGGCACCTGTCCACGAACACGAAAATATGTTCAACTTGAGGATCAATAATATTTTCACTGTCTGATGCGCACATCGTGATATTTATGCGATAGGTATAAAAAACAAGAAAAAGAAAACGAAATAAAGACAACAAAATGAAATTATTTTTCCCACGCAAACGACACGCTCAAGAACATTTCAAAATTGAAAGAGCCCGTAGGCGGTTATCGAGTTTCGCCGCGGCCGGCCTCACAGTTGTCGAAGTAGAAAAACGTCAATAAAAAAAAAGTTGCATAAAATTTGTTATTGGAGAACGACGTTCAAGATATTTTCTTATTTGATGTTCGCTGCCAAATACGGGAACGAGTGTTTCTGCTGTTTGTTTTCGTGTCTATAGTGCCATCTTCCAGAAGGAAAATGTCGAGTTATTTAACAACTCGGCCATTAGTTTGTCTTATTCGCTCAGGGTTGGGCGAGCAATGAGATATAATTTTTACTCCAGGCTTCATAAAGAATTATGTTTTTTTTGGTTTACTTCACATACCGTAAGCGAATTTTCGACAGCCAAGCGGGGTTCCTATAGGAACGGCATTGGTTTGAGTTTCCATTATACCTAGCCTCCGGAGTGAAAATGACAATTTGAACGCATGAAACGCGTACCTAGCGCAGCTGTCGAGGCATGCACCGTTCTGCGTCCTTATAAAACGAATTGTCAAGTATATGGCTACATTGTCGTGACAAATCTTCAAACCGAACGATACTGTGCAGTGATTGTGACACACCGCAGCAGAGCCGCATATTAGCGTGCTCTAATGGGTCTTTATTTTCATGAGGGCAGTCTGTGCATCCGCGGCGCCCGTGACGAAACGTGCGCCATGTTTTTCTTTTTTTTATTGGTGTTGAGCGCAAGGCGAGATGTGCGACAGCTGGCGTGTTAACATACCTAAGTATGAGTGCGATGTCATGCCTCCGCGATGCTCAGCTGCTGTGTGGTTAAGAATTGCAGAGGCAGGACTCTCCAGTTTTTGATTTCGGGGTTCCCTACTGGTTCCCTACGGGGTTCCCTACATAAAAATGGGTCCATTCTCTAGCGAACACAACAGAGGTTCGTTTCCCTTAGGGCAAGAGGCGCAAAACGCGAAGCGGAATCTCGTCTCGGAGTCGCCGATACGTGATGTCTAAGCACTTGCTTAGACATCACATATAGTGCGCTCTTTCTTAGCGATGACGTCTAGCAACCCGCGCTCTTGTTTACGCGGAGAAAGAAAACAAAAAGCTAGGCAGGGGCATCACGGGATAATCTTGAAGCCTATTAAAAAAAAGTTAAGGGAGCGAATAGCGGGACATGGGGCCTGGTCACGTGACAGGAAAGCGGCAGATTAATGTATGCCCAAGTGCTACTAAAGGTTGCCGTGTCCAAAACAACCTCGAGTGGTCAGGCAACCATGGTGACCTAATCCTGGTTGATTTGATTTGCGGGGTTTAACGTCGCAAAACCACCTCTGATGATGAGAGACGCCGTAGTGGAGGCCTCCGGAAATTTTGACCACCTGGGGTTCTTTAACGTGCACTGACATCGCACAGCACACGGGCCTCAACATTTCGCCTCCATCGAAATGCAGCCGCCGCAGACGGGATTCGATTCGGCGACCCTCGAATCAGCAGCCGAGTACCATAGCCACTAGGCCACCGTGGCGGGGCGGACCTAATCCTACTTGGAAGGAATTGCACACAAAAGGTTACAGGAGGCTGGCTTGCCGAAGCTAGCGAAATCACTCCACACCACCTTATAGATTTTTGTTTTTTCCCTCCCTCCATGTTTGTTTCCTGCGTTTGCTCTGCGTTGCGGCATCTAGCAGTAAAGAGCCCTATAGTGGACGCTGTGTCGTTGTGGGTGTCGTAGTAGCAGTCCGCAGGATATTCATTTCTCTCTTTGGTTGAGCCCTCAGGACACGTGACCTGGATTTGGCGAATCAGTTGTAAGCGCGCGCTTCGAATCCACCTCGCATACCATACGAACCCCTTAGGTTTTCTACCCAATTAAGAAATGAATAAAGAAAGAAAGAAAGCAAGAAAGAAAGAAAGAAAGAAAGCAAGAAAGAAAGAAAGAAAGAAAGAAAGAAAGAAAGAAAGAAAGAAAGAAAGAAAGAAAGAAAGAAACTTTTTTGCCGGTGCTGGTGTTTGGGCCAGGGCTGCGCACTTTCCCCACCCCCACGCTAGCGAGGTGTTGAATTGATGCTTCTTTTGTGCTATTTCTGCAAATGCAAGTGTTTCTTCAGTTCGGGCGCCTACATCAGGAGAGCCTGTGTGCCCTTAGGTGGCTCTCAGAAAGGGCCAGAGCTTTGATGTCCAACGGATTTCACTGTGCGCAGCGTTGCTCACCGGCGCCGTCGGCGCAGCTTATTTTACCTTCTTTCTAACTTTCCACAGGGCGTGGAACAGCTCTGCAAAACGCCTTTCTCAGGTGTGTAGCGTGTTTTGCAATGGACGTGGCTTGCTATACGTCGGCTTATAATGTTGTCCTTCGAGGGGGGGAAGGTGGGGTGCTTTTAATCCACCATCATGAAAAATATTTTGACGAAGCTTTCTTTTGCTTCACGCACTATTTTTTTCTTAGTAGCGATTTGCTTCAGCTGAAGCTTCTCTGGTTGCGTCGGCATAGAGGTACTGACACCTTTCAAACGTGAAAATAAATAGCTTCTACACTCATACATATGTGCAAAGCAGATGAGGTAAGAATAGCTTGAGATCCTTCGCTTCGTTGCGTTTTACAGTTCTGGAATGTTCTCAATGAATGAATGAATGAATGAATGAATGAATGAATGAATGAATGAATGAATGAATGAAACACTCAATGGAATTGATTGTCATTCAGTTGTCAAGTTACAGATATAGCAAACAAATAACCTATCAAACTTGCAATACATTTAAGTTCATCAGTTCGTCTCTGCGCATCAAAGGGCATTTCCTGTGTGTAAAAAAAAGCACTCGTGAAAATAGAGCTAGTTCGAGGGGTGGTAATTTTTTCAGTGCTCCGTGTCTTCGCCTAGACTGCTGCGTTTTGGCCAAGCACCAGTGAACTCGGCAAGGGTAATCACTTCGTTGCAATCTTCCATGCTTGCCTCGCTTGTTATCTCTGCCTTGCCACGGTCGTCTACGGCATGGTACTCGGCTGCTGATCCGAGGATCGCAGGATCGAATCCCGTCCGTGGCTGCTGCATTTCGATGGAGGCAAACTGTTGAGGCTCGTGTGCTGTGCGATGTCAGTGCATAGTAAAGAACCCCAGGCGGTCGAAATTTCCGGAGCCCTCCACTACGGCGTCTCTCATAATCACAACGTGGTTTTATGACGTTAAGCCCCAGAAGTCAATCAATCAATCAATCAATCAATCAATCAATCAATCAATCAATCAATCAATCAATCAATCAATCAATCAATCAATCACTTGGATCTCTGGAAGTAATGGCGCTATAGTAACAGCGTAGCACAAGTAAACGTCGCAAAGTCCGCACTGCTTTTTAGATGTAGAGCATCTCTTGCTTGCGGGTATGTCACGCGTCCGGCGTCCGCACTCACACTACGCATGCGCGACTCTCCTCTCCCTTCCCTCTCTCCAACAGCTGCTGCAATAAATAAAGCGGGTAGAGAGAGCGCGCGCGCTTCGCTTCAGTAGTATCTGCTCCTTCTCCGATGAAAGAAGGTGGTGTTGTGTGATGGAAGCAACAGTTCCGTCAGCGAGTGGGTTGACGCAAGCACGCATCAGCATCAACCCACACTCTGACAACGGTCACGCGATGCGTGGTAACGAACCAAGTTAGTAACGTAATAACACGCAAGGTTCACCGCAAAGGTAACACCGAAAACACTGCAAACCTGTAAACACCGCCGTTAAATACACCGTTGAAACTCCCAGCGATGCTCCGCATCACCCATGGTCCCCTTCGGGAAGATGGTGTAATTTTTTTCTTGATATTTAGAGGTGGTCAAATGGAGATGCAAACTTTTGGCCACGTGGTTACTTTTCTCAAATGACAGCAAAAACAAGGTGACTACAAATTGAAGTAATAACAAACTCGAGGAATGGTAGGAAAGTTAAATGACATGCATGGGCATGAGCTTCGTCAAGTACGCCAAGTGGTCGATTCCTTGGCTTGTGTGCGTCCCAGCGCGGAGCGGTTGAGTCGATAAGTGGTCGCTCAGCAAGGGAATCGATGAGATAATGCATGCCCGGCCTCATGCTAAATGTCACACGCCATTATGGTGTGTCCACGAGCACAACTTAAGTGCTTTTAAACATAGCGCAATCGGTGATGGTGTACCCTGCGGCTCGAATGTCGGCAAAGTCTACAGCAATGACAAGTTGTCATCGTTCGAAAAGACCAAATGGTCGTTGAGTTTTTGGGGAAATTTTTTTTCAACAACTAACTGAAGAAGTTCGCTGTCTTCATCTACTGTAGCTGCATCATTACGAGAGGGTAATTAAGCCGCGCAAGAAAATAGAAATGAATGTTTCAACGATACAAATTCTTTTGTAATTTGGCCGGTAGTGATTTTACGAAATGTCTCGTGCTTGGTTATTCTACTGATTCTGTGTTTGGTTATTTCCGCTTGCTTAAAGCCCTTTTCTGAATTTTTGCTCTGCGTTCTCCAAACGACTATGCTTTGAGAAAATCAGCCACGTTGGCTTTGCAAGGCAGGGTGAAGACCTTTACGGAAAATGTTTACCGCTGTTGTCGTAACGACCTCTGTCGGGAAATGGCAGTACTCAAAGAGCGACGATTTACACTTCGACATGCGACAGGCGCCATGTTTGTACGCAGATTCTTTAGAGGGGATTACCACTGCGGCATACGTCGATTGTTCCTATTTAATAAAGTGAATGACGGCGGGAGTGATTGTACCTTCATTTGACGAAGCCGCTCCATGAGTTAGTAGAAACGCTTTGTAGCATCCATATTTCCTTCGTCGAGTGCCCACCTTCTGTTGATACTTTCATGTTCATTACAACTAACCTCGAGGCACAAAGACGACGCATATATTGCTCTAGTTTCTTTTTGTGCGCCTCTTCTATGCTGCACATTATTTGTTTTTATCTAGTACCTGATGAACTGTCGGCGTTTTTCTTTTTTCGCGCTTTCAACTCACCAGATTAGGTGTAAATACTTATGTTCCCTTCGTGACTTTGACTCACGTGTTCGTAAAAATCACAGTACTTTCGCGCGTTTCTCTTTTTCACGATTACCACTTTTTCGTTCATTTACTTTTTCAAGCTAACATTGCAGTGCTCTATGGAAAGTAAACACTTTCAAGCCAACCTCACAGCTCTTCCGCCCCAGACAATACCTCTCGTTTTTACATGCGGTCACGCACACATCCTCGTGTAAACTCCTGACGTTGAGCATGCGTAACAGGTCTTAGATTTAGTAGTTTTATGTCCCAAAGCCACGATGTGATTATGCGAGACGCCGTAGTGGAGGGCTCTGGAAATTTCGACCACCGGGGGGTTCTTCAACTTGCACTGACATCGCACAGTACATGGGTTCTCCTTGATATTTCGCCTCCACCAAATTGCAGCCACCGCGACCGGGGTTCGATCTCGCGACCTTCGCATGAGCGGCCGAGCACCATAGCCTCTAGACCACCGTGCCACGTGTAATGGTCCTCAGAATAATTCTAGCACTGTCTATCTCATATCGGCAACGAGGAGGAATGGAAAGAACGTGTCGAATAATGGTCGGCACGAACTATTCCTTTGTTGCCAGGTCGTCCGTCAACGTCCATGCTTTCCCGTAGTCCCCTTTTCTCTCATTCTTACGATGCTCCACAAACATCATACGTACCAAACTTTAATAGTGGCTGCCTTCAAGCGTGTTGAACCCTTCAACACTGACATCAGAAGGCAATGAAAGAAGGAAGTCGAAGCGGAATCGGCTGTTCTTGTCCTTTAGCTGCGTACAAAAAGAACTCTACCATGCGATGTTCGGAAGAAAAAGAAACGCTCTTCATACAACAGCGACCCTCTTTGCCCTTTTTTGCTTCGATCCCCTGTTACCCAGAAAAAAGCAGATGACTGATGGAGTCCCCTATAGGCCTTTGAAAAAGGATCCAGGACTGATGACTTCCACGCTTCGCAAGAACGCGTAGTTGATCGTCGGGTTCTGCGTGCGACGTACACCTCGGTAGCGGTCAAGAGGGAACGCCTGCAACTGACAAAAAGGAAGAGGCAGTCAGTTGGCGTGCGTGTGCCCGTGTGTGTCTGCACACGTGTATCGGTATTTCTGTATGTGTGCAAGGCGGATAACAGGCGAAAGGCTGTTATCCAAGGAAGATGCAGAGTGTGTGTGTGTGTGTGTGTGTGTGTGTGTGTGTGCCAGCTGGCATGAATGAAGGAAGGGTGAAGCGCGGACACTCAACCGAAGAGCGACCATTGTACGTGGTCGGCGGGAAGTCGCCGCGAACCAGGCCACGTCGTCAGACTGAAGCATATTTCATTTCCGGTTCCGCCTTGCGAAGCGGAAGTCAGCTTCAAGTGGAGGGGCACCCAGATTTTGTTCCCTCGTCTAAAGGAACGACCATATTGTGTAACGCGGCCTCCGAATGAGCATATTTGCTCCATATAAATTTTTCGAGCTTGCGACAATATTTGACCATGCTCGCGTACTGTCACAAGCGTGCTTGTCCGTTTGTATGTCTATGAAAAGTTTGTTGTGCGCGCGTACGTGAACGGAACAGTTACCTAGATCGAGCTTCTCCCTAAGAATGGTCTCTTTCCGCGGAAGGTGCAGCATCTACAAGAGTATCTGCTGGGAATTGCGTGAGAATGTTTCGGTGCGGAAGGTTCCTCTTTGACAAGTGCTTTAATGGAGAGAAGCCAACTTCAATAAACCCGTCTTCATACATTATGCAGCTGCACAACGGGTGCATATGTGCAATTAAGGCTGTTGAGGCAGGCTTCTTACTGAGTGAGCGTTACAGAGCAGAAGAACCAAGTTCTATAAGCGCGTTCTTTTCAGTACTTTAGGGGGCTCAACAGCAGATGTAAATGTGACAATGAACAGCTGTTAAAGTAGGCTTTTCCTGCATAAATATTTGAGCGCGGATAAGGCAACCTTTTATTATAATCAGAGACTGCGCAGGCACCGATAGCTTTCTTGTCCACGGCACTGCATGGACTAGCAGGATGGCAAGCCATATATCGAAGTATGAACGTTAGCATTCGTGTTTCTTCTGCATTTTATTGGTTTTTTTGCTCATTTTTATTTATTGGCTTTCTTTGCTGTCTCTCTATTTTCCAGAACTCCCCCCCCTTCTCCCTTCCCCATTGCTGGGTAGCCTACAGGGCTCAGCCCAGGTTAACCTCCCGGCCTTTCTTCTTCCTTGTCCTCCTCCTCTGCATTTTATTATGCCCCACTACGGAAGGGGAGGTTTGGGTGCTTGCGACACAATTTCCGATTTATAAGTCCCGCGGCCTATCAACTACGGATTTTAATGCTCAGTCAGGATAAAAAAATAAAGTGTGTTCCACGCCTTGGAGATTTCAGTAAGCAGCTGAGCTGGGGTAGAGCGCGAAGTTCACTCTCACGGTCATGTAGCAGTGGGCTGTGGGCAACTCATTCCTTCTTTCCTTGGTTCATTCGGCCCTTCTTTCTTTTTTTCTGTTTTCTTCCTTTCTTTTATCTTTAGTCCTCTCTTTCTCTTTTCCTTCGTTCTTTCTGTTTCTTCCTCGCTTTCCTTCTTCCTTCACTGCTTTCTTTCTCTCACTTTCTTTCCTTACATCCTTTTGTTCTCTCTTCCTTTCTGTCCTTCTTTCTTTCCTTTATTTCCTTCTTTCTTTCTCTCTTTATTTTTCTCTCTTCCTTCCCTCCTTCCTTTCCTTCTGTTTCTTCCTCGCTTCCCTTCTTCCTTCATTGCTTTCTTTCTCTCACTTTCTTTCCTTACATCGTTTTGTTCTCTCTTCCTTCCTGTCCTTCTTTCTTTCCTTTATTTCCTTCTTTCTTTCTCTTTTATCGGTATTTCTTCCTTTCTTTCTTTCTTCCTTTGGCATAATCACTATTACGTAGCACTGTGGACAATGGCTCATGAGGAAGCAGGGGTCCGCTTCTTTATCCTGCGTGACATGCCCTCTGCTAACTGCGAATGCCGCTCCTCTGCATGACATCTCTGTTAACAGAGGAGTCAACAGAGGAGAGTGAACGATGTTAGCAGTGTCTCCTTACGCTACAGCAGCTCGAGCGGAAACCGCATGACTAGAGGTAGGCATCTCGAAGCGTCCGATAAGTCATATATGTTACCTTAACAACGTGCGCCGTGTCGGAGGAAAAACGAAACAGTAGGGCTACGCCGTAAGAATTGTATAACACAAGTTTGGGAGAAAGTTTACAGACATTAACATCGGCTTTGTAACTTACTCGCACGAAAGGTCCAGGCGTCACTGTCTGCGTGCGTGGAAGAGTCATGCTGAGCATCTTGTCTTAGGAACGTGTCTAATCCGAAGAATGAAAGTCTAACGGATGAGAAATGTATAGTCGACTAGCACCATCCACCCTCCACGCACGCACGCACGCACGCACACACACACACACACACACACACACACACACACACACACACACACACACACACACACACACACACACACACACACACACACACACACAGGTGTGCGCACATGAACACATTCACCTACCACTGCTCCATACTTCGGGAGATTTGCATGACGTTGAGCCTGCGTCTCGAGAGACGTACGGTGCCAGGATGTATTCGGGAGCTGGCGGCACTTTGCATCGCGGTAAAGCATTCACGACACCACCGACCGTGGGAGCCTGTCCTTATGCGCGCATCAAAAAGCCTCATATTCGCAGAGGCGGCGACGAATAACGAGACAGCGGAAGAACGATCACTCAGTATAACGAAGCAGCGATACAACGAAAAAGTAATGTTAATGCAGGCCGCAGTTCGAATGAAGGAGAAGCTTCAGAAAAATGAAAGGCAACACAGGAAGCACACGAAGAGATAAAAAGGAAAAGCGTATCTAGCATTCTGGAAGATCCCCGCTGAAGGTGTAATACTGCCTGAAAAAAAAAATACAGCCACTGCACAGTAAAGCCAGTCACAAAAGATGACATTCGAGACAACCAGGAGAGAGGAAGAGATGAGAGAAAGATAGAGAGATGAAAAACGAAGAACAGGCTTAGTGAAGAGGGTCTAAAAGAAAACGCAATGTGAAAGCAAGCAAGAGAAGAGTGACGCAAAGGATAGGGGGGCGGGGTGGGGGGTTTGGTTCGAGAGGAGCAGAGCGCTAGGGACATTACGTATGCAGCGGCAATGTTGTTGTATGTGCCTGGGTGCGTTCGCGAGCTATCATTCCGGCCACCGTGCTCTCAGAATGAGTTCCGCGCCGACGAGAGTGTGGTTTGTGGAATGCCGGCCGGACACAGCGTCGAGTGAAGGAAGGGTTGCAGAAAGGAAGGAACTGAAGCCACGTGATCCAATGGACCTAGAAGTGGTACCTCGAAAGTGAGAGAGAGAGAGAGGCGGGGAGCCACGTGACAAGGAAGAAAAACTAGAAAGGAGGAGGTTACCAGGAGGATAGGGAAAGATGTGAGTGCAGTAAGAAGGGGAAAAAAAGGAAGGGTTTAACACGCAGGAGAGACGGGAGCGGTCGGCAGCTCTTTTCGTACAACGAGCCGTCCCTAATAATTCAAGAGGTCTGTGCCTGAATTATGCAGGGACGGCCGTCAACGCGTTCTCGTGGCGCTGTCACTGCCAGTGGAACACTTTTCGCTCACACGGTTTTTCTATGTATGTATATAACGGGGGCCACAGGCAGCTCTGGATAGCGCTTTCCCGTCCTAGTTACGCGAGCTGCCGTCGAGTGGCGTTCCGTTCGTGCGTACAGTGTCGCGATTCTATGTCCTTGGAAAGCGGGCCTTTGTTGCAACGCAAGAACGCGCTGCAGTGAGTGCTCGAGTGCGAAGGAAAGCGAATTGAAATTTAGATCTACGCTGAACGGTAGTAACGAAGAATATTGCTTCAAAAGGCAGCGGTACTCCGAAAGGCTGAACTTCCAGACAAAAAATAAAAATAAATCAGGCAAAATTAACTCAGGATGTTTATGTATGCGGGACAACACAACTCACTAACTGGACTGCGATCCAGTGAAGATAATGTAGCTGCTGCTCTTGTGGGCGAGACTTAGCGCTCTTAAGCGCACACAGCCAATGTGCGCAAATATTAGACAGTAGTTTTACTGTTGCGTAGTGAACGATATTCACCATTTACGCAGCGTTAGCCAAAGCTAGACGATATTATCCATAACTTTGCCGTCATCTTTCTGATATTGCTCGCAACAGCAGTGAAGTGAAGCCGAGATTAGCCCTGATTTAGCCAGACCTAGTCGGCAATAACCATGATGTAGTCAGCACTGTTCAAAATTTAGCCTAAGCTGGTGAAATTCAGCAGATGTTAGCCGTAATTAGCCGGTACTAGTCAGTCATCGCTATCGTATAGCCGACATTAGCGAAATCCAGCAGACATGTTCCATATATGGAACACTACAGTTTAAAAAGTGCTAGTCGGGAATTGCTAACGTATAACGTAACGCAGAAAGTTAGGTGGGTAGATGAGATGAGGAAGCTTGCAGGGATAAATTGGGTTCAGTTAGAACAGGACAGGGACAATTGGAGATTTATGGAAGAGGCCTTTGCCCTGCAGTGGGCGTAGACAGGCTGATGATACGATGATGATGATTTGATACTAGCTAACAATTAGCCGAAGCTAGTGAAATTCAGTGGTCATCAGCCATAATCTAGCCACCACTAGACAGTAACAGCCGTACTGTAACCTATACCAGTCGATAACTATACTACAATAGTTATCAGCCATATTTGAGCTAGAACTAATGAAAACTAGCACTCGCCAAGTGTTCCCATCATTTAGCCTACACTAGACAGCATCAGCCATCAGTTAAGGAGCACTTGCCCATCTTAGCTCACGCCAATCATCATTTGGTCAGCATCAGGCAGTGCTAATTAGTGCTGGTTATACGGGAACACATTAGCGGCACTGGTTCACATTTCACAGAGCCAAAGAGCGAGGGTTCACGAGCAGGTGCTCTCACACGTACAAAAGCTGACCCTTCACACATTTCCTCTTCTTTTTGCACCTTGTTCCCGTGTGCAGCAAGAAGGGAAGAGAGCTGGCGACAATAAGCGGGCATGGGAAGCGAGGGCGGGGGGGGAGGGGGTAGGTGATTGTGTCGCCGTCGACTACAGCTCGTGCGTGTCGAGCTCATTTGCGCCTGCAGACGTGGTGCGCCGTCTGGCAATTCGGCAAAACAAGCGTCCTCGTCTGCTCTCACTTCGCCTGGCGAACTTGGGACGCGTCTGTGAGTCTGTTGGAGCTTACACACGCCTGCGACAGCATGCGCGTGTAAACAACTGCGAGTGGGGCATTTGTGCCTGCGTAGTTGCGTTCGACATTGCGCGCTGCTGTCCAAAGCAGCAAGCAGCGGATTACACCGGAACGCGAGCGTGTAAGAGCTGTACGCGAAGTACGTGCTAGGAAGGGACGGTCGTCTGGTCTCTCAGCCGCACTCCAGTGCGTTGCGTTAAGAGTTTGTTTGTGCGCTTTGATAATACGCGAGCGCGCGCGGGTGCAGAATAAATGGTAAGTGCAGAGCTTCTCTTGGCATTTACGTTACGCACTTGTTGCACACTTTCTCGCGTTCTCTGCAGTTAGTTATGCACTGGTTAGATCAGGCCGGCACTGTGTCGACCAATTGGGGAACGAGGACGAAACGCGGACGTGCACTGTGTTGAAAGAAGAAAAAGAATAAACTCTGTTTACGGTTTTGACGTATCGTTGCCGATTGTCTGTACAAGGCGAGATTCGAGAATTCCATGTGTAACGTCGGGTGTTATGAGCCTTGTTTTGCGCCTGGCAACCATCACTGTGTTACAAAGGCATCGCTGTCTGGTGCGAGGAAGCCGTAATGAAGCTTGCAGAGCACCTAGTGTATGCAAAAGAAAAAAGCTTTCATGGTACTTACAGTGCATTTTCGATCGCGAATTCCTGCATCTTGAGAATTCAAACCACGCACACTATACGGTGACGCGTGTTGCGAACTTTCTTCTCATTCTTACGCCTTTGCGACCACATGCGGTACTTTATGGCGCACGAGTCACTGAATTGTGAACGTTGTGTACATTGCGTGTACACGTAAGCATGTAACATAGATGTGTCCAAACGTAGGACAGCACGTACAGCTGCACAGTACGTCGTGGTGTACGTTCCAATGAGTTTCCATAGGAGGCGTACCACGATGTTCAGTCGTCCAATAGCCGTGACCTTTGGCACAAACCGAAAGTGTTGACACCTGCGTAAGGGCACCGTCCCTGACGCCAAAGAGGAATTGAAATATCTATCATCTGCCTAATCCCAAAATGTACGTGAACTGTACATCTGCATAGTTTCTCGATAGCCTCCGCACCTTGTGTTCCATACCTTGGGTCTAGAGCTTGTTAATTCACACGCCGCTCGATCTCCTTCAAACCTTCACTGTCACCGCAGCACCAAACGATTCAGTTGTTAACGCTTGTCATGTGCAATGTCGCTTGTGAATCATCTCCTCTGGCGGTGTGTTTCGTTTGTGAAGATGTGCAACCAAGTAGACCAACAAACCATGCTTGCGTATTTCATATCATAAAAGGTTGTGACCTTGTCTAATAAAGAAATGATACGACAAGGCCGTGACCCGGTCTTGTGTGAAGTGATACGAAGAGGCCTTGTCTTTTTTCTTGCAGTTCGCAATCATAGTTCGTGAACTTTAACATACTCATCCTTTCGTATGAGGGGCGCAGCCAGAAGGGTGTTCTGATTGATTGATTTCTGCGAGTTTACGTCCCAAAACCACGATATGGCTATGAGAGACGCCGTGGGGAAGGACTCCTGAAATTTCGACTACCTGGGGTTCTTTAACGTGCACCTACATCGCACAATACTGGGCCCTCAACTTTTTGCCTCCATCAAAATGAAGCCGCCGCGGCCGGGATTCAATCCCGCGACCTGGGTAGAGGTGTTTCGGGGTCAAAACACTCCTCAAAATTTCCTGATCACCGCGTAACTGCGCTCTCCCCAAAACTTTCGGTCGTTTTCCCAACCGTGATAATCTTAGACACCGCATCGTATTCTACACCCCCAAACACAGCGTATACCTCGTCTGTACACTTTATACCTTGTAAGTAACCTGTTTTGTCACAATAAAAACTGATTGATTGATTGATTGATTGATTGATTGATTGAGCACTGCCCAAAAAATACTTCAGGCTACGCCAATGGTTCGTAAATTTCCAATTATATTAAACAGGAAGTCATAGAATTTGCCTACAAGATGTGCAGTAATTTAGATGCCATCAAATTTAGTTTGCGAATCTCAGACAGAAACGCACTCACCCTGTAGCGCCCATGCTACCCCATCGCGATTCAATAAGTGAAACCTCACAAAGTGCAAATAGAAGCAAACCTTTTTTTTTTCTGCTGTTCTTAAGTGTTTTACATTTGAAGTTTTGGGCCGTGACATGTCAATGTGCGCGGCACTTCCGTGGCTCGCGAAGCTTGCGCTCGGTCAAGCGGGGAGAAGCTTGTCATTCATTTGCGCCGCGGTAGCGTGAACGCTCCGTCACGCTGCAACGCCACTTCGCGACGCCGATTGTGACCGTCCTAATGAGTCGCTGACTCGCTGGCAGTGGCAGTAAAGGGCGAGTGTGGTCATTAGTGGCGGCGGCACTGCGTTGTCGCCCAAAGCAAAACGAACGACTCAATTGTGAGTGGAACAACGTGGCCCTCAAAGGAGGATTAGATAGATAGATAGATAGATAGATAGATAGATAGATAGATAGATAGATAGATAGATAGATAGATAGATAGATAGATAGATAGATCTGAGAGAAAGAGAGCTAAAGAGAAAGGAACTTTGTCAGAACTCTAGTTAGTTGAACAGCGTGTTCCAGCTAATAGGAACGAGGTATAGAAAAGGTCTACGTCGTATTCACCTAAGGGTACTGTGCAGATAGATAGATAGATAGATAGATAGATAGATAGATAGATAGATAGATAGATAGATAGATAGATAGATAGATAGATAGATAGATAGATAGATAGATAGATAGAAAAGAACTTTGCCAGAACTCTAATTAGTTGAACAACATGTTCCAGCTAATAGGCACGAGGTATAGAAAAGGCAGGCAACGTGTTCACCGAAGAGTACTGTGGGAAGCAGTTGGAGGAAGCTCCGGAGGGAATCATCGGTAAACCGTGAATCTTTCGCGTAAATCGCCCAGTCGATCATCATGTAAAGGCGTGAGAAACACTGTATTCGTACGCTGGGATCTCGCGTTTAAGGGGGATATGCTGTGCTAGAGCCAGGCCTGCGCGGAACTGCAGGACAGTGACAGCGTAAGCAGGAGGAGCTACTTTCTTAGAGGCCACTTTAAACGCTTGAGGAAACTAGTGCAAGTAGAAGTGGTAGGTATCTCCTGCGCCATAACTTATCATTTTGCCAAGTAGGGAAGTACCCACTACGCCATAATTACCAGTGCCTCCGTAATGGGTTCAAAGCTACAAAGCACGCAGCTCTGTGTTCTTTCAAATGATGCCTCGACCTCGTTATACAATCCATTTTCGCGTCGTGTAGCGGTGTATTACTATTTTTCAACGTAACATTACGTTTGTTAATGCGATTCCGCGAGAGACATTATACCTGTTTAGGTCTTTTAGCGATAATTTTTCAAAAAGGCATGTGCAATCTTCACTACAGCGTTACAAAAGTAAACAGCCAAGAGTGGCCAACATTGACCAATACCACACAGTGTCAGTGTCGTCGTATAAGTGTAATAGGAGTAACACAAGCAGCATTCAAACGAGACTAACAAAACACATACGTGGTAAGGTCACCCGAATAGTGTTCCAAGTGTTGCGTATTTATATACGCGACCTAGTTCATTCACGAGCTAATTATTGTAATTATATAGATATATATTCAAAACTACAGGATGTTTCCCGCCGGACTACTGACCAACAAAACTTTCGGCGGTAAGTAGGAGTGGATTTCCTCATCCGATGCCAATCGTGTCGCATGCCGGAAGCAGATCCCAGAAGTAGAGATCTTCTTCCCGCAAAGGTTTAGTGCGGATTCCGTGGGATAAAGTTGGACGGTCCGTAAGCTCTCTGTATTGAACGGGACCCACCGGGATGCGACAACTCGTTGCCGATACCCAGGACAAGTGCGCCATTTCTATATTTGAACACGCTGCAGCAACTATGTGGTAGCCGTGTACAGTCTCTCGGGAACGGTGACAGCTACAGAGAAGATGCTTGCGGCACAGTCATAAGCACGTAATTAATTGGGGATCTGTCATAGCATTCCTTAACGAAAATTTGGCGAGAGCTCATATGGCGAGGAAAGCGCATCTTTGAAGACTGCCTACGCTTACCAAATGCTCTAGTTGGGTCTTGTTCTATCGAGCGGCGACTTTACGATTTCTTCGAACACTTCAAAGTATATTGAAGGCCATGTCTTCACAGATTCTTAAACCTGCTTTGTTAAACGGAGTACGTGATCTTGTCCAGCATAAATCGCAGTTAGCTCGAGAACAGACTTCCAATCAATTTTGCCTTGCATTCAATAGGGTCTTTCCGCAAGCAGATACCGCATGCTTTCTCGTGGTGTGGGCTCTAGATACCGCATTTACTGGCGTATTATCAGCAGTCGCTATTGGCGGTCGCCACTGCATTACGTTTTCTAGGCGTTTCGAGTTAAATACCGGGTTTCTTTTCATACTGCGAGCACTGACTAATGCTGACTATCTAGCTGCTGACAATGTTGGCTAATATCGCCTATGTGATGGCTAATGTTGGCTTGCGTTGGCTATTTGTTGTTTACTGTTAGTTGTTCGAAGGATAAAGGGACACTAAAGGTAAATATTAAGTTTGGCTAGGTGGATTTTTTTACCTGTGTTGAGTCTACTACTCCTTTCTGCGCACCAATAAACGATTTTCTCTTTTGCGTCGAGAAATGCCGCTGAAATTTTCTGGTGTCGCCGCTCAATTTGTATCGCCCGCGCCGAAAGGAGGACATGACGTCACGATCTCAGCTACCGATATTACAGTGTCGGTAGCTGGGGAACTGGTTACCTCGGGGAACCATACCCATGTACCGGTCGTATGCCCAGTTGAACAGCTCTGTGCCCCGCCACGGTGGTCTAGTGGTTATGGCACTCGGCTGCTCATCCGAAGGTCGCAGGATCGAATCCCAGCTACGGCTGCTGCATTTCGATGGAGGCGAAATGTTGAGACCCGTGTGCTGTGCTATGTCAGTGCACGTTAAAGAACCCCAGATGGTCGAAATTTCCGGAGCCCTCCACTACGACGTCTCTCATAATCACAGCTGTTTGTAAAACGTTAAACCCCTCAAATCAATCAATCAAGTGGTTAGTTTGTTTTCCATAAGGAGGCCTGTTTTGGCGTTTTGCTTTCCAAAAGTGCGCAGTCGGCGCGTTAAGCATGTATAAGCACCCGGTTTCGGTTACCGCCATTTATATTATCGGGGGAAAGCGAAGTGCGCATAAGCGCCCTTCGCCGTAATACACGCAGACAGCTCGGGTCGACGGTAAGATTTATTGTCGTACTTCATGGGCCCACCGCCTTCTTTTTCATCTTTCTTTTTTCCTCCACCGCGGTTTCCTGGGTAAGAAGACGTTAATCTTTCCTTAAACCGCTTGCCCGAGGCGGCCATTTTCTGTCGTTTCGAGTAAGCTATTTTACTTATCAGGTTTTCTTTATCTTTTGGGTCCGGTGCTCTTGACGCGATATTCTTACAGCCACCACCTAGACAGCTAGCGGGCCGCCGTTGCTACGCTACGGACCCGAGAAGTGTCCTTGCGCGTCCGCCAGCGTCCGTTAAAAAACAGGCAAGAAAAAGTAGTTCCATGGTGAAGGTGACCGCATAGCACTTCCGCCTTCGCCTGCTTCCGCGACGCGAAATACGGCGCGGCCTGCCGGCCGTCCGCTGCGCACCGCACGGTCACGTCGTAAAGTTCAACTGGCCGCGAGAAATACCATCAACCCTTTCCTACGCAATCTGGCGCTGGCATTACTTAGGCCTATTTCCTGTTCTTTCGGGCTCGCAGTCAAAGGGTCTGCTCGCTTCTTCGTTTCTTCACTAGTGCTTTTTAGTCTATTTTTATTTGTGACACGACATTTTCCTACGGAGAACGCGAAATAGCGTTCACGTCCCGCTGCGGTGAGAGGCTGACCCCAAGAGCGGGGCGATAAAACGAGAACGTGATGTGGAGAGTGCGGTAAAAAGTCACAATCTTAAAGCTCCCACATCTTGTCCACGAAAAAAAAAGGAAGCAAGTTATGCAGGCATTATATATATAAAAAAAGAAGAGTTGGAAAAAGGGAATCACGGAGCACATAAAGCGGCGAAGTTTTCTCGTTAAAGATTATGAGATGGCTTCTCCCTATTGTGAACTCGGTTACTATGTACGTGTTGTGTACATTACAACCACCACTGCCTGACGTTTAGGTATGTAGTGTGCTACATACTAAACTATGAGAGCTTATATGTAGTTGCCTAGGTGCATGGTTTGAAAGGCTATTGCTGTACAGGCAAAGAATACAGTATCATGCGCTGCGTTTCATATAGATAACTGGCCTGCGCTGTAGAAGCGAAGAAGGAAGGAAGGAAACAGAAAGGCAGGGAGGTGAATTGACCAGAAAGGTGTCCGGTTGGATGCCGTGCTCTGGGTGTATGGGAAAGGACAATTGAAAGATGAGATAGAGAAGAGGGAAGGAAAAGAAATGAACTTGGTAGGTAATGCGCAAGACGTTCGCAAAAGCCTTTCGTTCTCAAGAAGTTCTTTGCAAATGAGTTCTGCGAGATCCCACTTAAAAAAAAGGAAAATTTGCATCCACACGTTTGTGGCACAGAGCTACCAGGAAATCCACACGGATTTCTCAGAAATATGAAAGCTTCTTGGTTGACGAAAAATTCGTCATGGTCTGGGGTTCGAATCTGGGACCAACGCCTGTACGAGGCGGTTGCTCTGCCAACTGAGCTAACCAGGAAGGCTAGGGTTTGACAGCGCGTGGGCGAATTGGTCGAAAACTCGAAGACAGTGCAGAAGCATTCGGTCTAATTACAAGTCCAAATGCGTTGCTCACACCCGTGCCTCCGTTTTAGTTTAGGCGTACTAGTATTTGATCACTAATGCGTGAATTGTGAGCCGTCGTGCTAAAATTACCATAGTGTTGCCTGCTAGGAATGAAACGATGTATCAAAAGTCGTCTTCAACTTGCTATTGTTGGTATATAACAAAAGTAATTGGATATATTATTATTATCATTAATGACATGAGTGCATTACAGCAATCATAGAGAGATAAAAGTAGCGAGGAGGGCTTTCACTTAGCGCAAGAACGAAACACGCGCGCACGACACACGTTCGTCGAGCAGCACTCAACGCCCAAGAAATTGTCCATAAGCTAAAAATTAAACAAAAATGAAGTACTCGTTACACTAAAGTCAAAACAACGTAGATATGGCGCTTTATTAAAATGAAAGAACAGAGCAGCTGGGTTTCGTTGATCACGTAGGCATCAGCTATATGGTTTTTTAAGTCCTACATATTTGCATTCGTGGTACGGTGTGGGACAGTGCCCCAGCTAAGTATGTAGATGTCTGCAGAAATGAAAAAAATAAAAACAAAAACGGTATCGCGAGTATTGAGCGGCCAGTCTTTCAGGCGTGACGTACCGGAAGCGTTTCACCTTTTCGCATTACCAGCTCCTGGAAATGGCCCCGGTATAGTGCTGAAGGGTCGAACAGGTATAAAAAGAGAACTGTTGTTTTGTGGGGTTTTACGTCCCAAAACCAGTTCTGATTATGAGAGACGCCGTAGTGGAGGTCTCCGGAAATTTCGACCACCTGGGGTTCTTTAACGTGCACTGACATCGCACAGCACACGGGCCTCAACATTTCGCCTCCATCGAAATGCAGCCGCCACGGCCGGGATTCGATCCCGCGACCCTCGGATCAGCAGCCGAGTACCTTAGCCACTAGACGTATACATACACGAAGTGCAGTCGGGATGCCTTCCTGGTGACCCGCCTCTTTAATTTCTTTTTTCGTTCTCTATAGTCGTTTTGATCTCTAAATGCTGTTCGTGCAAGTGGGGAGAAACAGGATGACTTTCGAGACACGGCGACCTTTTGAGAGAGGCACAAATTGTCGGCCGGATTGAGAGGAGATTAAAATGTCAACGGGTCTGTCAGCGCAGACTCTCCATTAAGAGTATGTGGAAACTTTAGAATGAAGTTACAGCGAAACACGAAGCGAAAAAGACTCCGACGCGAGGACTGTGACAGCAGCCATCTGTTTATTTTCAGATTATTGGAGAAGGGATATTAAAAGTAACGTGGACAGTCTGACAATCAACGTCTACATAACGTGCACAAAAAATATCGTGGCCTTGTTCTATGCCCAAGCGCATAAAAAGCAGACCCACCGCGTGGGCACATATGTCTGCGTACGAATACAAGAACAACTTAGAGGCATATCATCATCATAATCATCAGCATAATCATCATGTCTATGCTAACTGCAGGGGAAAGGCCTCTCTCGTAGATCTCCAAATATCCCGGTCCTGTGCTAATTACGACCAGTTTCTCTGCGCAAACTTCTTGCTCTCATCTGCTCCACCTAACTTTCTGCCCCCCCCCCCCCCTCTGCTGGTATGCATCCATAAACACATCGTGAATTCACGGATATCTTACATGAAGTCAAGCAAACACCGACGCGGATTGCACAAACGGGCAGCGACATAGATAATGTCCAAGGTATAGCGAGATACACAGACTGGACGCGAATAACGATAATCGGACAGACGAATAGATAGATAGATAGATAGATAGATAGATAGATAGATAGATAGATAGATAGACAGACAGACAGATAGATATAGATAGAGAGATAGATAGATAGATAGATAGATAGATAGATAGATAGATAGATAGATAGATAGATCAAAGGCCGGAAACTGAGATAAACAGCGAACTAGCTGCGCTGAAACTGCCTTGACCAAGCGTGAACTCAATCGACGGGCAACACAGGCGGCGCGGATCAGCGTCACGTCCAAGCGATGCGAGTCGCACGACTGCCTTTTCCGGCCATTTGCGCGATAGCGAGTTGCTCTGCCCAGAGGACGAGGCGGCCGGGTTCAACGAACCGTGCAGTCATTAAGTGCGTGGCAAAAAAAAGTGCAAACAAGATAAATTCGACGATTTATACGTGGACATTTCCTGTTCATTCACTTCCCAGTAATCGTCTCGCAGAATCGCTTCAACGAACGAATCTGGCCAAGAAAAAAAAATTCTGGAAGATTCACTTTAACTGGTAGACTGCAGAGTTCCAGATAAAAGAGAACAAGCAACAGAACAAGAAGAGCGGGCAATCAGTGTTCCCCACCTCGCCCCATCGTCGTAGCTAAGTGTGGTGCGTGGGAAAGTTGTAGTTTCATGAGTATCTCCATAAAAACGATGTACTTGCTGGAAAGAAGCACGCGTGAAAACATCACTGCTACTTCGCAATCGAAAAAGATGAAAGAGGCCTGACACATGCCCTGCTAGAGCGAGTATACGCAAAATTTTCTATTTTTTTAATTCGCTCGTAATAGACATGAAGCATAAAACAAGCGATTATGGTCTATGTGGTACATGTGCATAATTTGTTACGAACTGCTGAAATATAACGTGATGTATGCTGTGGACTATAGATCTACAGACGACGACTGTATGAGTGTGGCTTTACTGTGGCCACGCTTCCTGAGAGGTGATGTCTGAACGAGTGCTGTCAGGGACACGAGTAATACAGCATGCTCGTAGGGGTCGATTCTATAGAAAACGAGATGGTGACATGGTGTCAGAGGCTCTCTGGTGGCCTTGAAAACCTCAGGTTGATTGTAAATGGCATCAATATAGTGCCGTAGTTGATGCGTCCAATCGCAAATTTCACGTATTGCTCAACTTTGTACGTAACCAACTTTACGCCAGTAAAGGTTTACGCGGTAGCCGTAAGGAAGAGGAAAGTGGTGCAACACGTGTTGTAAATTGAACAGATGGCATTTTGCCCTTCTTAGAAGTTGAGGGGCGTTAATTACACCGACTAGTGACGACCACGTGAGTGGGTTTGCTGTCGTCACACCTTCTGACGGGCGGTGGTGGGCACTGGCCCGGTGTCCGAAGTCAGTTGCGCAAGAAATGAATTTTTATAAAGGTCGCACAAGTACTGACAGTGCGACTGTACATTCAGTCGAGGTACTGTAATTCTTTAGACTTTCTTTTATTCTATCGCGAGAAGTGCGAAGGTTGATCAGCTTACCTGCGGAACAGCACCAAGCCCACGACAGGAAATGTGACATAGAAAGAAAGAAATGAAGAAACAAATTAGCCTCTCAAAACATGTACAAGGGCCACTAGACCACCGTGGCGGGCCTAATATCATGAGACCATAACATGAAGCAAGGCCAAGCTTATACTGCCTGGAATTTTTTAAGCTACTTGCCACACGCTAAATGAAGGCCTGTGAATGTTGCACACTAAGAAGAAAGAGATTCAGAATGTTGTTTTGAGTATGAAGTAGCAGTCGAGAGCAGATACCGCGAGCTCAAAGCTGTGTGTATGCCGAACTGACCGAATTATGGCTGGCTGCTATCTCGCATAGTAGAAAACTTGGGTCACACGCTATTTGATGTGTACTAATGTAGAATTAAAGGCCAAATCCAGCGATATTTTTGGCATTTCAAGGTAATGGCGATCCTATGTTCCTGAGGCGCTTCTGCCACACTCCCCATAGTAGAAATGCTTAGTTTCTAACAAGCAAAAAAGCGCGAACCCGAAACCGCAATCCAACCCAGCAGTGACGTCACATCGGTCAACCCACCTTTTGCACGGTGCGCTTGCGCATGCGCCCTTCCCTTAGAGGTAATGGCGGCGCGCGCGGATCTCGAAGGCCATGGTATGGTACCACTGCGCTTCCGTTGCTTTGGCGATTGTGACATCACACACAGTGTGGCCAATAATTGTAGGAAGCCAGGGGGGTGGTTTTGGGGTAATCAGTAAAATTGATTTGTAAGCGATCTGCGCGTCTCTCGACCATGTAATCTTGCACAACCCTTACAAAAATGTCATATATGGCGATATCGGAAATTGGGCATATGTGGCTATGTATGGCCCGCGGCCGTATATGGCCGTATTTGGCTAAATAGTGATAAAAACATATACGGCAATGAAAGACCAACACGAGGAATGCCATGTATTCCATATAACGATATGCCATATAACGATATGCGTATCTGGCCATATACACATATCTGGCCATATATGGCACGTGTCCGTATGTCGCCGTATTTGCCGAATATGTATCTGTTTTACAATGTACTCCTCGTGTTGGTCTTTAATTGCCCTACGTGCTTTATCACCATTCGGGCAAATGCGGCCCCATACGGACACGTGCAATATACAGCCACATAATTCCTGATATAGCCAGATATGACATTATTGTAAGGGAAATGACAGGAGTGTGCCGAGGAACGTACGCAGTGAACTTTATTGAGTTCTATCACCCTCGAAAAATCGCGGGAGTTGGCCTTTAAAAGAACGTAAGACGCGACGTGGTAGCTAAGCGGCCAGATGTTGGTTCGATGGTCTCTAGGCCCCGGGATTGAAGCGGGCCCGCTATGGCAGCCCATTTCGTTGGGCGCGAAATGCGAAAAACACTCCCTGTAGTGATATTTAGGTGCACCTTAAAAACTCCTCAGGGAGTTAAAATTACTCCGGAGCCCTTCGCTACGGGGATCACACCTCATGATCACATCGTAGTTTTGGCTCGTGAAACTATTAAAAGGCCCGATACTTCCCTACCCTCGAAAGGGGTTTCTGCGCCGGGGCGCTGTCGTTGTTCTTTTTTTTCATTGTGTCTTTGAAATAAACGTGACAAAAAACATCGCAAACACTCGTTCGTGACAAAAACATCGCAAACACTCGCGAACGCTCGCGCGACAACCTTCAAATCGCGCTCGACTGTACGTAGGGTTCATTACGTAAGAAAAGGACGAGAAAAATTACGCCATCTACCACTAAAGTGGACCATGAGGCGATGCGAAACAGCACGGGGTGTGCACACCGCGTTTGCATCGGTGCATCGCGTTTGCATCGGGACTAGGCCGGCGAGGGCGCGTTCTCTTTCCTTGCAAGCTGGTAAAGCGTCCATCGAAGAAAGAGCGTTTCCATAGTCAACGCGCGCCGTTCGGATAGGGGGTGTGTGGAGAGGGTCACGTGGAGAGGGGGAGTGGAGAGGAGGTGTGTGGAGAGGGTTTGCGCATGCGCAGTAAGGGTGGTCACGCCACACACCACCACCGAATTGAACTCCGCCATAAGATGCTTCGCATCTAAAAGACGGACACAACAGAAGAAGAGTGGACAACACGAACACCAACTATGAACTGAAGAAGCGCCTCTTTCTTACGTAACGAATCCTTACCAACTCTTTTTTTCATACGTAGGCTTATAGGCATGTATTGGACGAACGCCCCGTCGTGACAAAAGTGGTATTTTACTTCGACTTGCCAATATTGTGTACGATCATGCTACTGCAACACGTCCTCCTTTCTGCACGTGGCATATAAGAATAGGAATTGAGAGTAGGGTCGCGATCCTGTCGCAGGAATTTCTGGCGAAACCAAGGTCGGTATTTTTTTAAATGGGCCATTCAAAAGTCGCATAGCTTTATGCGTTCGTTGGCGCCTTCTGAAAGCATTAGATGAGACCGTGACAGAGCTTCCATAAATTACAGAGGTCGTTTGCGAATCGTTCCTTCTTTCGACGCTGGGGAGGCAACTTACGCAAATTTACGCGTTCAGCGGATGCTCTATAAACGTTCGAAAGTACACGTGACCTGAAAGCTACAACGATGGCCGTAGTGTATATTTACATTTTCACTACATCGCAGTTTGAAGTGCAGATCTACGGCGTGAGAAGATTCCGCGTGTAGCGAAGGCCACCGCACATTTTTTGGCATCTAGGGAATACATGATACAATAAACGAAATGTCAGTACGGCGAATATATCCAAGGGCGGAAAGCGCGAGCCACCAGTTGACACCGAGAGGTCGTAAATCAGTATCGCGTTGGCAATGCGCCTGTATTCAACGTGACAAATGCCTACCGTTTTGCGGCAACGGCTTCACGGATGAACGAAGGCATTGACGCAAACAGATCGACATATGGGGGGATAACCTTCCTGGCAATGGCGTTTCGCTCAACAGAATGCCAATTATTACAAAAAATCCTTGAGAAAGAAGGCCGCCGCGATCGTTCGCGGAGTCTACATAGTCTGCAAGCGAAAATCTCGACATTACGTAACAACTTTTCGGCGTATCCCCGAAATAACTAAGAAAACACATAAGCGTCGCATCTGTAAAATAACATTGACAATGCGTACGAGACCTTACAACTTTAGCTACCGTTCCTTTTTTTTTTTTCTGAAAGCGTAAGCAATGTGGTCAAGTTCCACCTCTTTCTTATTGAGCACGTTGTCAAACTTGAACCGTGATTTCGTAATTACGCTGACACGTATGCAATACACGCCAGTGTGTCACCCAGTAGAGTCGCTTCTTTATTCGTACTGAGGCACAGTGTTGCTGGGCTCCAAGTAGCAGGTTCGAGTGCGGCAGCGGCGACCGGGTACATATATGGGGACGATGCGACAACACTCGGCACGTGGTTTTAGGTTCATGATTTAAAAGAACTCCCATGTGGTGAAAACTAGTGCTCAATTCTTCAGCACGAGCTGCTTCTTGATCATCTTGCAATTGTGTCTCGTAGAATAGGAGAATTCCTTTGCACTGTATTTTGGTAGGCGCACCGCGTTGCGCACCGGCTTATCTAATGAGTTCTCTGGCGACATGCTTGCGTTATCTGTAAAAGAGCGGCCTTATTCGGAATCGCGGCATATCGGTGCTTCCGTTGTTTCTCTAGCTAGCGCGTCATGGGTGACGCTACCGCGCAAAAGCGAAACACTTGCGATATTCCGCCAACTTAGAAATAAGTGTCATATTGCGATCGCACCCACATACACACAAACCACTGTAGACAAGCGCGTTCCCGCGAAACAGTACGTCCGACTGCGTAACTCACTCACTCACTCACTCACTCACTCACTCACTCACTCACTCACTCACTCACTCACTCACTCACTCACTCACTCACTCACTCACTCACTCACTCACTCACTCACTCACTCACACAAACCTTTCTCTGGTTAACCTTTCTGCCTTCCGCACAACTTTTCTCTCTTTCTCGGTTATGGTACAAACAGGTGGATGATAATTCTTCATTTCATAGATATTTCGCTTTAGTGCCGCTCAATCGACTACGGCCTAAGCTCCTGTCCCCTCCCTCCCTTCCTCCCTCCCTCTTTCGCTCGCGCGCGCTCATCTCTGAAGAGTTCTTCACAACGCACAATAGTACCACAGGAAGAAACCAGAAGAAGAAACACAACGAAGATGAACAGCACGAGGTCTATCGCAAAAAAAGAAAAAAACAATTTGGAGAATGACATTTATCTTATCGTCTTCAATCTCCTTCTATATGTTGCGCGACGTCACGTGCTCTCCTGTATGAAGCGTAGGTCATCCCACGCCGCTACATACAGTCATCCGTCACCGCCAGGCGGCCAGAGACACAGCAGCAAGAGAACAAACGCCAGCGCTTTAAGAGGCGTGACCAGCTGACTCTCCAAAGATTCTCTGCCAGTGACACGCGTAGCCGACCTCATATCATTCGCAGAGATGGTTGCGCGCACAAGAAGCAGCGAAACATACACGGTCGTGCGCGATCATCTCAGCCGAGAGGAAAAGGCCATGGTAGCGTGTCGAAAACGCGGTTCCAATACCCAGAGCTAACCACTCGACACGCCAACTTTACGCGCTTCGCCGAGCGTAACGGCCCTTCACTTGGCCGTGCCGTGGATGCGAGGAATCACGTTCGGATAGCTCTGAACGCGTAACGCTTTGTTGTTGGCCTCGACATGGTTTTCGTTTCGCGATAAGTATACGGCTTTTAACGTCGATTGCGGTGTTCACTCGTTGATTTTACATGGCCGCTTCGTGGGCGCGCCCAGCTGTCGTCGAGCCATAGGGAGTTTTGAGTTTGGGTCCTTGACGTCGAATCGTGAATATGCATGAACACGTGGGAAGCTAAATAAACGTTTACCTTGAGCTAGGGTAAGCATGAGTCGCATGCGTACACAACATTAGTTGGCCCTCAATTTCTTTTCTTTTTTTTTCTTGAGAGGAATGTAGCGATCATGCACAGAGAGGCTTCAGCATAGGACTACGCAGTTCGCAAGTCACGGTGTTCGTCTCGCAGCAAGTGTGGCTTCGTAGAACAATGCAATAGTGGCGTCACCTTCAGTGCATTCCCGCGATGTTCACGTTTCGCGGATATCAAGCTTTACAACTGTGCTCTTGACGAAGACCTCTACAATATTCGGGCGCTGCACCTGCCGCCGGGGGTTATGCTACTAACAGTAGAACTTACTGCTACTGCCACGTAACAGTATAGGTGTTACAGGAGGCTTTACCGAAGACACTTCATTCACGACTAACAAGACGACGAGAACTAACGGTTAAACTAGCCCAGAGCTGTGGGTCTTTGGCAGTGATGCACGTATACGCTCTTGTAGATACATTTGTACATAGTCCTTCCAGTGACTGTCTTTCTCGTAAGAATATGTTCTTCTTGGTAGCTAGGGTAGCCATTGCTCACACATACAATACTTTCGTTGGCGCCGAAATTCTTCTGAGGAAGTACGTTCGGAAAGTTTTGAAGGGCTTACCTTCTGGCAAGACATTGTTTCAGTTTTGTGATAAGCAAGCCAGTCAATGGTCATGTCATTCTTGTTAGACACAATAGCCGTGGCGTACGTACACAACCTTACTTTGGCCTTTACCTAGACGAGCGGGTAGTCACGTCTCTGAAAGTTTGAATAGAGGGCGGTATATGTGAATTGTCGTAGGTGACACAGACCCACAATAGGTTAGTGTTGTCACAGACTGCCCCTTCTAATTAGCTCTTGTCTGTTCAAGCAAACATCTGCCCAGGCTGGAGCCACTTGAGCGGCCGTAGTCTGAAGTATCTGTACGGATCGGGTGGCTGTATATCGCGCGCTATATTCAAGTTTTCGGCTTCTACTTCCGCTGCGAAGAGATCCAGGAACACCGTTGCACAGATCACGGCTGGGCATTGCGTACACAGTACCTCCACAAGATTGGACAGAAAGGAAACCCTGAATGTTGTGTGTGTCGCCCTCCAGATTTCGTAACCACGTTTTCTGCGTGTGCTCATTATGCGGCTTAAGCGCATGGTGGATGGCTTAGGTACCCAACCATTTTGCGAGAGAAATCCTGAGTGCGTCCAATCATGCTGAGCATGCTCAACGTAACTTTAAGGCATTCTTGACGTTTTCCAGTGAGATAGATTTAGGTACTCGTCTCTAGAGAATGTATGCTGTGGAAACTCGTGCTCCTAGAGCACACTCACGTACAGGACAACGTGCCCACTGTGACTCATTGTACTATACCAGAGCCGCGTGTCGCCATACGTCCTTCTGCCTCAGTCTTTCCTTCTACCACTTAAAGTGGTGCAGAGTAAAAGGCTAGAGACGTTCTCCAGACCGACTACGTGTCCCTTTGACTTTCATTGATCAGTACCTCCTCCTCCTCCTTCTACGGCTACTACTTCTCTCCTTATTCTTCAAGTTTGTTTTTACAGTAGCTCGGAGAGAGAGAGGTTTCGAATCGATTGAAGCAAACGAACACGACCACGCTAGCATAAGTTATCTAACATCTGGTTAGACTAAGCAAGTCATCGCTTGCAGGCTTGTTAGGAGAAATCGATTAGACGAACAATCACTTTGGGTGTTGTCATGAAAGGCCGGACTTGTGCCTGCGAAGCCGACTTGACCACGGTGAATATGGATAACTTATGTTGGTAGCTAAACTAACCATGACCCCACAATTACAATAAAGTAGGTTCATTTAAAAGAAATCGCAGTAAGAGAGTCGAGTATGGATTCCACTTTAATGTACCTGGGTATACTACGCTTGCATACGTATGAACGGTGCAGATAATGAACGGTGCGTTCAGGAAACTTGACTTTAGTTCGCCACGAATCCGTTGTGTTTTTAGAAGCTCGTCACGACATTGTTGGTCTCGTGTATACACAGCTACGAAGAGAAACTGCCATAAAGCTTCGATTGGGCCTAGTTGGTTCACAATCCTTTAGGATGTTAAGAATTGCCGCGGTTTCACGTGAGACACCCCCGACATGCGTGTCTATGAGACACGCCCTCGGGGTGTGCGCCAGAAATCTCTTTCGTTTTAGGCAGCTAACCCGAAAGACGTGGGTTCGACACCGGTTGCTTCGGTCGCAATTCGACGAAGGCACTGTGCTTGAGCCCTGTATACTGTACGTTGTCAGTGGACGCTAAAAAGCCGCAAGCTGTCCAAATTTCTGGCGCCCTCCCCTAGGGCTTATCTTGATTGGTTACTGGGGTTTAACGTCGCAAAACCACGATCTGATTATGAGAGACGCCGTAGCGGAGGGCTCCGAAAATTTCTATTACCTGTGGTTCTGCACTGAAACGTGCACTGAAATCGCACAGCACACGGGCCTCAACAGTTTCGCCTCCATAGAAATGTAGCCGCCGCGGCCGGCATTCGATCCCGCGATCCTCAGATCAGCAGCCGAGTACCATAGCAGTAGACCCCCATGGCGGGGCCTGCGCTTGTCTAACAGTAGACAAGAGGAACCGCAAAGCTGTAGTGTGCGTCTCTCTTGTCTTCCCTTTGTGATCCGTCCTGGCTGTTTCCGCCGAGTGTTCATTTTTAAAAGAGAGACTGATTGGTAATATGGATGGTTGCTCAAACTTACAAGAACACTATAAATAGTCGAAGACTGATGCGAACTGAGTGAGAGTGATCCATTCCTACGTGTGTTTATTTGGCAGAGTTCGGAGCAGCGCAGCGGCAAGAGTCGTGGTAACCACAGCCTCCAAGCGCGAGGGCAGTTGCTTAGCGAGAGCGCTGGACTCATTAGGGTCTGGCCCTACTAGCGCTGAACTCGCCATCGTGTGGTATACCCAGCTCTAGGCCAAGTGGTCTCCCTCTTCTTCGCCACACATCTGATATTGTTCCTAAATTTTGATCATGATCGGCCAGGTCTGGTGTCCTAATGTAACTGTGAAGTTGTGATCCAAACTAGAAGAGAAGGTCAACGGAAGGTGGAGGCTTGAATCGATGAACAGATCGTTAAAAACTATGTAGAACAGGGAATGTGGCTGGTGCCAACGTTTCGACAAGTGGACTTGCCTTCGTCCTTTGTTGCCGTCCTGGCGAAGGCAAGTCCACTTGTCGAAACGTTGGCTCCAGCGAAATCCCTTGTACTACACCGATTTTAACGATCTTTTCATCGACATGAGGTTGTGAAAGAGTTCCCAGCTTAGGGATTCGGAACAATACAGACTGCTTGAGGTTTCTTTAAAATGCATCGACATTTCTTACGCAGGGGCTTTTGTAAACGTCGGTAGTGCAGAAATCTTGGCCTCTGTGGTCCAGATTCGAAGCGGTGGCCTAGCGCTGAGAAGGAAGGCACCATATCCACTGAGCCGTAGAAGCAGCAACAGAAATATGGTAACGTTCAGCGAAAATATCCAAACAGCGGTAACACGAGTAACAGAAACACCAAGAAAGAGGGGTTAAACAATATGATAGAGCAACTCGGGTTTTTCACGACAGGTAGGTGCGATCGATAATGCACTGAAGAGGACTCGTGGAAATTTCCGTATACCTGCAGCAAAGTTTCGTTCGGTTTTCCGATACTAAAACGAAGAATAATTTGCTTTCATGGCGGGTTTCCGATACGCTCTCAGAATACACACACCATGTACTTTCCTACGTCATTATTCTCCTGTTAAAAGTGCTTTACACGTGTTCTAAAGTACAGAGCAACTATGTTGAGTCGATACACAGCTACATGTCTTGCCTGCACTGCGTAGCTCATCCGATTGGAAACATGAATACAGAGCCAAATCAAGCCTACTAGTCCTTGAGTGCATTATCCATATGATACGCTGCCGCTGCCTCGACGATGTACCGAGAATTCACCACCGTTTCTCACAATGTTACAATTTTGTTGTCTATATATAGCGTCAAATGCCTGGTTCGAGTGCCACGCATTTTTATGGTAATCGGATCGTTATGAGACGTCAGGGTTTATGGTAACGGTTTAACAAAGAAGCCATTTATGCCATTAATTTTCTCCTATACTTTTCGTGTCTGTGGACAATAGCCCATTTCCATACCTTTTCGATCTGTTTATGGACACGTAGGCAGGGAGTGCATCAACAGATCGAAATAGGTGGGCGGTGGGTCGCGTCAGACAAAGCAAATAGATTGCCTTTCATACGAGCACCAAAAATGAAAAGTACGCATATATAAATTCAAATATGATGAAGGACCCTGAGCCGATAGATAAAGATAACAAAAAGCTGCGTTGGTACTAACAAAATAACAAAATATGGGCCTCTAGCAAACATCACTATCGATTGATGGGAGATAGCAAGACCAGGAAAAACAAAGGAAAGCTTAGGATTAAGTTGTCAGCTTGAGAGTATCGACTGCTAGTTTTGACATTACTTACCAGTACTGTGACCCAGACAGCCATCTTGGACAATAGCCTAGGTTCGCAGCTTTCGTACACGTAGACCTTTCATTTAAAGACACCGCAGAATGAAGGTCATCCAATCCAGTCAGCTACCTCGTCAAATGTGCTGTCACGAAAAAGATGTTTTCACTATTCGGATTGACCTGAATGCGACCAGAGACTAAATATACGGTTGTGAAAACAGCCACCACGGAAAGTACGACATTGCGTTAGTGCCAAATGTGCAGTGTTGCTAAGTTATACGCGGCTTCGATCCCTGGCCGTGGTAGCCCTACTGCGATTCGACAAAAAGAAATGCAGACAAATCCATGTGCTTTCTTCTGGACGCATGTCAATAAACGACCAGTGGTCAATGGGAACGGGACTCCTCCATTACATCGAGCCTCCCAATCTACCGTGGTTCTGGCACGCCGACCGCCCCGATTGATTGATCTCATCGTATCTACCTGAGGTAATCATGTCATCACCGCAATAACCGTAATCACGATTGCCAGCCTAGACTATGCCCACCAGTACGAAGTCCTGACCCAAAGATTTCCCGCCTGCCATGTACTGCACGAGCTGATTCCGTTTTCTGCCCGGAAAATTGCGAAATTCACTCCCCAGATCTTGCTATCTGTCACCAACAGCCACGCTCCCGCTCCCTTTGTGCATGGTTATTCAATTGATCTAACTAATCTTCGATGCTTATTATGTGTCCTGCCCAGGTAAATGTCATCCTCTTAATGTCCGCTAGGACATGATCTATACGTCTGTCTGTTACCCGATGCACTCTACGCTGGCTTCCCATCTCTTAATGCCAAGCCTATCATATTGAAAGGAAAGTGTTTAATGCCGGGGTCCAGCAACAAAATCAGTGACGTACTTCCGAAACGGAAGCGGATCTCTGGAAAAATGAACATACATTCACTACGAAAAAGTTCCACCCAGTCTGACTCCAACCCACATTCATCTGGGATCCGACAAGAGGAGCTGGAAACTCTACCGATACATCACCGCAATGTTGCTCATATAGGAAACAGACGGGCCTTATATATTTACTACAGCGCTTTACAAGTTGCATCTAACTGTCGCCCGGTTAAAATAAATGTGTTTAGTACAGTGAACTATAGTGTTGAACAAGCAAAATTACTCTCAAATTAACATTGCCTCCCTTATACTGCACTCTTGGTTTTTCCTTCCATCGCCTGCTATGTGTCCACTAAATGACTATCGAGTTTCCTTCTAAGTCTCTAAGTTTACGCCCTGCAAGTTAGTGCTGACACAATCGCGTGGTTGCAGACATTCTGAATTCGCGATAGCGGCAAATTGCCGGCCACAAGGTGCGAGGGTCTACTTTATGTACACCAACACGTCCTTATTGTTCGGCGAATTTCGTTAACCGGAGTAGGTTCCTTAAGTTATAATTGGGCTAAGCACACATACTCTCTCACGAGTTCTAGGTTCAGGTTGCCAGTAAGGCGCGAACTGTAGTATGTTCACGGGGGGAGCCTAACATTATCTTTCTTTCTTTGTCTTTGTAGGTTATTCTTTAATCCTACTTTGACGCTATCTCGGTTCAGACTTTCAATCACTTTAGGCCGAGTAAAAAATGCTTCTGAAATAATTACGAATAATCCTCGCGACGGGAGGGTGCATGTGGAAGGTTTGTGAAGACCGATACTCACCCAACAAGAAAGGCAGAAGCGGTCTATGCAACTAACCAGCTTTTTTGAAACCTGATGGAAGCACTAATACGCTGGCGATCTAGCGAAGCCAGAGAACGCTTCGCGCTGCCGACGAAGAGGCAGGAAGAAGGGTGGTGAACGGCAGAATCAGGCTTGCCGTGAGTTTTAACACGGTCTAACTTAGAAGTATAGAAGAGGGCTGATGGAATTGAAATAGACCAAATGTGAGGCTCGGGATAGGCGCAGTACTAACAAAGCTAAATCTCGCCGTTTGGTGTCACTCCCGTTTGAATGAAAATGCAAAGAGAAACTTCCCGATTCCCTTCGCTTAAGGACGAACGAGAGCTTACTGCATCGACCCCAATTTAACAGAGGAGAGTGGATCATCACATCCTATCTAATAAAAATTGGCTTATTACCTAAAAATTCGCAACCACATATACTCCTGGGAGAACGCTCGAGCAGTTTTTAACCGTTTTATTTCACCTATCTGGTGTTCCACTAAACAAGCCACAATGGCCCAAGATAGTCTTCATCCTTTCCCAATACGCGGTTTGCTGCATACTTCACAACAAATAGTTGGGGCGTGGAACCTCATATTTTGACTAATTTTGTTTTCTTCTCTGCCCCATAGCGCGTGCTTCACGTTAAGCTGTGTTCACTCAGTCGAGCAACAACAAACCAACAAAAACGAAACCACACCCGGGTCTTTCGGTTCATACTGCATTCTCGCTTATGGCATTTCAGCCTCTCGTTTCTCTACCCGGTGTGCTCTCTTCCACCATTGCGATCCGCTAACCTTTCTCTATTTCTGTCTTTCAGCATCTCGAGCATACGTTCGCGTTAGGGGAGGTAGTTCGTAGGAACACGAAATTTCCGCGCCTCTTCCACTGCACACACCAAGTGGATCGATTAATGCTATACCCACACGGTTCGGTTGTTAGTACATACGGACGTGCCTGGGCAACGGGTTCGGGTACGTCGTCGTCCCCTGCACTGAGCTTCGGAGACAACGGCGTTATTGCTACGAAGCAGCGGCAAAAGGCCGAAACGGCCGGAGCGTACTCTATTTCCGGGTCAGCGACGCCGCTTCGAGCTATTCGTGATCATGGCAGCAGTTGCAGCAACAAGACAGATAGATAGAAGAGAGAGATGGGGGCAAAAAGAAGGCTCACGTTAGTGCGAGGGGCCAATGCGAACAGCACTGATAAGCGAGGGATACATAAAGCGTAAAACAGGTTTTTGCCGCAGATTAGGGTTTGGTTGACTGGTCGGAACGTTTGCATCGTCGTTCCCAGGCATCCGTGAAGTATCCTCGCGTTTCCCAGTTTGCGCGCATCTATCCGCTTCTGCGGTTCATTCGGGTGTGCTGAGTTACTGCGAGAGGTGTTCTTGTACATTTAGTAAATGAGGGGCAGAGTGCTGTAGTCTTCTTCTTCTTTTTCTTTTTTCACCACGGCGGTTACTAGTATCGTTGAAGAGCGGTTGGCTGACGCTCGAATGAGAGCCCTTTGCGTCAGATACAGTTTATAACGCTGCGAAGTGTTCTCAGTGTGCGCTTAGCAGTGTTGTCATATTATGCTTGTATGATTTTGTTTGGGACGACGCACGTTAAGAGGATATATGAAACCACTGAAGCATAGGTAATATTTGGAGACCAGTTCGAACCCATTTGAAAAAGGTATGGCTCCTGTCTCATTTCTTGCGAGCCCTCCTTTAAGACATTGTGCATGCATCATTTCTGGGGGCTATATAATCTGACTGTACTGGTTGCTTCAGGCAGCATAGTCTCACGACGCGTCGTTGAGTTTGAAAGAATGAAACGGAGTGCTCCTTAGGTTGCGAGAAGTCATGCGAACGTGGGCTCATAATCGTCAACTCACTGCCGGTCCCGACGTCTCGATGAGAGTCATACAAGTTTAAACATGAGCACACGAGACAAGTTTCTTTCTTGCAAAGAAATGTGCCCGTGTTACCGTGATAATCAAGCACCTTGTTCGTGAACTGCACTGACTATAGCACTGGAGGCAGCTGACTCAACGAATGCAGTACTCGAGTTGGTAAGTAGCTGAAACCCCCTCAACTTATGAAATGCGTTGAATCACGCAGGCGGTAAACTTCTGCGATCATGATCTGCTTAGATAGCTGGATGTATGCGGGGAATAACTGAATATGCTACGCTTCCATTTTTTTATTTGTAATAATAATAATAATAATATTGCCAAATGACATAGGATGTGAGTGCACTGAAGCTTCACTCAGGAAAGAGACGGCGCTCAAAGGTTCGAAGAGCCGGCGTTCCGTGCGGGTTTTGTGTAGAACAAGCTAGCAAATGGGCTCAACTAAGCGGAAAGCGCCTACAGAAGCGTCACTGATCCAATAACTGCGACATTCCCCGAAGCGGAATGAGGTGAAAAAGAACTGCGCTAAAGCATCAAGATGAACTTAGCCGAAGACAATGTTACACGTGGTTCACAAAGGGTCACGCCATATGATGTACACCCAAACCACCGACACGAACGGCACATCCGTGCGAGATTTCCCCGAAGGGTAACAACTGTTGACCACCGCCTTCATTCACTGGCGGCGCACGGACAAATAACTACGGGTACCAGGGCAAGCAAACGAAGAAGCGAGCAACCAGCGACAATAAAACACAGCGCTGGCATTAAACACACCGAAAAAAGAAGCAGCAGGCTCTCTTGCCATTCTTCTTGGCAAACATGGAGAGGACGCTCCGGTTAAGAAAGAAAGAAAGCGATCGAATGAATGTAGGAGGTTGACAAGAAGCGGAAGGGTAAACAACGTGAAAGATGACGGCTCTGTACTAGTGCGCGAAGCTATTTCAATAGAGACATAAGTGAAGCTTAACAAACAAACAAACTAAAAAGTAAGAAGATGACGCAGTGAGACAGTGACCAATGAAAGGAAAACAAACCGTCGCCCCAAATAAAGTGCTTCGGTTATCAGGCAGTGACTGCGAATCTTCGTATGACGCTATTGCCGAAGGCATCTTCTTGGGCTTTCTTCCGCGTCCTGCAGCTTTTGTTTGGCTATAGAAGCTGCTTAGCTGATTTAGCTTATCAGAAGCAATTCATTAGATTGCTCCGTAATCCTTTCACATCACCCGCTTTCTTCTTGGGTCTCAGCTCTGAGGGGCAACGCTGTTTATCCTTGAATAGGAGGCACGCTACGCCTGTTTCTGGCCGGACGCCTTGTTTTTTTTATGTTTTTCGTGCTTTTCGCTTCCGTGTTAGCGCGACTCTTTCTATTTTTGTGTACCGTCCCTTGTGCCGACTCAATCGTTTCCAGCCGCTGGGCAAACAGTTCGGGCAGCGTCTTCATTCCCCATACTGCTCATCTGCAACGCTACCAAATGTAAACAACGCTGCCGCCAGGCGGCGCGCTGTGCAGCAAGCCACTGGTAAACACAAAGACAAAACACATTGGTAAACACAGCGTGGTGTCTTCCGAAGGGCCAAGGAGTGCAACAAACAAGCATAGGAATGTAACTTGCGATGAGTATTAATACCAAAAGGAAACACTACGGACAATATGACCAGGCCTAGGAAGCTCCGGTTGGATATGGAAACAGCCCGGCTGTGGTGCTGCCTGGCATCCGGGAGTATTATAGGGATCCTGGAATACTTCTTTGAACATAGCTTGAAAACCGTTCCAATCAGTCCTGTGACAACGTGAGTCAGGTCGCACGCACAAGGGAATTCGCAATTCGGTTTCAATTATAGCTGGAAGTCGTTTGCTCTCCTTCCAACAAGTGACGTGACAAGTAGCACCGACTACGTCACTTAACTTCTATTGCTGTTCTGAAAGAAAGATGCACACGTTTTTTTTATTACATGTGAAGCAGCTTATGGTCGAGCCTGTTCCCTCCCTGTGCCGTCCACACCCCACTGCGCATGCGCAACAGCTGGCCCAAGCTCCGGAGGAGACCGCTAGAGGCGCCAAGGCAGCTCCGCCGATGCAGGCAGCGTCTGATAGCGAGTTTCTTGATTGAAAAAGCCGACTGCTCGCGCTGCACAACCGTTCACCGACCACCCCGTATATATAGGCATTGGATCTTGACCTGCAATGTAGTGCCGGTGGGAGATTTCTCTTGTGCGTAGTTGAACCATAAATTCGCAGCGTGCGCTTTAACTAAAAGTAATCCGGAACTCGGCATGATCTACGACGTGGGAGCGCGGGAACCTCATAAAGACCAGGAGCACAAATGACGACAAGTGTGCAAATATACACACGCGTTGTCACTCATTTACATGCATGAGTGAGCAATGTCACGGGTGATTTACGGTAACGCCGAAGGATCCCCAGTGCTTCGCCCATTCATCATGGTTCAGTTCGTGGAGATGCGTGAATTTTTTGTTCAACTCAAAACGAGGAAAAACGCCTTACCGAGGACGTTTCTGCGATCATGGAATCTCTCGCTAGTTCTACTTCAAGGGACGGGGTCAATGCTCCTTGTTACGTCATATGTTGGAAGAAGAGCAGGTGGTCTCCAGCCGTATTTGAAACCAGATTGCGAATTATCTGGCGGGTGCAGCGCATTAATATCTGGCCCAGGAGTTCACAGGAGCCTTCTTGATTGATGAGCACCGTTTTCAAACTATCTTTGAAAAAGTGTTGCAGGGTTCCTCTACAGTACCTGTCGGGAGCCTTTCGCGTTACTTCGTGTAAACGGCGCGTAGAGGGCGCTAAGGTCGCGAGCATGATGACGCATAGAGGGAAGAAAGCTAGGATGTGGAATATTGGCCTAGCCTAGGCGAGCCAACATCCTCTGACACAGTGCACTCGGTACCTCCCTGGCAGGATTAAGCCTACCTGGTTGCTGGACTACTCGACGTTGTTTGATACGCGGTAGGTTTTAGTAGCACCTGTGCATATATATCAATGTAGCGCTTGCCTATCACGTGAACACCTGAGCCGTTTCCCATTATGCCTCCCCCCCACTTTTTAAATTTTTGACGGCTAAGCTCCAAGATTTTAGCGTAAGGCCTGTCCGCCGCTGTGGTGTAGTTATTGTGGGGCTCGGTTGCCACCCCTCTCCCCCCCCCCCCCCCCAAAAAAAAAGAAAAAAAAAACGCGGGTTCGATCCCGGCGGCGGCGGTTGCATTTTCAATGGAGGCGAAAATGCCAGAGGCCTGTGTACTGTGTGTTGTCAGTGCACATTAAAGAACCCCAGGCAGTCAAAATTTCCGGAGCCCTCCACTACAGCTTTTGTCTCCTTTGCGTCCCTTTCAGTCCCTTTTCCCTACCCCTACGGACACTTAGCCGTGCTCACGACATGGGCTGCAGAATTTAGCGTCCTTTCCTTAAGCGAACCACAATTATCATCATCGTAAGACCTCTTCCTAGATTTTTTCTTCCTTCATGGAATGAACTCAGGGCGTCAAGACTACGCCGGATCCGACATCGACGAAAGTTCCGTGTTGCGGATTTAGTTCGAAACGATAAGGATCGAGGTTTCGTATGCGACTGAAGCAAGAACGGACCCAAGACCCTCGTGGTCTTAGTTATAACTGGCTCATTCGAGTTGTCCTTCGTGGTACGGTGTTCTTACAGTAGAGCTAAGCATAGTGCGAGCATCCAACTGTGCAGAAAGGAGTGGGGGAAGTGCACTGTCGAAGCGACAAAGCTTTGCCGCGGCGGGCGTTTAGAACCTCTCAATGCTAGCGCAACAGCTCAAGTTTCTAGTGTTCAGGCTCTTATAAAGGCCAGAGTGAGAATTTGTACTTGTAGTGCGAGTGGCTTTGGCGAAACCAGGTAGTACGGGAATTCCAGCACGCAAAGAGGACAACTTGGCCGCCCGGAATCTCACAAGGAGTACTGATCTTTCCAAATAGACTGCTGCTGGTGACTTAGCAACGGAATGCCCAACTGGTTGGCAAGAAGCTGCAGTGTTCTCAACTGCACCATACTGTCTACTGTAAGCTTGCAAGACAAAGACATAAACGCCACCCCATGCGCTCGCTGAGGGGACAGAAAGCAAAATGGAAGGATTTATCTCTTTAAGAAGGCAAAAGAAGGGCTGAGTGACACAGCATAATAACCGTCGTCACTCAGTCTAGCAAGAGGGGCCAAACTTGTGTCGGATATTAGTTTCCGCGAGGCTGCCACCAGCGTCTGAGACAGGAGAGAAAAGAATGCCATATCCCGACGACGACCGATCGAGGCTGCTTAGATGGGAGAAGAATACAGACCTCACCCTGTACAATGTCATCGATTGGACATTGTACAGGGTGAGATCTATCTATCTATCTATCTATCTATCTATCTATCTATCTATCTATCTATCTATCTATCTATCTATCTATCTATCTATCTATCTATCTATCTATCTATCTATCTATCTATCTATCTATCTATCTATCTCGGCAGCTAGGGCGTCTACGTAACCGACGTGTTCCTTGCTTCAAAGCACATATATATTAATCAATGGTTGATAACTGATTCTCATAACTTGGTTCCTTTTACCAAGACCAAGTTATCGGTTGACTGGGGAGATATCGAAGCTTTTGCCCTGCAGTGGGCGTAGATAGCTGCTGTTGCTGCTGATGATGATGACGATGGTGATAATAGCTAGTTATTGTGCTTCGACGTCCCGAAATAATACTACAGAGCTAAGAAATCAAGGAGAAGGACGCGGGTTCAATCTAGGCCATAATTTCCTTGCATCCAGCACGTCAGCAGCATTGCGTGCTATCCAATCAGAATACCCCGAACGAGCATTACAGGGAATCAAACCGGCTACCTCACGTGGGGAAGCATATTACCAGAGACCTTGAGACGCCGGAACAGTTCACTTCGATCAAACGGGCCGCAGAAAATTTTCGTTTGTCTTGTGGAGAGTTTCACAAGCACTCGCATCATGCCCGCTGCACGCTTTTGTTTAGACAAGACGCAATATGCCATGCTCTCGGTTCAGAGACCGCTTTTATTTATCTGGCACATTTTACTACTTTCTTGGGCTATTTCTCTGCTATGCGCGTTCTGCATCTTACGATACGGTCATATCCTTTCGGACACATTCGCAATTTCGTCTCCCTACTCCAGCATAAACGGAAAGCAATCCCCTGTCACTCGTCCACTGTGATCGGGATATTGCGGTATACCGTGGCAGAAGCGAGCAAGGACCAGATGATAGACGCGTTGGCGACACATTGGCAAGTCGTTCACGCCCGGCGTATATCTCGGAAATTCTGCGAACTCAAACTTGAGAGAAGCCTCAAAACGCAGGCACAAAACGAACGCGAGAAAATTGATGTATCATTTTCTTTTTCCGCAATGCTGCGACATGGCTCGTTTGAAAATCGTTTCGGGTGTCAGTGGGAGAAACATGGAAGGCACAGCTGGCGGTTAACGTTGCACCATGCTCTGACGGTTTCCTTTCCAGGACGCATATGGGACGTAAAGCAGTGCCGAATTCAAATGTACGTATAACTTAGAGCAGCGGGTATACGCACGCACATGAAACGACAGTTCTTTTTTTTTTAAGTTACGCGCAGCTGCTTCTTTTCACGTGCGTACCAGGACCATTGAAATTGTGCTTGGAAGACATGCGGCCTGTCTTTTCGTGCTTAAGACTGGTCTCTCGAAGCTGCGGATATATGAATTGAAATAGACAATAAAATGCAATAATTTATTTCGATAAATTCCCCGGTGTTCTTTCGAACTGCAATCGTGCCTGTGGTCACAGGTACAACGTATATGTGATGTTTTTATTAAAGGCATTCCCGTATGTATTTGAAAGCCTCTGGGACACAGAATATGACTTGCACAACTTTTCCGTAGTCGGTGCTTACTTGAAAGACAGATTTGGGCGCAGTACCGACACATACTGCTGGGTAACAAAGAAAACACTGCCGCCGTGGTGTTGATCCACTTTTGCATAAACACTGGATCGGTCTGGATCCAGCGTTGTTCATGCGTGCAATGACTCATGAAAATCATGTTGCTACTCACGGAGCGAAACACATTTGTATTTCATCCAAACAACCGCTAAGTTTCTTTATTATTTTGGGCGTCTAGTTTCGCACTACACGCTGTGAAATCTTGACCACAAGGTCGGAGCAAAAGGCAACATCTCAAAGTTTTCAAGCCTATAGAGTTTTGTAAGTTCCCGCTGCAGATCAACATCTCCAATTCACCGTGAGCGAGGCCAAAGTGATGCCAGATATTGCTGTAACATTCGATATGATTTGATTTATTCGATTGCTTTCTGTGCAACTGTATATTTAACAGCAATCGAAGCAAAACCGACAGAACTGCTGAGGTGGACGGAGGCTTTTGCGCCCGAAATACAGTTGGGCACAGAGACATACGCAACTTAGACAATTAGCTAACAACAAATTTCCCGGAAGTTCCCAATTAACTATTTTAATAGCCCATATTATCGTCGAAAAAATGAAAAATTCTGCGAATGTGTGTGTGTGTTTTTTTTTTTTAATCTGCACTTTGCGAACTTGAGCGTCGCGCTTTGCCCTACTCTCCGTTAATATTCCTATTTCTTGCTCGGGGATTGTAGGAGGTAATTGAATTGAGGCGAAAGCAAGGTAATTTCAACATCCACGCTTATTCGTAACCTTGTAGCCCGCTTTATATAGACGTACTCAATGGACTCAGCACAACAACAGGACATGGCTAATTAGAAGCGCAATCTATAGTTAGTTATACAGCGTGCGCGGAGCAACGTTTCCGCGTGCGCACATTCATCGCCCAAAATAGGAAACTGCGTACCTTGGACAATACATTCTCATTCGCTCCATCGCAGTACACTTCCTACTTCGGCCAAAAAATATCGCCAAACATAGACGTCGCAGTGGCGTGCTCAAGCGATATTTTGAGCCCCGCATATGTGCGCCACTGAATTTATACGTATGCATCTTTTTTGCTGGTACAGAGACAAACATATAGATGGCGCGAGGGAGGTTAGCCGCGCGGGACTAATGGAAAGTCACGCAACACCGATTGAATGTTTTCCTTCTTTTCCACCTTCGTTGTCTATATATACGACTCGTTCACTCTAGCAACGACAACGAGCAATATATATATATATATATATATATGAGACGTAGCACTTCAATAATATTTCATTTATTCGTCGACGTTTAGGTCAGAGCCTGACCTTTCTCAAGTACTTGAGAAAGGTCAGGCTCTGACCGAAAGCGTCGACGAATAAATGAAATGTTATTGAAGTGCTACGTCTCATACTTACATTCATGCGGCAGCCGAAGCTACCTACTTCGCCAAACTATATATATATATATATATATATATATATATATATATATATATATATATATATATATATATATATATATATATATATATATATATATATATCTTGAAGGAAAGATTCCACGGGTCCGGGTATTTTTTATATTGAAAGAGAGTAAAGATACTAATCTGCGTTTCGAATGTGTGCTTCCTGCAAGTTCATTCTATATATAAGCAAACAAGAATAAAATGACATGCAGGGAAGTTCTAGGCTTGTCGTACGTGACTCCGCAGGGCATCACGCAAAGAAGCTTTCACGACAGGTCGCAGGCCTTCCCTATACGAAGCGGACGAGCGCCAGCGCTCCGCACCACGACAGGGCAGGAAAGGGGAAAAAGGGAGACGAAGGCTACAGGGAACAAAGCAAATAGGCAAAAAGAGGAGACGAATACCTATATGCAATAAGACGTGTACGAAAACGTATGTGCCAGAGCACAAGAAACGACAACTACAACAGTACGAAAACGCAGGAGGCATGTCGGGAAAGAAGGAATGGGGATTGTGGGGACGTGTCGCCTAGGGATGACACCTCGCCCTAGCGGACACTAGAATTCAGTAAAGATTCAGCGTTTAGGGAAGATGTAATGTCCGTGCTAATTTTCTTGTTTTATCCCATACAAGAATTTCTTTTGTTACAGGTGATGTAACACGTGTTCCCTAGCAAACGTTTATCGATTTCCTCACACCGCCTCTTCACTCGCAACATTCCCCAATTGGCAGCCTTCTCTATAAATGAAAACTTTTCCTAAACGCCAACATTCCCTATGCAAGCGCGAAGTCTTACATCTTCGCTGGCTATCTCTTTTTCCGAACGTTTTCCTTCGTTTCGCCCGTGCTGTGTTTCATTTTCAGAACCTGTTCCCTAATCTTCCCTACATGGCCGCAGTTCGGGTGCTGTCTTACCCGTACACTGCTACTTTAATTGTTTACCTCTGCAGCCTTTCATTATCTTTAGTAGGGACTCTTACGGGATACAGAACCTCTATCTTGTTCCAGGAGATACAACGCCGGTTTCCTTACGCACCAGGTAATTTCTTCCTTACGAGTCTTTCTCAATCGTTCTTATTTTTGTCGATACTTTTCCCGACGCACCTTCCCGATCCCTCCCTTTGCGCCATTCAGTCGATTCCTCTCTCTCCCCAGCAGTCAATACAGAAGAAGATAACAAAAAAATGCGAAGCGAGAAGACGATGACGCAATAAGAACACAAGCAAAGAAAAAGCGCGGAGGTATACCGGACCAGGTGAGAGGGAAGCGGGCAGGGTCTATACGGGAAAAAGAAAGGCTAAAACACAGGGAAAACTTACCTGACAGTCGCGTACCTCTGTGTACGTGTGCATTTGTGTATATAACCTGAACGAGTGCTCTCCGGACATACAGGTATATAGCCTTCGAAGGTGTTGCGTGCCGGCGGCACCGACTCCGAGGTATCGACCGGAAGGCACGACGTAGCAGCAAAGAGAGAGAGAGAGAGAAAGAATGAGGGAAGCGGGAGTCGGTGGGCACTGGCCTGTCTGTTAGGAAGTTGCTAGTGGGGGGGAGGGGGATCGGGATATATACAATGGGAGAAAAAACTAGAAACATGTTAAGAAAAAGCGTGCTAGCGTCTCTTAGAAGGAAACGCGTAGGATAGTAGCGAGAGACGGACCCGGTTCGATCTCGCTCCCTAAAAAAGAGGAGCCCAAAGGGAAGAGGCGACTGTATAGGACGGCGATTTCTGGCGCGAAAGCGGGAGCTCCTGAAAACGGGAAGGAGAGGGCTAGCGGGGAAATCTGCTCACGTGGCCTGTAAACAACGGAATCAAGAGAACGGGAGCTAAACAATGCAATAGGTAGAGAAAACAGCTCAAGTATACATAGAGCGACGGTGTCGAGGAAAAAGCAGCGAGAGGTATTCTTCCAGGAAGCTTTACCTGGAAATAAAAAAAAGCAAGGATGTGCGTGGGAGCCATCGATGTTTAGGAATGGCGGGCCAGTTTGGCCGGTAAGGCGCGTTATTCTCGAGTTCTTGTATCGGTGGAGATGCAATAATACTGTGAAGAGAAACGGCCTTTAGGAGCATCTTAAGGATGGAATTTGTGTTAGAAAAACGTAGGCAAAGTCTGACTGGTACAAGTATCGTTATAACTGTGATTCGATTGAAGGAAAGACGATATTTTCTGTAGCCCTTAGAATTGTATCGTGTACCGTCCGGCGCTGCAGCATACTCTGTACTCTGCGGCTCAGCGTACGCAAAGCAGTGTGCGCTGCAGCAGTTTTAGTTGGGCGTTCCGCTATGATTCAACATTACTGGCCGAATAGACGAGCGCTACGCGCACTCGGCATGCTTAAACGTGTTTTTAGCACTATATGGTGTCAATGAACGCAATTAAGGTATACGTTTGGGTTTTTTCAAGCCAAGCCAAACGGACCAAAAGCTGAAGCGCGGCCATAGAGGAAAGCCCGACAGCGTGAATGGCGTTGGTAAACAGCGTGATTTGTAGACTAGCTGGATGCGCTCAATCGTCCCTGTGGCCGCCCGAAAGCCGCATGTAGGTGTGCCACGGATTTCGATGAAAAGGGTGGGATAATCTAAAAAAAGATTACACCATCTCCCGCTAAAGGGGACCATGAGGCGATGCGAAGCAGCACGGGGGGCGCACACCACGTTTGCATCGGTTTGACGCTAGCAGACGCTGCCTGCGTCAGCGTTGTCTCTCGCGGGCGAGGGCGCGTTCTCGTTCCTTGCGAGCTGGTAAAGCGTTCATCGAAGAAAGAGCGTTTCCATAGTCAACGCGCGCCGTTCGGAGAGGAGAGGAGGAGGATACGCATGCGCAGTGCGGGTGTGGACGCCACACAGTGGATGGATGGATGGAGGGAGGGAGTGACATAGCCCCGACCATAAGCTGCTTTCATCTAAAACTAAATGGGCGACATAGTGGACTCGTTGTATGGAAGTATGGTCTAGGAGGAACACATTGCCTAGACTCGAATACGATTCCCTGAGTCCGAGTCATAGTTCAGGTGATTGCAGTCATCTAAGTGACCGTCATCGGCGATCGTAGGTCAGCCTGTATGAAGTAAATCCTGGCGCTTGCGAACCGGAGTGACTGCCACTTGCTCCTGTATCTTGGCGAATTTCCAGCTGTCCCGACTGAGCTTGTACGAGCTCGATTTCTGTTACTGCGTGCGGACTTCGGATCTGTGTTAAACATGGGCACAGTAAACATTAATTAACCATGTCTGAGAGATTCTTTTCTACGATTTCGTATATTGCGGTTTTGTTTCTCTGCTAACACGGAAACTTTTTCCTACTATCGCGCACAGATTTTTGCGAGAAGGAGATAAGGAATTGTTCATTCAGCGAATCTCGCAGTCAGTCAGTTAATGAATCGATTCATTATTCACTAGTAATTGCCAGGCAATTATTCTGTCAATGCCATACGGGGCCGTCAAAAGCCCAGCAGCCCACGTCCCACTTCACAGACCACTAATTTGACGTCGAACGCGTGCGACGTGCTCCTATATAATGCATCATTGAGCACTTCGGAGAACTTAGGTCGGTCGGTTTGGTGGTGTATTTTTCTTTCTTATTTGGCTAGCTTGAACTCTACTTCATTACCTCAAAAAGATTTACAACGCCTCCCAGAAGTCAGTTAGTACCACAACATACATAAGAGAAAGAAAGACGTCGAGCAAAAAGAAATCTTTGAAGAAGCCCAGTTCCCTTTCTCCCTTCTTTTCCCGATTTTTTTAAAAGCTACTAATCGCGGCAGAAGCAGCAGATCGACGGGCAAGCACAGTGCCCAATAATTATACACAAACGACCGCGAATTAGGAAGAAAAAAACAAAGAAAAGATAATTTAAATTGAGGGTATCCCACTTATCGAACGTCTTCCATTTATGGAGCATGGTTAATTAGACGCCGCCTGAAAAGAGGACAGACGATCGCGACGCTGAAAGGACCTCAAGTCGCCTCCACCCATCCGCACAGCCTTCTAAAGGCAAATATATACATAGACACTATACACGGCTTTCCTCAAGTTATCCCCGATGATCTAGCCAATCAGTGCAGCCGTGGTCTCATTAAGCCCTCCAATTCTCGACAGTGTATCCGTAGGGTGACGGCTTTGACAAAGCGAAAGAGCTATTTATAACCTTCAACGAAGTGAACGAGACATTATCACTAACTCCTGATTCACCCCCCCCCCCTCTTTTCCCCACCCGTCCACCCAGTTAGCCCAACCCAGTTGCCCCAGTTAGCCCAACTAAGGGGAGCGAGGGACGGAAGGGACGGGGGGGGGGGAGGGAGGGGGGAAGAATCCCCACTCTGCAAGACATATAAGGCTAGGGTCTCATCATCCGCCTCACGTGAAGACCTTTTACCAAATCCGCAGGGCTTTAGCCCTGTCTACTAAAACAAACCCGCACATAGGACATAGGAAGCTCGATGAATGCGAGATTCATCGCCACGTTCCAGCAGCGCTAGCTTGCGTAATTACCGAGCGGGCAACGCACGCAACTGCAATTACGAGCCAATGGACTGGCCAGCGACACTCGAAACGCTCTTCTTTCGGGAGAGCGTGATTGCGTTTTGTGCTGCGTGTCCTTTTTTCAAACTTGGCGCCTTGCTCACCCTGTCTTTATTTTGCCGGGGATGAGCTGCTGCAATTTGTCTTCCTAAAGCGGCTGTCGTGACGATAGAGGAACTAAGATTGACGTCACCTAATCCCTGGTCTGGCTTAGCGCAGCTGTTCGAGCATGTCAACCAGCATTTTGGCTATTTATGTTTTTTTTTTCTCTTACGCTTCCAGCGTAGAAAAGCTGTTACGTCGAAATAGAAGATTCGTGCAGTTCGTTACGGTATTGGAAGTGGTGACTACGAGTCGTCCCACGAACAGCTTAACAGACGACTCTATGGGGTCCAGTAGCTTTATTGTATTGGAAAGTTCGATGAACTTCGTCTCTTAAACGCTCGTAGAATCTAGATTGTCCAAATAAAGTTTAGGAAGGTTCTGGTAACTTCCCAGAGTCTACGATGACGTTAGGAAGGACAACGGTATGCGCTTAAATGTACACATAAGTCGTCTCCGCAAGTCGTTATTAAGGAGATTTAGTTTATCCTGTAACACGCAATGCGCAAAGCACTTTCCGTAGAGCAGTATACCGGGCGTAAGCAGCGCATGCGCAAACATGGCCGACCACCCGGAGCATACGCCTTCCGCTTCGACTCTTTCGAGTGGTCGTCGCCCGCTCCGTAGCCCTCAAGTTACTAACTGACGGTTTTATTTGCTTTAGTTTTGTATCATGAAGCTTCCACAGTGAAGCATCCGTGACAATTCGTCACCGTTTCTGAGCGCGACACTCAAATTGTCGAGGCTGTAGGCTTAGCGAGTGGCCGCCAGAATTTCAGAGGACACAGATCACACTGGTCTTGATGGTTCTGTATCACCCATAGGTGGCGCCACTACGACTGTAAAAAAGACAACGTTATACGTTATCCGGTATCCGGTACGCCTTTGCGTATACGTTTTACCGGGCACGCTAAAACGTATGAAATAATTTACGGAGCAGGGATGTCAAACTAACTTTACGAAGTGAAAAAGATTCGCTTGTCGATCATCTCAAAATGTAATATGTATAAATATCAGTGTTTCTCTTTTTGTATGCCTCCGAACCTCGCTGTTCAGTAAGACAATTGGAATCAATTTTAATTGTAATTAGTAAGGGAGATTACATGATGACAATATATTGAACAAGGTTCGGAAGTCAGGCTCCTTAAATCGGTCGCCGATCGAAAATGGTCGAAAAAAAAGGGGATCTACCCATTCGTCCACTAACCCCCCTAACGAGCATTTTCCGGCATCTCAAAAACACAAAGTGATGCTGCTGCCATTACCATGGCAACTCGCCCACGTCGAAAAGCGTCGCTCTACACATAACGTGACTTTTCCAATCCATGTCGGGCATTTACGAGAAAATGGAGGCACAACGTACGATGAAAAACAACGGGTCAATGTTTTCTGCAGCAACAGCAAACACATCCTCTACCTCGACTGTTGATATATCAATGGGGGCTGGTTTATTTTCCGACTGCCGGCATACTTTATGCCCCTACGCACGACGTGCGTCGTTAAAAAGGACGGTGCTATTTATGAAACCACCACAGGGCAAATGGGAGGGGGGGGGGGGGAGGTCAGAGCGAATCGATGGTGTCGATATACATGCGTGGCCTAAAACCCATCGGCGCCGAGCACCAGCAGCCGATAATACGACGCTACTGCCGGCTGTAGCTTGCGTCTATATCTAGCTGGGCCCGCTTACAGTAACAAGCAGGCTGTATTATAAGCGGATACGGCGATTTTAAGCGGCAATACGAGCGGCTTAATGGCGTGGGACGGAGGGCGAGGTGGGTGGTGTAATTGCCAGAAACGCGAGGTCGCTTTCTGGACGACCCGGAATCTGAATATGCTTTTTTTTTTCTGCCCGCCCACCAGATATAACCGGCCCTTTCCTCGGGTCGCTGCTAAGGCATAAGGACGAAACCTCTTTCCCGACCCTTCCTTCACCCTTTCGACAGTTCCTCTACTTTTCTCTTTGCAAGGCTGTCATGGCCTATAAACGGCCTGCCAGCACGCCGCTTCACATATGTGTATGCGTGGGTGATTGAAGAAAAAGTACACTAAGACAAGAAGACACGCATGTATGCGTGTTATCGACCGGGTCTCATTTTAAATGCGCCAATTTCCGCGCCGCCGATGCGGTATAGCGAAATCCGTTTGCTTATTCAACCCCCGCAACCTCTCCGCCCACGCTTAAAAGACCCGCCGCTGATACTCTAACGACTCTTCCTCTACTACGATGAAAGAGGTTATTGGTTTCTATGTTTCGGTAGGCAGTTTGAAACGTATGGAGTTTCTCGCAAACATGTTCGGTAGGCCATAATATGGTGCGAGTGTCTGGAGGAGGCTTGCGTAGGTAGTACCTAGGCTTGCCTCTCTAAACGTCTGATACTTGTCTGAACTTTTACGGAATCTTGCTTGTTTCAAAAAATGAACGACCGTCAACAATATGTACTCGGCAGTGCGAAGTAATAGTTTATTTAGAGCATTAGACTAACCTAACCTGACCTAACAGGTGACCGTAGGAGGACGTGCTGCTGGGTGACGTGGTGTTTGCTGAGTGACGTTGCTGTACTGAAGCTCACACACACACACACACACTTTGGTGCTGAAATATGTCACTAAGTTTCTGAAATGATTGTTGCGCGATTTAATTACAAAGCTCCCCATGAGTGCGAAGAACTTAGTGGTGCGTGGAACAGTCAGTGTTGAAAAAAATTGAAGGCTGTTTAAACGTCGTCTTTAAGAGTGGAACGCGACAGTTTTGCGTGCTGCGCTCCCACACATTCACAAGACACGTAGATCACCAGCAACCCAGTGATTGTCATTAAGCACGTTGCCTTGCGTTTAGAATATTCGGCGGGAACGACTAGGGCAAGTGGCCGGTGCCAACCTGCTTCTGGCTCCATGCAACAAGGAAGGCCCGAAAATTTTGCTGAGAGAAAGAGAGGGAGAGAGAGAGAGATCTTGCTTTTCTATTTGGAAACGACGTCACCGCATCGAAGTCCGAGCCGTGAAGATTATTCCTCTGTGAAAGTACCTCAGAGCCGACCGTCTTTCTTCTGCCATTGACTTAGAAAAAATAAAGAGAGACCAAAGGTACACTCACCTATAACGGTAAATCCAGCGCGACAGGAGTGACATGTGAATAAAAGGAAAAAGAAAGAACATGTTAGCACCGAGTTAAGTGGAACTTGACACAGAAAGAAGACATTTACTCATTTCATTCAGAATGACCCCTACGGTTTTACATCTCAAAACTACGATACGATTATGAGAGGCACCGTACCGTTGCGCTCCGGAAATTTCGAACACCAGGGGGTCTTTAACGTGCACTGACAACGCATAGCGCACGGGTCCCTAGGACTTCATCTACTTGGCAATCCGGCCGTGCCTCGGCTTAGCAGCCGAGTGCCATAGCCACTAGACCACGGCGGCGGGCGATTCATTTCACTTCATTTATTTGCCCTCAATCGTACAACGCTTTGCGGAGAGGGGCGGGACGCATGACAAAATATGAACAGGAAAATAACATCAATGTCGGTGTATCAGTTATTATCGGCAAAGTGATTGCAGTGTGCATTTTGTGGTAAAATTTGGTGTTTACTTGCAAGCCGCGAGGAGGGAGTGGTCAGGACATGGCTTAGTTTCCCACCGTGTAAGCGACTAATGTGGTGTGATCCAGGAGATACTGCGATAGTTCTCGACGGAGATCATCGAGGCAGACATGGCGAGTCATGAACATGGGAAAGAAGCTAATAGAGAGGGTAAATAAATAAATAAATAAATAAATAAATAAATAAATAAATAAATAAATGAACAAATAAACCTGTATTTCAATATTATAAGCGATGTTAGAACAATAAGAAACATATGAACTAGGCAGTGTTCTCCACACTTCGCCCGCTCCTCTTCCGACGCCCACCGTTCCTGTTTTCCGCCCACCGCTATTAATAGGCCGCCCACCATTCCCACTGACGCCCTTTAAAAATTGAAATAGACCCCTGAGGAAAGAAAAATGGCAACTGCGCACGCGCAATACAAGGGAACCGCGCCTTGAACCATATTTGGTAACACGAAAAGGAATTCGAAAAAAGCTGTGCTATGATCCCCAAGATTGCCTACTCCAGCTCTGATGAACAATTTTGCGACAACAATTCGGGAAGCGTAAACATACCACCTCTCACCCACCCTGCTTCCCAGCCCCTCACCTCCTCTTTGTAAAACGTCCACTGCTCGAAATTTCCTGAGAGGAGGGTACCTAAGTACAAGAATGCAGTCCCAGCGCAGCTCCTCAGGACCTAAATAAAGTTATCTGCCTGCCTGCCTACAAGAGTGCAACGGGACCCTCTGTGGAGATTGATTACAAAATGTAACGGAACTGGCAGTTGCGTGATCATATCAATGAGCAATGAGATTCGCTTTATTAAATCAACTGCGTTCCTTGTTGTTACGTATATCGTGCCCTGAGGATACCCAGGTACTTTGGCTGCCTCATGGCTCAGAGAACACAATTTTTAAGCCGCACAAATATACAGCCGCAGAGACAGTTCATACTGGGCCACATGTATCGGCCAACTCGAGTGATGCATAGATGGTGAGGCGAATTTTTGAGCTTTTCTAATAATAAAACACCAAAACCCACCTGGAAATAATCCGCCCTAATTATTCTTATTCAAGCTTAATACGTCTTAATTTACTCTAATTGCCCCGCCACGGTGGTCTAGTGGCTATGGTACTCGGCTGCAGATCCGAGAGTCGCGGGATCGAATCCCGGCCGCGGCGGCTGCATTTCAATGGAGGCGAAATGTTGAGGCCCGTGTACTGTGCGATGTCAGTGGACGTTAAAGAACCCCAGGTGGTCGAAATTTCCGGAGCCCTCAACTACGGCGTCTTTCATAATCAGAGCTGGTTTTGGGACGTTAAACCCTACAACATCAATCAATCTACTCTAATTCACCCTAATCCAAGCCAGCTTTTAGGTTCCAGTCGAAGAAGGTCGTGGGTTCGAATCCTAGAGGGCGCTCGCTTGAGGCCTTAGAAGGCGCTTTAGTCAATTATAAAAGCGTCACACATTTGCGGCAAGGGAACCTGAAGACGACACCACTGACCACTGCAGCGATGTCATTGAGCGGTGGTCTCTGGGTGAATTAAGCGGGGGGGGGGGGGGGGGGGGGAACAAAGGCGACGGCTGCATTATGGCATCCCAGACTGGGGACCTCGTTTAGGCGCCGTAAATCACCGCGTCAGAGCGCTCTCGCTTGTTTGGTCAGCGTCGCAGATCATGCATCACGTTGTGGTAAGATCCCGCTGACAACGGCGGTTACCTTACATTTTTCTTCGTGTCGTCTCACGTAGCTGAGTTTCGGTATCCCGGAAGCTCGGAAAGTTAGCTGAATGAAGCCACTGACCAGGCGTACACTTCCGCCAACCAAGACATTATGATGGATGAAGGTATAAGATTAAGGACCTCGGAGTCGCATTTCTGTTTACGGGTATCTTTCTGGAAGAATAACGCTGTTAATCTTGTGAAGGCAACCACCGTCTTTTCCTTTTCGATAGAAGCACTGCAGGCGTAGTAACCACCCACACAAGTCTCTGATTCCCCGCAGAAGGCAATTCGTGAGTGACGTTCTGGTCCCCGAAATCTTTGAGGCTATTACGTGTGAGGGAGGGGCTTGAATTGTAACACTTCCATGCCACACAGGACCGCATGGGCTTTCGCCCTTTAGCTTCAGTTTGAGCAAGCGGCGTCAGTGCTAATAAACGCTGATAAATGTTCCTCCGTCAGTGTGCTATCTGAAAAAAAATTTCCCGCAATAAAGAGAGCAAGCCAGGTTTATAAATCAGCTTAATGTTGCGAGCTTCTTAGCGCCTATAACATACAGGCAGTTCTTGTTATCGAAGAATATGAAGCGTCATCAGCTACTTCAGATCAAGTCCCCAAAAAATCAGGAAAACACAGGTACTGGCAGCTCAGAGGCTACTGATTTCTGTAACTGAGAGCAAGTTCCGCAATTCCATTTGTGCCTGTGGTGTGGCCATCTTGTAAAGGATTCTATCACGGCGTCAATTTCGTTTCCAGCTTGTTCTCTTGCCTTCAAGGCGGCCATGTTGAAGTGCAGGCTGGGTGCTCGTGCTAAGGCGAGCCATTTCAGTCAGTAGCGTCCATTCTTGTAGACTTCTGCCATGGTAGCTTCCTATACAGTCGCTGATGCTAATGCTTGAACACCGCGCCTTGCCTGACCGGTCGGCGTTAAATGTATTACCCTGCCTAACTGGTCTGCCTTATATGTCGCCACCTCTGCTGATCTTCGGCTACCCCAATAGGCAGAAATAGCAGCATCAATTAAAAGGTAATGACATACAAGCTTGTAAACAAGTAGAAAGACAATGAAAACAATATTTTGATGGCAGACGTATATTCGGAATACCTTAAAACAAATTTCTCAAAAATCCTAGGTTACGGCGTACCGCATCGCAATACACGAAAGTCAAACTGCAGGAGCAATGGGACACTTAAAATCAAGCCAAGGACATAAACGAGAAACTCAACGTATATCTGGCCATGAAATTCTTTATAGGCCACTAGACGAATACGTGCCTACACAGCGCTGTTCCAGCTTTTGCTGCTATATACAGTAGCGACCCCTTTACGCATTTCCTCACTGGTATCAACGACTTCCAGCGACGCTTCCCGCAAGCAGTGGGCCTTCATCCTGACCGACTAACTCTTGCTTCCATGGCTGCAACGCTTGATCCCTGCTGGTTAATAACGCCGACCCTGGCCTGAACTTCAGAGATATAAAACGCAATCACTGACTTCATTTTATTATCTACTTACTACAAGCTCGGTACCGTCGCTGCAATTTGGTTAAGCCTGGGTCTCCATACTTGACCTTACAATGCCATATCGTCTGCACGCGCCGGAGTCCGAAGCTTGGTAAGAACACTCGTGCTTAGAATAAGATGCACATTGCGTTTCCGTGGATGAATCGCTGAGCGCATTTCGTGTTCAACGTTTTCTTCATGAAGTGCAGCGGCTCCTCACAAAGGAAGGAGCCGACTACATTGCCCCACGAAATGAGCTTACACACCTTAAGAATGAAAAGCGAGAGAAAGAAATGGTAGAAAAAAAAAGAAAAGGGAAGCCGGATAGGATTGAGCAAAGAGCGGGAAAGGTAAGGACCTAAGGGAAAGGTCGTAAATACGACGGCCCGGGAAACGCCAAGCCACCTGCGGTTTGCCATTTGTTATTTGCTTTCCCCTTTCACCGCCGTTACCACACTCGAGCATGCGTACAATGGTCATTTCGGCGCTGGAACGAATTTCGAGGGCTGCCGCTGTGGCTCCAAGATGGCCGACCGGCGGTGCACGCGAGGCTTATACGACCGAAGGAAAGCCGCGATGCATAAAAAAATAAAGTACTGCCGAAAAAAGGGCCCAAGAAGGACTCGGAGGCTCCGGCCCGAAATTAACGACGCGGCCATCAAAAGCAGAACTACACAGCTTGCAGAGGTGTACGGACCGCGAGGCGGCAGCGTACATATTGCCGAGGGTAGAGTGTTGGACGTAGGCTTAACGTTTACTGGTGGAGGTGCGAGAGGAAAGGAAATGATAATGCCAAAGGTGAAATTTCGAGCTGCCTTGGTTCGTGGAGGGTGACTTCCTAAGTGTGCGGAGCAGTGGGAAATATGCGAGCTTGCTAGTGTTTGTCGTCTGATAATAAATGTGTTATATACTGTATATTGTCTACGTGTCCTTGGGCAGGTCCTTGTGTTAGGCCTATTTATATACGTCTTTCAATCGACGAAGGAAGGGGATGAAGGCAGAAAAAAAAGGAACGCCGAGATACACAAGATAAAAAAAGAAGCCACAATTCTAAAGAGAAGTGAACTCTCCACAGCGATAGCAAAGCGTTAGGTAACCACATGGAAGTAAGATAATAGTTTTAACAGCCATACCAGCCATAGTAACGCTTGCTTCTTATGTCCACACTTGAGTCACGAGTCCTCAAGCGCGCAGTCAAACGTAAACAGCAATTGCGTAGAACGCAAAAATTCACATAGAAACAACGATTTTATGCGTAATAACTGCAAGGAAACCAAAGTATCTCTATTGCGGGTTGGAGAAAGACCGCAGCTGTCGGATTCTAGATGAAAGCGGAAATGGTAGAGGCGTTATGAGCGCAGCTTAAAGAACCACAGGTGGTCAAAATAACCGGAGTCCCCCTTCACGGAGTGCCTCGTAGACATAATTTCGTTTTGGCAAATGTTCCATGAATTATCATCATTACCAAACTATTCCTTGGTACGCGCTCAGCTAAAGCAATAAAAAGTAATGCTAATCCTCATAGCTCTGATAAATAGCGTTTAAACGTGAGCACATAGGTACTGACAGTTTCCAAGAAAAGCCACGGCAGTAAAAGTAAGGGACTTGCCACGCCTCGGTGGTCTAGTGGCTACGGCACTCGGCCGCTAATCAGAGAGTCAAGGGTTCGAATCTCAGACACGACTGCAATTCGATAGCGGCGAATTGTGCAGAGGCACGTGTACTGTGCGATGTCAGTGCACGTTAAAGAACCCCAGGAGGTCAAAATTTCTGGAGGTCTCCACTGCGACGCCTCTCATATAATCATATCGCTGTTTTGGGACGCAAAACACCAGAATACCAGAAATCAATCAATCAACAGCAAGGGATATGACTACCGTACTAGCATCACAGGAGCTTCAGCTCGGAAAATTTGGTATGGCAAGACGATTTTCATACGGCGTTTCTGTTGCAGATAGACTTTTCTTTGTTATCGCACTCAGCCATATCGCATTATTTGGGACAACGCTATACATGACGTGCACCGACGAAGGCAATATACACCTAGACGCATTTCCGCAGCGCACGCATTCCCCGTTCAATGAATTCGTAAACAAGTATGCGTGTATGCGAATAATACTCCGCTCGGCATTGTTTGCCTTTCCTCCATTAGCTCGCAAGAATCGGAAACAACTGTCGGAATTAACGTGAATGGAACATTTCGCGAACACATTACGCTCCATTGTGAAGAGTTCAGCCCTTGAGAGCCAATGCATTTCCCCCAGTGTACATCGCGCAAAGTAACAGAGGCTACGTATTGTTTTAATGTTGCCGTATTATTAGTTCTAGAAGATGCATTACCACAGAACTTGGTAATAAGTCTGATATGACTTTAATGACACGCATTAATGCTTCGCGTGTCGATGTGTCCCTTAGGAATAGATTGGCGTGCTCTACTCTCATGATAAAATGACAGAGAGGTAAGCTTTCTCGCAACGAATGTCGGCTCCTCCATATTCAACACCATAATGCGAAGCTACCGGTCTTTGTGGGGGTTTGCTGAGTAGCGACAGCAGGCTGAATGTTCTTCCAAGGAAAAGAATAATTCGAGCGACTTGGTGATTTGTTAGTCGGAGAAGCACTAAGGAACAGGTAATGTAGTCAAACAATGGATAGGGACCCTTAGCTACTTGGAATAATTCAGCTATGGACGCAGACTAAAACGACGTAAGGCTGCCTGCTTTGCTGTGTTGTCGGGACAGACAGAAAGGTGTGGCTTCTGGTCATATCCGCTGGCTGCAGAAGGTTACAGAAATACCCAATAAGATGGACGACGGAACGACCGCGGCCGGAACTCAGTTGGTAGAGCATCGGACCTCCGAAGGTTCTGGGTTCGGTACCAACCGACGGCTGGAGTGTTCTTTTTTGAGTCCTCAATTTTGTCAGAACTACTACACTACAGCTTTACATAATGTTAGTTAAGTCGGGTTTTTTTGGCGCAAAAGCAACTCAGGCTATGATGTGCCAGCCTCAATGTGCTGAGATATGATTATTAGAATGGTGTAGATCTAAAGCTGATGTAAAAAAACCACATTCTTCTCGAAAATCAAGCACAACAGAAATGGGTACAAGCGGGTTATCTCCTAGAAGCAAGGAGCGGTGGAGAGGAATGTGTTTTATACAGTGTGCTAAAGTATGTGTATTTGCTTCTCAATGTGAGGACATGAGATTAATATATATGTAATTGTTAGTGGTTCTTGACATCCTTCACATTTTGGTAGGGGTACAGCTTTACATAGCACAAATAACTTTCCCTGTGCCTTCTTTGGCTTTACTGGCCCTTGTACCTTCCCCTTTCATTATTTTACATGTGATGTTATACAGCGATATGTGCTGTCCAAGGGATTGTAAAGTGCATCGCAATAAGCTCACCAAAATAAGGCTATAAACCTGTGCAATACGCTTTGCCTAAATCTGTGTTTGCTGACCCTTCAATTGTGGAATTGCTTTCGGGACACGAGTTGGACTGTACTGCCTTTGTCATCTGCATATCTCTCCAGTTTAATAATTCAGATATGGGGCGATGTCGCGTTGATAAGCCATAACAAATGAAAGTGTATTAGACGTTAATCCTGCCACAGGTAAGCGCCAAAGACATATCGTCTGCCATCCTGTTCTCAATCAACCTACCACGGTTGCCATCCCTGCCGTCCGGCACAGCATGTGTCCACGTGCGTGTCCTTCTCTATGTATGGGAATTGTAGGCAGCGCCACTGCGAGTCGCGAGCAAACACGCAAATATCGAATCTGTCGAGGCGGGACGCTGAAAGTGGGTCAGCACCAATCAATCCATATCGGTTGAACAGCGCAAAAAGAGAAAACAGAGGACAAAAGCAAAGAAAGACACAGAGCGCTTAACTTGCGCCATCTTCTGTCTTTCGTTGCTTTTGTCCTCTGTTTTCTCTGTCGCGCTGTTATACCAATACGTTCAACCAGTACCAACTCGGCCAAATTTCGATCCTCCTCCCAATCAATCCATCGTTGCTTCACCTCAGCATGCAGAGAGTCACTGTCGTGATTTTGGCTGTACAAGGGAGAAGCAACTGGCTCGCGGACAAAAAGACCTGTGCAGGTCCTTCAAAAATTTACTGATCATGATGATGATGGAGACGACAGTGTCCTTGATGATGATGATGACGGCGCTGATTAACGACATCTGCATTGAAACAGGGTGGTATAGGAGTATACACAGCTTGACGCATTGCCTGTGACGGCTTCGAAGTGGATGTCCAGCCATCCACTTCGAAGCTGTAAGCCAGCAGTCTGTCATTTGACGCCTTGCCCGCTATAGTCGCGTGACATTTTACTCGCCGCAGTTAAGCGTGTTGGTGCACGTGAATTCTACGTCCAGCAGTGCCGTCGCATACTCGCGAAGTTAAAGCGTGTTGGTTATCTCGCTCCTTTGGGTTGCATGTCTGTATTCACATAAGGCTATTTTTATGTCAGCTATGTGCCAACCACTTATCTGCACTATAGTATAGGTCAGTTGTGCTGATCCCAACGCTAGCAATGAATACGGGTTTCCAGGCGCATTCGATGGCTTCATGGCAGAATGGATTATAGAGGCATCATCCCCTTTCAGTCGGATTGGCGGTCGCTAGGCCTCTCTAGGCTCTGTAGTTCGCCCCTCCTCAGTCTGTGGCGCCATTTGACTTTCCAAATCACCCGACAGCCCGTTCTTCCGTAGTTTTTATTGGCAAATGCCGTGTCTGGCCTTCGACCTTCTCTCTTCCCTACCCCCATCCCCCCCCCCCCCCCCCCCCCCCCCTACTATTTCCTTCACACTAGGGATCTCTGCACGTAACATCCTCTTGCAGCATACTAATCGGAGAACAACATCGGTCGTCAAGGCCGCCCATTATATCCCAGTAAGCTCTGAATGATTGGAGCGCGCCGCCCTAACTGTATTGCTCCGCATTTCGAACTTGGATGATAATCCTGGCAAGGACGAATATTGTGGGAAAAAGACGGCTCGGCTGGGGATCTAGGCTGGAGGACGTGAATATTATGTCTGGGGGCGCCTTCGCAGAATTCAAAGATTCGGCACATTCGTGAAAATTTATTCCTGTAAGGACGAAAAAAAAAGAGGCAAGGAATATAACTAGAGGGAATAGAGTTCACGGAAAAAGGGCTAGTGAATTCTAAATCCGGCTGTGCACTTTGAAAGCCCTAAGCCCGCGATCTGTCATTGGCTTGGGTCCCTGCTTAGAATGCGCATAGTCCCCGAATAGCGAGCTCACGTACCAGGGTTGTACGGCTGCCCTCGAATTTCGGACGTTTTGGAAGTACACTGCGCTTTTGAAATAACCCCCCGGGGGGGAGGGGGGGATTTATGAGATTGGCGAGGTGCTCTGATGGTGGCGCCAGAGTACCGGAGCGCAGATTAGGGGATAAGTGTCATCGTGTGACTGGAAAAAAGAAAGAAAAAAGTCGGAAAACGAGCTCTGCAGTCATTTCGACAAGCGTCTGCCTCTATCCGGGTAGATGCGAGACCATTTAGCATGCGGATGACAGCGAGGGAAATAGATTTATGAATTACGGATGGCTCTGTGTTATTACCACATCTACGGGTTTATAAATGGAGAAATATCGCTCATTGGTTTGCGGGCGGCCAACAATTTCGCCCTTCATCGCCGCGGTGCCTTTGACGGAGTTAGATTAACCCCCCCCCCCCCCCCCCCTTTGCTTTTTCCTTAGGGAACTCTTTCACAGGAGCTTTCAATTTCGGAGTTGGAATATCTTCGCATGTTTTGTGCTTGTGAGGTTCGGTGAAGTGTTGCTGTTCGAAGCTACTTGCGTAACGTGGGCCCCCGATTTGCGCAGTCAGGTAGAGCTGCCTAATATATACAGGGGAATGTTAACACACACACACACACACACACACACACACACACACACACACACACACACACACACACACACACACACACACACACACACACACACACACACACACACACACACACACACGCACACACACACACGCACACACGCACACACGCGTGCTTTTTTTGCGACGCAGTAATATCCTAATCAATATCCATGTGCGCCACTGCTGGAGTAAAAATAACTCGGTAGTTGCTACAACGACGTAAACTACAATAAGCAAGTCACCTTAACAGTTATCCCAAAATCCCTTTATTTCTCATTGGTGGGCGCATTGTTCGTTACTAGATGTAAGACTCTGAGAGGGTCCTATTTCGTCGCAGTTATTCAAGATTTATACCTAGAGGTGTTCGTTCGCATTCATAAATATATTGCTGTTGTCGCAGAACATAAAATGTAATGCTCTCATTTCTGTTCACTCACAGACTTCTCAGTAGGCCATGTTACGAAGTGCACTGCTTGCACGTAATAATACATACAATTATCACAGCACGGACGCTACTTATCACTTTCTTGATAACGAAATAGAGCATGCAGCAATCAAGATTCGAAGGAAGACATTTCCCCACATTTGAGTCTGATTCGGAGATCTCACTATTAGAAGACTTCAATGTTAGATGCAATGAAGAGAACAAGTTTAGCTGAAGATGAAGGCGTCATGCGTCTGTCGTTTTTTTTTTTTTTTTTTCAAAGGACGATTCACTGCTACATGATAAAGACAAATACAGTGTGCACAACGTTGTATGCTAGCAGTCAGTCAGTCCTCCGTGGTATAGCTTAGCACTCCGAGTACCGGCTTGGCAAACTTGAGGTCGCGCGTTCGATTCCTGGCCACAGCACGCCCATTTCCATTGGAGTGAAATAGAGAAATAATTTCAAAAAAAACGACACCCGTGCGCACTTTGGAGCAAGTAAAAAGAAAACCAAGTCCATCAAAACGAATCTGGAATGCCCCGTTATTGCACGCCTCACAATTATATTGTTGTTTTCGCCACGTAGAACAAGCACCATAGCAATTATATTTAGCAATTCACCACACCTGGACGCGGCAACGATGTGAATCACTGACAATGTAGCAAAGCACTGGACGGGACAGACGAGCTGAGACACAACTCTCGGAGCGCAATAATAATAGATGGTGCCCGGTCCTTCAAGGCGCATATGTAAATGTGACACGGAAAACCATTCATCAAGTGAGCATTTCCGCGTCCTGCGACCCCATTCTGTTGTCCGAATATATAGGCATACCGCATATCACCTCCTCCTTTAAGCACAGCTCCACTGGGCAGGCAGATTCGCCCAATCGTCAAGCGTATATAACCATTTAGAAACAGGGAGGTTAACAATGATATCTAGGGCACTGAATAAATCCTGGCCATCCACTTCCGGCAGTACGAGTAGAGATAGAGACTGCGTCGCACCGAGGAAAAAACAATTAAAAAGCGCGGTAATGATATGAACCAATGCGAAGCGGTATTGCCAGCGCCGTCCTGCTGAGCGTCGGCACGTCTTGATGCTGACGAAGCAGCCGACAGCTCTCTCTAGCGGCACATATATAGTGCAGCATCATACAGATGCAAACGGCATTCATCTCTCTATAGCATGCGCTCGAGACCTTTCTGCGGAGTCCTCTCTGTTTTGTGCGACGTGGAATATAAAAAAAAGCGAAACGTATAGTGGTATATTGGAGTCGACGGCTTTCGGCAGCAACGCTCATTTGAATATATATTAGAAGAAGCAGTGAGAGCAAGCTAGGACTTCCATGTCCCTCTCTTCTCTATAGTGGCATCCCATTCCAAACTTGCCCGGATCACTGGCACGCTGCCGTGCTGGTTCAAAAGAAACGCAAGCGTATAAGGTCGTGAGCTGCGAATGGCGTCGCCGAAGGACGCAAATTTATTGGTGACGAAGTTGGGAAACGACGGCAAGATTTCTCGAAGAAATAAAAAAATATTGAAATTATACTGCGAAAGTATAGTCTCGCTCTCCGATCAACTTTAGATATGCGGAGTCGTTCGTTCGCTATTTACGTTAGACAAATATATTGCAGATATCCGCAAACTCTCTTGGAAGCGCAGGGAACAGCTTATGGGGCAGCCGAAAAATGAATACGTTCAAAAAGCAACACAATTGGGCACATACAAATCATGCATGAAACAAAAATAAGAATTTGAAATGTCCTTTCCATGTGTACTCTGTTCGAAGTCAAGCATATGTCTGTCTTTTTTTTTAGATTGCAGTGTCGTGGATTGAAACACTAGAAATAAGTAACATTCGTTGCACCAGTGAAACTGTGAGATTGGGAACAGTTTACTATCAAAATTTAAGCAATGTTTCGCCCTTAAATTGTAACCGTCCCTCCCCATATGTAGCGTGTAAGCTCTGCATTTAAGACGCGGGTTCCTTTTCTTTGCGCTCCTATCTATCTATCTATCTATCTATCTATCTATCTATCTATCTATCTATCTATCTATCTATCTATCTATCTATCTATCTATCTATCTATCTATCTATCTATCTATCTATAATATTCGGTACCATATCCTCGGCGGGCCGACACTTAGTTCCTACCATATGGTTTCTTGCCGGGAGTTCCAATATGGCGGGCAGTTCCGACGCTTAGTTCACACAGTATGGCTCCTTGCCATACTGTGCGAGCTAAGACGCCATGCGGCCTTTTGCAGCAAACTTTAGAAAGTTCCTGGACTAGTGTACGTGGCAGCCAGTCTTCGGATAAGAGCCACGCCTTGCTGTCACGGGGCATCGTTGTGCACCGTCCGCCCACCTGTCCTTCAAGAATGCCGCGGTGTCGCTGCCGCTGTCGGTGTTTGTGCTGTTTTGATTCGCGGAAGTTCATTATGAACGGACATGAGAGAAGACGGGCGGACGAGATTGCAAGGGAATTTGATTTCACTGCATTAACGCTTAATTCAACGTTGTTATGCATCGTAGTATCAGGCATTGTGTGTGCTGAGTCGAGTTTCGGAACTTGTAGCGCATAACTAAATGGATAACCCGCTAACCAACTAACCAACCAACTAACTACTAACGAACCAACTAACCGAATAAATAACTAGCACTACTGTCATTTATTTAGCGTGCATACGCTGCATAAGTGAATGATTTTGAAGTACCCCAAACATTCGTTCAGGTATAAATGATTTTAACAGTTGTAGTGTATACTTCATAGCCTTGCATGAACTTACGCCCTAGCACTACTCCCAGGATATCTGCTCCGGGAAGAGTTGACTAAAGATGAAATTATTTGGCAGGAACGTGTTCCTCTGAAAACATACCACTTCATTGGTCGCGACTACTGCTGTTGCGGCTCGTCCGTGGAGAGCACATATAGACCAGCCCGGCGTGGTATAGCTTATCTATCGGCTACTTGCGAAGACCGAGGTCTCAGGATGGAATCACGACGACGAGGATGGTATTTCAATGGAGGCGAAAGGCAAAACACACCCGTGTCCTTAGATTCAGGTGCAGGTTAAACAACGCCAAGTGGTCAAAATTACTCAGGTGCCCTCCTCTATAGACGTGCCTCACTGTTCACGCATGGTTTTGGCACGTGAAATATTGAAGGAGAGGTACACCACCATATTGTTTTGTCGCCGTTACTCTCCGGCCACCGGAGCAGTGTCTCTGGTGCTTCGACCGCTATGCGTAGTCACGTTTAAAAGAATATTTCGGCGGAAAGAGTAACGCCTTTATCGACGTACTCTACGGCATGTCGTACTCTAGCAAAAACAAAAATAAAAGGAAAAAACACAGCCGGCCGGTGGCCCGCACGACAGGCATTGCTTTGCAACACACAGTCGCAATCGATGGGAGCCATTGGCGACAGACAAGCCGCGGACGCGTGAACGACATATCGCGTGCGAACGAGGCATTGCACGCCACTTCCGTGCCGGTGGCGTGGAACATCGACAGGTGGCGCTGTGAGAGAGTGCCGCTGCAAATAGCCCCCAGGGGCAATTAGCATGCGAAGGTGTGTAGAGGTACACATAATTGGAGGCTTCGGAGATTGATGAGTGAGATGGGTTCGATAGATCCGTTGCAACCTGATGGAAAGACAGATCATCTATTCAGCTTGGCGTGCAGTGGCTGACAAATGGCGAAACAGGAGAACGTAATTGTCAGAAATTATGTTCGTGTAACTGTTTTGACGGTGAAAATGGCAGAAACAACAGCCGGTCAACAAAGAATGAATTGAAACCAGTGGGGAACCGAATCAATATTTCGAATAACAGTGGTGGTGCCTGCCAGGAAGAGCGGCATAGTCCCTTGGCAGCGGTGAATGCGGATGTCAAAAAGAGCGCTAGTACTGTGGAAAGGACACCTAGAAGGATATCTCTGTGCTACCAGAAGGTTCTACTATTCTAGAATCTGCCGGAGTGGCAGTTCGTCGATAAATGGGCACTATGGGTAATGCGTAAATTTATTAAAAGGCCGTAGCTGCTGCACAGAAGTGACACTCGAAATTCTCCGTCTATCGCAGATCTGGAGTCTTCCTAGTGCGTAAAAGAACTGGTGGTTATTATTCGTAATAAAAATACAAAAGAAGTTACCTAATGACGAAGCTAATTAAGGCTCAATACCGGACCTCCCAAATCCTGGTCTTCCAGAGGGCCCGCGAGAGGGCCATCAGGTTCGATCTGATGGTCTCCGAGTGGAGCTAGCCGGGTGATGCTGAGTTCGCTCGCGTCTATTGTGGACAAAATAAAATTATCTTACTCACTCACTCACTCATTCAACGAACGAAGCATCCTATAGTGTCTGCAGAAGTTTTCAAAATTCTTTATCGCATTCTTGTGGAGCGGATTAACCATAGCAGCCATCAAAGAAATAAAGCTACTCAACATCACCTACAATCGTGAACAATTATACAACATTGCGCAGGGCTGGAACAATGCGTCCAGAGGCAATGAATCCAGGAGAAATGCGTCCAGAGCCCTATGAAGAGATCGTGACAACTTTCCGAGGAAGTTTTCTTGCTAGTATTGTTAATGTAGTACTTTTTACTCGATTACAGTTTTTAGGTCCCACCCTAATTACGAGCTGAATTTTCTTCCACTTGCAACGTGGCTGAGTTTCACTGGGAAATCACAAAAGTGTTTTATCGAGAAGTGCTATTCTGTTGCTTCCTTTGAATACTCGTCAAGTAAACACAGGACTGCCCTGAATTTTGACCATTGATGGGAAATATAGGTAAAATGAAAGCAGTAATATAGCAGCAGGAATGTTTTAAGGGCGAAAAGACATTAATTGAAACATAATATATATACAGTGTGTGTGTGCGTGCGTACCCAACCGCACCTCGGCGAAACGAAGTGCGATCAGACTATAACTTATTTCGTTATATCCGATAGTCGAGGCAACAGTCGCGACAACATTCGGCCTTGGCCAAACGGCAATGAGTCTCGAGAGACAATTTTGGATGCAGAAATGCATTACTCCATTCTTCAAACGCACTGTAAACGTGGTTATCTTTGCCCGTTTCCTTCGGGAATATAAAACTAACAAGGTCGGATTATGAGAAGGTAGCATTACAACGAAGCCCTTGTGCGTGCTCGATGACCAATATTTCCACAACTTTTTCACATAAGTGTCGTTGAGGATCGTCTTTTAGCACTTAGTTTCGTTTTTTATGCCAGCTTTCTGGTTTTCAGGCTCTCGGTGGCGCAATGGTAGAGCGTCCGCTTCCGATGCGGAAGGTACCGGGTTCAAATCCCAGTGCCGGCCGGACACCCAGCGGTTTAAAAACGGGTAGCGGAGTACACACCTGGCGCTCGGTTTACGTGTACTTATCTCGAAAAGGTGGCCCCATAAGGACGTAGCAGGTCCCCTGGGCACACCTTACCCCCCAAGACCTTGGTGAAATAGTTGAGCGTCCGCCTTGCTGTGGTATGCAGGAAGGCATCCGCCACTGCCGCCAGGAACCTACCAGTAAAATAGGGACAAGCGCGCTTCCGCCTGGTGCTGGCCAGTTGGAAGGTACTGTGCGCTTTTGAGGTCACCCACCCTTGTGGGAAATAGGCGGCATGGGACCGCCCGACCTTAATTAAGGCCACTCCTTTTTTTGAGGGAGGGGGATATTGCGACGGATCTCACGTTTTCTCCTTGGCTATAAAAAAAGAGCAAATATCACTGAAATCAGCTTGGTGAACCAATGTTCGTTAGTCAGTTCGCTAGAGCCGACAAGTCCTTCTATCAGTGTTCACTATGCCGAAGTCCAATTATATATTATTCACCCTGACTACTACGTCGACTGCACGCCTGGGGTCGCCTCCTACCGTACTCAAGCAGACAACCCGAGAACACAATGGCGCTGCGTTCATTCTGAAAGCGAGATATACGGCCCTAGTCGTCGGGAGTGCGTGAAACGGAAGGCCCAGCGGAAGCGCGGCGGGCTGTTCGCACTTTCTGTACTCGGGCGCTCGCCGAACGCTCGTGTGTGTTTTTACGAGCAGCTGATCCGTGCCGAGGCACGCGATGACAGGCGGCGCGCTCCGAGCTATATATAGCACGCGGCGCTCGGCCCAGACGCATTGTGGTAGGCCCCGCTTAACAGCATTTCCGAGGGAGGCTGCTGCATTCGAGCGGTGCTCCCAGAGCACTGCTGGCGTTTGGAACGACACAGGTTGGGGAGCAGCTCTGTAGATGCCTCCTTTGCGGACATGTCTAAGTAGAACTTGTCTTTGGGCGAGTTGGTTCATTCTTCGAATGGAAAAGAAAATGGAGCCCTAAAAAAATTGACCGCGTATCTGCGTACTTCGCTGCAAATGTCTTCAAAAGACGGCAGTCTTCTCTCGCTCGTATTATGCTGCGTGAGATATGGACGCCATCTGGCAGCGCCGTCGGGAAGCATGAGCGTGTGCAGAATCTCTGGGCAACTGCCAGGTGGCAGCACCAAATCGTCGGTAGAGGCCTTTTTCGTGCACAGCGTCGTGTTTCTAGCGCAGCCTAAGAAAGCCTAGGGTCTTTAAACACTACGGCCTTTAAAATTACGTATCTATGTACGTTTTAGTAAAGGAACACACCACCTAATATTTACGTATTGATGTTGCGCCTCATATATGCGTAATATTTGCTTTTTGACCGACAATGTTCAGAAGTATATGAATGCCGCTACCAGGTTCAAGATGGCTGGGCGTTAGGCAAGTGCTTAAACTTTGGCTGGGTGGTTGAATCGTGTGACAAACTGACAAACGGAAAGACAGACCAAAATTTATGCGTTCAAGTATACCAAGAAAGACTATCGTCTTTAGAAACTACAGGCAAGGAAGGAGGCTACCCACAGGACTGGCGCTCAAGCGCCAGCCTGTCTGCAGCCTCCTTATTTCTCTGTCTTTTTTTAGCGCTCCGTTTTTTCCGTTCGGAGGACATGCCTACTTCGGCCTGACGTCATCAGAGGATAAGGGCTTGGCAAATGAGTTCTGTGGAAACCCGCAAGGTGGAGTAGCGCACTTACTGTACCGAAGCACATGGGCACATATTCATGCCCATGTGCTTCGAGTTGTCGATAAATTCGCCCACGCGCTCTCAGTCGCTAGCCTCCTGGTGAGGCCACTTGGTAGAGCGAGCGTCCTGAACAGGTGTTGTACAGGTGTTGGTCCCGGTCCGAAACCCAGACCAGGTCAAATTTTTCGGCGACTAAGAAGCTTTCATTTCTGAGATATCCATATGTGTTTCCCTGTAGCCTTGTGGCACAAGCGCGTGGATGTTAATTTTCCCCCTCAGAATAAGACTTCAACGCACTGTCTCCGAGATTCGAGTAAGCAGTGGCGAAATGCCAGGAAGCCGCACTGTAGCCTCGTTGAAATTAATAACCCGTTCCTCGCATTTGAGTACAGAGATGTCTCGAGATCGGTGACGTCAAAATGACGTCTTTGAGCGAACTGGAAGTCAGTGGATCCATTTTTCGCCGTATGCCTTAGTCGACTAGCCGCCGCTGACTGGCTATGAGCTACTACGCTGACAGTTTGTAGACTCTTGCAATTGAACGCCACTGGGTGGGCATGTACACAGAATAACTTTCCTGTCTCGGCTAGAACCCCGGCTTGGTAGAGTAGGTCCAAAGTTCTACCTGTTTCTTGTGAGTACGTATCACACCTGTTTTTCATTGCCGTTGGAGTGCGTATCGCGCTCCCATTATTTCGGAACGTCACCAGAGTGATTGAGCCGTTTTTGACATTGAACGCAGAACATTCAGATGGTCGACGGCGACGACAGGGACCTCCCCTCCCTGCTCCCTGGAATGTTTTATAACCCCTTCCTCATTGCAGGGCATCCAACTGGGCCCTGATTACGTTAACCTCTATGTGTTGCCTTCATTTGTCCTGGCTTGGAAGGACAAGTGACTCTATCGACCAGAAGACAGAAAAGGGTGGATAACTTGGCACGCCGACTTAGCGTGTACTGTAAGGCGTGAATGCTAGGACAGATGAAAGGACACACACACACACACACGAAGGCGCCCTGTGTTTTGTTTCTCCATTTCGTCTATCGTCGTCTGCACGCTTTACACTCCTGAAAAGAAAAAAAGGATCACATTGTACAAAATGCGAATGGAAGCTAGGGCCTCAGCGTCACGAGCTCAACTCTTTGGCAGACTGCCACGAAACGCACGAATGATGGCTGTGCAAACACGTCTATGCACTCAACGAGCCATTGAGAGACAATTCAACGCAGGCCAGGCAGCCGCACAGGCGATCTAAATGTTCAGCTGCATTAATGCACTTAGAAAATTTTACAATCTTAAACTTAACACTTCGCTACTGGCCCCCGCCTCTTGCGCGCTTTCAAACTATCCACCCATCGAAAACTTCTGGGGAGAACATCGGTATGTATGTATGTATGTCACGAAAACGTAGACAGATGTACGTAGGAATGGACGCGTGTTGCAATGCGACAGCACCTGAAGTGAGTACATGTCTGCGAAGTGTCGCGCGCAATCCCGCACGCATTGTGCATACGCCAGAACCACCTAAGACCAGCCATGTGTGAATTATCTTGTACTTTCGCATCAACTGCATGCATCTCGCTTCCGTATAAAAGCACTATTGCTTTTTTCATAAATACCACAAAAAAAGAAAGAAAGCAATGGATGAGTGGTAGAGTGCTTGCTTGGCACCTCGGAGGCTTAGGTTTGATCGCGAAATTGTCCTGTACAAGCCTTGAAATGGCTTCCTTTGCAGAAAGGCCCGTGGAAAATATATCAAACGGAGCATTCCTTTACGCTAGACATCATAAATGACGTCATAAACCACGTGATTTACGAGGTAATCATGTAATCTCAAATTGTCACGTCACCATGACATCATGTCCGGTATAAAACATGACCAGCTGGTACCTATATCTTCACTATATCGCGCGCTTATGCTAGGTCGCGTTTGCCGATATCCTACGGTCACGTGACACTTTTCAGCTATATCCTCGGAGAGTTTTCGAAAAGTTCATTACCAATTAACCCTGTCAGGGACTCTTCCTGGGGAATGACACCGGGCTTTAACTATCATAATGAAGATTAAGAAGGTGACTGAGGAAAATAAGGCGTTACAGACATATTAGAGTGAGGTGAAATTTCGAGGACTAATGCACAGCAGCGGTAAAAGCTCACTAATTACTCATCCTAGATGTGGCGCAAGACAATGGACCAAGCCGGAGGACAAACAACAGCTTTGTCCAGTGTCTTGCCAATATCTTTGTCCTAGTGTCTTCAGCCACATCGAAGATGAACATGTACCAACACGACCAACGTTCTTTATTACTCACTAATTAAATGAGGAATGACCTGTAGGCCTCGCTTTGCTGTACTGTGATGAAAATAGGACAAGGCAGCTCATAAGAAATCCTTAGAAATCGGCCGAGAACCCGAGGCGATGTTTTGCTTTTATGCACAGCGACCAGTAAAGTGTCGTCAAGGAAACTACAAGGACAGCTTGCATTGCGTTAGCGAGAAGGAAATACAGTCGGGATTTCTTTTTATTCGTGCAAGCAGGGCCAACTAATTAATTCTCAAGAGCAGCCACCCTCCACTGTGCAAGTCCCTCATTACGAAAACACAGAAAATTGAGAAGTGCCGACTGGCGGCGCGACACCTCAGGGCATGTCAAAAGCACTGCGTTCGATAGAGTGCCAAACCCTTTCTCTCTGCACTTTGCCTTCAGCCATGCCACTTTTATGACGTCATAGAGCATAGTTGTGTACTGAAGTTGCCAGGGGAAACGCCTGCGCTGCGATCGTTATGGCATATCCTGCGAGTGATGAGGCGGCACAAGAGTATGTGTAATATTGTGTCTTGCTGTGCTATTCTCACGTCCTCTCTGTTCATTTTGGAGGCATTACGATAATTTGCTTCTAAAGAATTTCAGGACAATTGCAAATTTTCAGAACAGGAGAGGTGATAAGTACTCGCACGCACAAGTAATAATCGCTAATTGTGACAATTCTAGCACAATCGATAACAATCGATAAGGCTAGATAATGACCGGTAACGGCAGATGAAAGGATAGAAGCTGGAGAGCCGTGGATGCAGAATGAGACAGACAGAGACAGCACTGGTAGGTAAGACAGGTGAGAACTGATAAGATAAAGACAAGACTCGTGAAATATTTGAAAACGAGACACCTAACAACTGCTAACGTATGATAGCTGAGATACTGTTGAAGATTTGTGGAAGACACAACCAAATGGAAGCTTGAATAACAGAAGTTAATTGATTGTTTTTTGTGGTTTTACGTCCCAAAACATGGATATGATTATGAAAGACGCCGCAGCGGAAAGCTCCGGAAATATCGGGCACCTGCGGTTGTTTAACGTGCAATGACATCGCACAGTTCACGGGCCTCAACATTTCTCCTCCGTTGAAGTGTTGAGGCCCGCGATCTTCGGCACAGCAGCGGAGTGCCGTGGCCACTAGACCATCGTGGCTGGGCAAGTACAAAAAGAAGGAAAAGAAATCTATATGCCTGTGCGAGGTCGTTGCGGATGGCAACAGCAATGTCTTCACAAGAAAAAAAAAAGGGCAACTCGAGCTCGATACTCCAGGAACGAGCCCCACCACCGTGGTCTAGTGACTACAGTACTCGGCTGATGATCCGAAGGTTACGGGATCGAATCCCGGCCGCAGTTGCTGCGTTTCAATAGGGGCGAATTGTTGAGGGCCGTGTACTTTGCGATGTGAGTGCGCGTTAAAGAACCCCAGGTGGTCGAAGTTCCCGAGCTCTCCGCTACGGCGCCTCTCAGAATCGTATCCAGCTCTTGGAATGTTCAACCCCAGAAATCAATCAAATTATTACTTCATGCACGAGGTGGCTTTTGCCATAAAAGCCACCTTGGAAATTAGCAAAGGACACCAAGAAGATTTTAAACTATACCATAGAAGAGCGACAAGCCGCGGGAGAAGTATTTCAAGCATCACGGTGTTAATAAAAATGGTTGGTTTAGAGTATACCGTACGCACTCCGCTAAGGAAGAGCAGTACGCTGTCCTTCGTGATTATGGATCACGGACACATGACTAAGACAACTGCTGCAACCGCTAGAGTAGTTTGCCATCACTACAATGGTGTAGCCACTGTGGCACCATCTGCAGTGGCTATTCTAGCAGCTGTAGCAGCGTCACCGCCATAATCATCATAATAATCTTGATAAATATTATCATTTCACATCTATTGCGTCGGGGGAATGACACTGAGTAAAAGAAGTGCTCAAAATAATGCTTCTATTTAAGTCAGCTAAGGTCTTGGATAATCCCCGTAGGTGTCCAGATACCAAATTTCCTCATTTCACCCGCGAAGTTGCAATTTCGACGAACTAAATGTGAAAAGAAAATACCGTGGTTCCGATAGAATGTTCTATTGCTGTTTTGTTGTTTTGTGGGGTTTAACATCCCAAACCCAGCTCTGGTTATGAAAGACGCCGTAGTGGAGGGCTCCGGAAATTTCGACCACCTGGGGTTCTTTAACGTGCACTGACATCGCACAGCACACGGGCGATAGAATGATCTAGAAAACGGGAAAGCTACACGCTATTTCGGGCTTAACTTTTCATTTTCAGCCAGTGCGTATCACACGGAGTTTCGCTTATTTCTGTAGAATCTTATAGACACTGCCGTGTCTTTCTTCATAAGACAGGCCGCCGAGCGTACTGCGGTCGAATCCCGGCCGGTCTGACCATGAAAAATAGATGCGAATCGGCGCGTCCCCTACCTGGCCAATCCCCCGAGGGTCGGCGGCACAGGACCTCGCGACTAAGTAGGTGTAGTCAAGACGTCCAAATGCCGGAGAACTACCACTCACGCAATCGGCGCACTAAGGAATTCATGTCATCGACTCGATCCGGTTGTCAAGGGGGCGCCGAAGTGGTCTCTTATGCCTCAGCGATGACCCGTAGCCCGTTACCCATCGGTGACCGTAGCGTCGTTAAGTTGAGGTTAACATGGGATCGGCGTTAAAGTGTACTTCGACCAGGGGCGGATACAGGGTTGCAGGGGGTGGCCCTCCCAGCACTGACATATCGCCAGACGACGACGACGACGACGACGACGACGACGACGACGACGACGACAACAACAACAACAACAACAACAACTACAACAACAACACAACAACCACTACAACAACTACAACAACAACATACTTTCGTCTATTTGACATTGGTCTCAGCTCTTGCATTGCATATTGTTCGCTTGTTCTATATTCTTTCATGTTCATCATATTCTTGTGCACTTTTGGCCTTGTATAACCTCACATCTACATTATTTTACCTGCTTGCACAATTTACATTGATGTTTGTTAAAATTCCGCGTAGCTCTGTATACCCAGTCCGACCACAGCACATTTTCCGCTGCAGTATAAATAAATAAATAAATAAATAAATAAATAGAAGCAAGACAAACAAGAATAACGGAAAGAGTGGCGTATGGCGCATCATCGAAGTTGCAAGATCAATACGCACCTCCACTAGGAATCCAACAAACAAGCACACATGATGGACTGAGACGATCTGGTAAAGATGGGCAGGAAAAGTATGGGGACGGGGGTAGGAGGATATGTCCTGGGTTTGGTCCCAATCTCATGGACACCTTTCTAAATCCGGCAGTGACCTCCTCGACTACCTGGTTTTGGTTTATGCACGGCGTTACCATCACCGGCGCAACTGACGTTGAATCGCTTATTCGCGGCTCCTTACTGAACAATTGATGTCGACTAAGGCCGTGAGAGAGGAAAGGGTCAAGCTGGGCTGCTTCTAATGGCGGATTTGATTTGTTGGTGGGCGGAAAAGAAAACCTTTGAAGGACCCTCTGGTACTTCAAAGTTTTTTTTCTGTCCCTAAGAGCAAGTCGCGAGGGAACTGTCGCGAGATACTTAAACGTCTGATAAAATATCTACTATATCCCGCTTTATCTGTAAGAGCGGGAGGCCGTGTCAGTATAGGAACAGCTGATTAATAACATGCGGGTGACCGACTAGATGGACAGCATTGTGAGTGGCATTCACTCAATGTTTATAGAGAACGGCCTACAGTTTGGTGTGCAGTTTAATAAGAGTGACTAACAGACACGCACACAAACATCGAGATTAAGATTAAATGGGGAAATTAAAACGGTTGCAGACTCGCCGTGTGTCGCTCGTTGCATTCGCTATACACAGTAAACTGAAAGCAACCACCCGCATCAGGCAATGTTTACTAATGTCATACCGCCTCGCCTTTCTGGCGTCTGAGCACTCCCACAACAGCTCAAAGTTTAGACAAACGCAGCTGACTCAATTACCAGTTTTTAGACTAAACTTCACGAGCCGTCTTAAAATGTAACGCGGCGCCGTAGGGGCGCTTCAGTCCTAACTACCTCCTCCACCACCTCCTCCCACCTAACGCGCACACGCACATACATCGATGGTGCCTCGTTAGATTACTAGTTCGCTGCTGAAGAAAGAAAAAAAATCTATGTCCGCATCGTAAGGCCGTCCGCAATCCAAACAGACCGTCCACTCGACGCCTATGATAACACACGTCTCATCGACGCAGTTAGGCTAAACCCGGTCACGTATTCCTACAACAGCGACACCTGTCCAACTTCAGCGGCGGCACATTCTCGAGGAACACGCACGCGCGCGTGTTCGGCGCCGACGAGGAGAGACGTGCGGGCGCTGGCCTGTCCGCCCCATTAGTCTTGTTTCCCGCCGTCCTCGCAGGTTTCACACGCGGCTGCGCCGAAAGGCGCCGACATAAATACCCGCTAATTAGAATCTGTCCCGCCGTCTATAACGCGGCATAATTTAGGCGAAGCTATACAGGAAGGGTGAAGCAGGGAAAGAGGAGGTGATTTCCAGGGCGAGTCGAGAGTAGAAGTGTAGTGAGCGAAATGCGAGGGCTTCCGATCTAGACTCTCGGGAGTCGAGTACGTGTCTGGGGGAATTAGGGAAGTGTTCAGAAACGGACGCCGAGTGTTTAGTCCGTCGTCAAGGCGTACACCGGCCTTCCTTAACACGTGCGCATTACAGGTTCGATTGTAGTTGTCTCCCATCTATATCTCTCCGCGCTCCCAAATTTTCGCTCACTGTTTCTCGTAGGGAAGGACTGGTGTCGAGGAGGAGGAACACAGATTAGGGAAGAGGAGTTGGTGAAGTAGGGCGCTGTCGGAGTGTTGGGGAAGAGACCAGGGACAACGAGAGTATTCACAGGAAGCGTTCACGTTTTCGAGCTCAAACCAGGCCCCTGCTCCACCCCCCTCCCCCCTCCCAACTCACTGCATCTGGTTTAGAAAGAAGTTAGGGAAAAAGTAGTAACTTTCTGTGCAGGAGATGTCTGGACTTGCACAGGAAGTTGGGCACGACGCCGCAGAGTTTTCAACCTCCGCGATGCGCCCTAGCTATGAAGGCAGAAAAGGGAGCGGGGGGAGTACTTTGAAGGTTCGCAGGCCAACACCCGCTTTTTTTCCCCTTGGCGCCCCCTTGTTCACGTAGGACGCAGAGCAAGTGAGGCGTGACTAGCAGTTAGAGGAGCTAATTCCCTGAGTCGTAAGGAGTGGCGCTTCCCTTTTCTTCCCGACTATCCCCTCCTGCTTCCGGCGTTGCCCTGACGCTTGTCTCAAGCCAGATACAGGGAGAGCGACGCAGACGCCAGAGTAGGCGTGTGTTAGGGCGAAGACTGCTTTACAGAGGGTACTGCACCGCGCCGGGTAGAATCTCATGAAGATGGCGCGCGGGGTGTCCGGTATTTTGTACGTTACACGCGCAGCCACTCATCCGCACGGGCCTGAGAATGCTCGTACAGAATGTCTAATCCCCTGCCCCTACACATTCCCTAATAGGCAGCTCCGGCTGTTCGGAGCTTGTAAAAAAAAGAAAAAAAAAGTCTTCGCTAGAAACCCATGCATACAAGAGGGTGCTGCGTGGCAGAACATTGTGCCACAAAATTGTAATAGAGGGAGCTATACCTGGGTTCAGTTAATGAGGTTGGCACTGAGAAAAGGAGGGCTGTGCGGTAGGTGGTCACCAACTGCGCATCAATGAGACGCTAGCTGAGCCATGAATTGCTTTGGTGCGTTCACGTCTACCAAATAAGTAGGAAATCCATGCACGCTCCTGCCTATGATAGTTATTTAGTGTAGATGATAGACGATAGGCTTGTGAATGTAACATATTACACATCCATCAAGATTGACAAGTTCAGCCCGAATTCTTATACTTCCCGAGTAAATTTAAAGAGAAATGCTTTGACAAGAAGACATCGCGTAACGTTAAGTTATCCTCAAGTTGAGAGGATATCGTATCGGCAGGAAAAATGGACGAGTCACTCCCGAATCTACATCGTGCGACTGTTCAGTAGTAGTAAGCGAAACACGTTCTGACTGGTAACCAATACTATATCTGGAAAGGATTTCGAGAACAGTGATTGGTATACCACAATTTCGCCTCGAAAGACATGCGTCACGTTGGCGTGCCGGAGCGGGCGAACCAGAAGCAAGAAGGCCTGCTAGCAGTTCGTTTCTCGTTATCTCGGGGACGTGTACGAGGATTTCCTTTGCACGTCTCGCGTACCGACGGGCCAAATACCACTCGTTCCTACCCATCCCCCGGGCAACGTAATGTCTACGCAATTGCACCGTGCCGTGACGTAGACGGATCACCGGGATCGAGGGAGCGGTAATCTCGAGTATCGAGACAAGATTCTACTACCACCATTCGCATTTCCTCTATCCTCAAGCTCTCGCACATTTCCATCCATCTATCTATCTCTCTTCTTTTTTTTTTTGAACCTCGTAGTATCGACTATATTCAGGCCGTATCACGGACAAATCCTTGAAGATGATTACCATAGCGCCTACTGAAAAGCTGGAAGTGTACCGTTTCAGAGAGAGGAACAGCTGGGAAGCTTAGGTGGATCGATGCTGCCTCGGCATGAAAATAAGATACGAGGGGCCGTGAGGAATCTTAGCAGTAGCGCCTGATTTATACCCAGTCGCAGACACGTGGACCTTTTAAAGGGCCCCGGCAACACGTTTTATAATAGGGTCTGAGAATGGCGGCCGTTAGTCGCGGACGTCTCCGCGAACACGTGAGCCAAATAGTGGCGTGCCGCGCGCGTCAGGTGATTCGCAATCTAGTTTCAAATATGGCTGGACACTGCCTGCTTCTTTTCAACATGTGACGTTACAAACAACACTGACTCCATCGTTTCTAGTAGGACGGGCACTAGAGCGTCCATAGCCGCAGAAATGCCCTCTGTAATGCTTTACTTGTTCGTTTTGAGAATAACAAATAGCCCCGCCACGGTGGTCTGGTGGCTGTGGTACTCGGCTGCTAATCCGAGGGTCGCGGGATCGAATCCCGGCCGCGGCGGCTGCATTTCGATGGAGGCGAAATGTTGAGGCCCTTGTACTGTGCGATGTCAGTGCACGTTAAAGAACACCAGGTGGTCTATATTTCCGGATCCCCCCACAACAGCGTCTGCCATAAACGCAGAGATGGTTTCGGGACGTAGAAACCCCCAGAAATAATTGAGTTCAACAAATAAAGAAAACGTGTTCAGCTTTCGTTCAGGTCAACAAAATAAGTTAAGCGACGTAGTGGGTTCTGCATATGGCGTCATTTATTGAAGGAAGTGCAAGCGATATAGGAGATAGATGTATTGTGGCATATAAATTATTTTTTATTCGTAGCCTTTACTTCACTCATGGTGTGCCGCGTGCGGTTTCTGGCCGTCTTCCAGGCTTTGCCACTAACGGCACCAATCGCTTTGGCAGCCCTGGAGAAATGTGCTGTTTTATTAGTCGCAATAAATTATTATTATTATTATTATTATTATTATTATTATTACTTACTATTACTACGTGAACGACGACAACTCTACGTGTCTTTCATTCTTGTCAACCAATGGTGCCAGGTAGCAACATTCTACACGTACAAAAATTGAAAGATAAATACGAAGACACATGTAAGCCCAAGTTAATCGTCGATTGAAGCTTCATAAGAGCACCGTCTTGTGGCAATCACTACCGCTTCAGGAGGGAGCGAAAAGCTCAATAACGATTAGAGTGCTTCGCAAGCCTCCTAACCTGCAGCGATGCCTAAGGCTCACAAACAAAAAGAAGAAACTTCGTTGTATGAGCGGCAATTTTCCGTGATACCGCGCGTAGCAAAAAAGGGGAAAAAATCAAAGAAACGAACAGCTCGATAATCTATAGACGACGCAAGAAAACAAACCAGCATACAGAAAACAAACAAACACGGGTGTTCGCAGATCCGCACCCGTAATGGTCGCTCGTATCAGCTTGAGAAACAGGTTACATCTTGCGCCAGCCTCCGCAAACAACAGCAGCAGCTGACGGCACCTGTGGGGGTAGAGAACGAACGCGTATTTCCAGAGCCGTAGAATGAAAGAAGAAAGGAAGAAAAGCTATATAAGAAACAGGGACAATCGGCATAGCAGGCAATCGAAGCAGCAAGGATGGCCAACCGAACGCCATTCGGGAGGACAAGTAGTGAGAACTACGCGATAAGGAAGAGGGCGATTTGTGAAACTAGGGATACAAAGGAAGGAGCGATGAGAACAGGGAAAAAGAAAAAAAAAAACACAGGGGCGTTGGCTGCTGGAAGGGAATCGCAATCGACAAACTCACACGCAAAAGACACAAGGACACCCCGGGAACGCTATGATAGAAATGCTTCAACGCCTGCGTCCAAAGCGCGCGCGCACAAAGAGAGCTGCATACAGACACGAAAACCTGGCGGTGTGAAGTGACGAAACAACGACGAAAGAAACAGCCACGTTGGAATCGAAGAAGGTTAAGTGCACGCAAAAAAGAAACGAACCGATACATGATACCAGCGAAGTTGCTGACAAAACAAGAAAGTGATTGAAAGGGATGGTCGAACTTCAGAAAGCGTGGATGCCGAAAACCCATCGCATGTTTGGGGACCGGTGGTAATCGTACGAAGAGGGGGCACGGAGACGAAAAGAAAGAATGCATTTAGAAGAGCGAGAGCCGGGCCGGATATATTGGGGAATTCCGGGAATAGTATCTGCTGCCTCGTCCTTCCTAAGCCACACATTAGGGAACAGTTTACTTTTCACCACGACCTTCCTTTTTTTTATTCCTTTCTCATCCCGCAGTCATTCAGCGGCTGTTCACCTTTTTTCTTTTTGGACTTCCGTCTCTGGAGAGAACGGCATTTTATCACCGGAAAAAAAGGGAATAAAACCGAGGTGGAAGGAGACACAGGAAAGCTGCGTTTTTCTCTCGCTCACCATTAGGGAAGAGAGTAGTCGGCGTGGCGGGCTGAATTCCTGTCTCCCTGAAACGCGTGGGGCGTGGTTTCTCTTGGGGGTGGTCGATATGTTTGCAGTGCAGTGGTTACAGCTAGAATAGCCATATATATATATATATATATATATATAACGAAAGAGAAGCGGTCAAGGGCTCGTTCTTTATTTGTTAGAAACAAGTTATATAGCGTTCAAGAGACTTCCCCGTTTTCTTACCACCTTACGTTCCCCGAAATATCGATAGGTCGGGCAGCAGTGATTTAGTTGGAAAACCCGTGACAACATTTCGATTACCGTTCTTTAGCTTCCTCCATTGATATTGTTACAGGATGAAGACTTCACAATCAGAGAATTTCACCATCGAAAGACAAAAATAACGTGGGAAAAGTAGAATAGCGCTGTGAAATTTAATTCTTAAAGTCTTATAATTCATTATAAGACAAAGCGCAACACTTGTCCACTAGGGCTTCAATTGCTGTTACTTAAAAGAAATAAAAAAGAGAGAACCGAGCTACATTGATGTTACAACCAATAGCAATTCAATGACATTGCTTAAGCAGGTAAAGTAATGAAAGGAAGGAAGATCCGGTTTTTTATTTCAAACGATAAAGTCTCCATATATTATTTCTCTTTTTCCTGTAGCCGCTTTATGTCCACCAGCGACGTTCGTCCCTTCCAAAATGGCAGCGCTATTCTGAAATGGCCGTAAGTCAGTGCGAGAAATAGAGCCGACTGTCGGGGGAGGAATCAAGAGAGAAATGTTTTCGCGGACACGTTTCCACTATTAATTTCCGGGGAACAACGAAAAAGAAAGAACGCAATGAAGAAGAAGAATCAATAAAAAAGGGAAGTTGAGGATGCTAAAAAAGGGGAAAACAGAGTGACACAAAATCGGGAACTGGCAATCTCACCGACGTTTTCTTCATTAGTCCAGGAGCGGAAAAATAATTAGGGAAAGAAAGGAAGAGTATAAAGAACATTTCTAGGGAAGAAGGAGACTAAGTAGCAAACCAAATAAAGGAAAGTGAAAACTGATCACTTCGTCTTGTTATTCGGAGATAGAAAGATTCCCCCCCAACCACGTCTCCTTACTTGTCGCGTTTCTAATAAGTTTTCCTTTCTTCCCCATGTGACCTCAATTTCGCCCACCTCGTTTCCCCAAATTCCTTTCCCCATTTGTCGGCTGTAGTCGCACCGCAATCTAGTGTTTCTTTTAACACGGCCTCTGTAGGACTAATGCCGGACCACAAATGCCTGGAATGTCCGCCCGTCGTTCCTAACTTGGTTAGTTGTTTCAAAAAAACATTTTTTTTGACGAGTGTACGCTACGTGCTCGAATCACACAGCGAGAACTTTCATCGTTTGCATTCTTATGCAATGCGGCGGCTTTTTTTGGAGCTCTTTGTAGATCACATTCCAAAACTGTACGTTGCAATTTAAACTATGAAGAAAGAAGCTTTTAGTCTTTCGAGCTTTCTGGACCATGACTTCCGCATTCTGATAGTAATGGCGGTACACCTCGCCCCCTTAATTTTGAAAAATTTGTCAGTGACCGCAAAGCGCGCCAGTGAAGTAATAGCGAATTCCGAGTAGCCTTGAAGGCTACTCGGAATTCGCTATTTTGTAGCCGCTAACCGATTTCCAGGTAGGCATCTTTTTATTTTTAAAGGTGTTGGTGGTGGTCGTGGTGATTGTGATAAGGAAGCGACGTTTCTTTCTGCCGCCCATACTGGGAGTTTTTAGAGGTGTGGGATGCCTTTTGCAGTAGATACATGGTAAAACAGAGTGATATTAGTTGTATCAGTTATTTAGCGTTGGCCATGCAGTCATGGTACGCAGCTTTAGCACAACTTGAACGCGGGCGAAATGCAGACTCTAGACATCAACAGTCAACGTGACATGGATGCCACGACCGACAGGGAATTCAATTACACATACTGTAGGCTGAACTGACCTCTACTTTAATTCCTTCTACTCTGGGTGACCCATATTACACGTCTGCAATATTTAGGACAAATGCAAGATTTAATATTATACATTTACGCAATGTCTTTTTTTGTGGGTGCCACGAACAAAGAGGCATTTTAAGGCGCGCAATTAAATGTGTTAAGATAGAACGTGCAGGAGTACAGGTAGGTAGAAGGCCAGTCTTCCACAGTACAAAGAAATTATAAAAAAATGAAAGCGCAGAACTAATGTGAACAACCGTTGCACAAAGGGGAACCCCGGCGCTTTTTTCACGGTATTCTCATATCGCTGTTTTCCAATGGTACTGGAAGTCCTGCGGCGGGCATAGTGTTGCAATCTGCTCTAAACTCACCAATGATTTTACATGACCGAATGAACGGTGTGCTCAAACCGAAACCGAAACGGGCAGATGGTTCGTGCAGCGTGCGCGATTACGTCACAAGTGTCCCCGCCATCAGAAATATGGAGCTCGTGCCAGAAAAAAATGAAAGTGGAATTGCCATGCGAAGATGCATTGAATTATGTCAGCTTTACAGCGGCGATTTTAGCGCTTAAGCATCACCGTTTAGCTCTTGACAACCCGCCTGCTCGAGTAGGCAGCGTTGGAGGTAACGATGTCGAAACGACAGGGTACCCGCACTGAAATCTGCTAAAAAATTTAAAACATTAACTTTCAGCAAAACTAAATGACTTTTAACCATATGGCTCGGCATGCATTGCCACAGTACCGAGAAGTGCATATATTCAAAAAATCATTGAAAAGGCGTCGGAGTGTCCCTTTAGCAAACCTTGTCAAACATATGGGAAGCACAGGTGATGGAGACAGAACTCGATGTCGCGTTTTAAATGGCTGCGGGATCACGTGGTGCGGAGAAATTTGTTTGCATATGAATGTTACGATGTTTAGTGATTAGCGCACCGTTAGTATGGATTTGCAGGCTAGTTGGTCAAGCATCATGGAAAAAACAGCGCGAACACAAGGACGATGAAAAAAGGAACACACACCACACCACGGAGCGCTGCGTGGTGTGGTGTGTGTTCCTTTTTTTTCATCGTCCTTGTGTTCGCGCAGTTTTTTCCATGGCACCATTAGTGCTTCGAGCATTCGTAAATACAGCGAGCATCTTCGTTGCCTTGGAAGCGAGTTTTGCGAGAATTCGCAAGGTGGAGAAGAAATTACGAAAAATAAATGTAATCAAACCGTGTCCGCATCTAAGTTACATGAGAACGCATTTAAGTTACAAAAGCACGCTAATGCGTTTGCTATGGTCAACACCCCTTATGATCACCGTATGATCCGCGATAACCTTAGCGCGAATTTCTTCTTTTTCTTTCATTTCGTAAAGTCCGCTCCTAGTTACGTGTGCAGGACAATCACACGTCGTCTTGTCTATAGTTTTCGCTAATATCATAGATGAAAGTCCCTTAAATATGAACATAAGGTCTGCTGTAAGTCGACAGAAACGGCGACAGAAAGACAACAGAACTTCTTACAGGCATTTCCTAAGCGGCTCGGCTTGTCGTTTCCAACAGGAAAAAACCAACATGGCGGAGGCCTGAGTGAAAAAGCTCCCATCCTCCCACTGATACCTCGACGAATAATAGACGTTCAACTGTCGCCTTTTCTTTACCGCGAGAAATTCAAGGAGGGCGTTCGAAATAAGGCGGGCGCTAAGTAATCTTCAGCTCCTGCGTTTCTTAATGGCAAATGGAGCTGGGTGCGGCATGCGGTCGCCATTGCGCAGCCGCGATCAATACGACGCCTCAAGTAATTAAAGGAGAATAAATAGATAGGCAAGGACCACAAAAGGAAATGAGAGAAAGAGAGAGAGATGAGCTGAAAGGAACACATAGATTGAATAGAGGTAGTGTGAAAGGACGCATAGACAGATACACACAGTCACATTGCAAGTAGGTGGAGAGATAGTGAGAGAGGGAAAAAAGAGGAGAGGGATTGCCTGTTCCAAAGAAAACATTGACTCGTGTAATGGAAGGCCGGTCAAGGTGGACACAATGAAGGAAAAAAAAGAAAGAACCCGAGGGAACAGAATTAATCCGAGAAAAAAGCCAGGAATGGGCGGAGGACAATTGAAACGCGCAATCGATTCCTTATAGAGGAGCAGCCCGCGGGCGGCGGTTATTTTGGAACAAAGGAACAACAACAACAAAGAGAAACAAAGAGGATGAAAATGTCATTATCTCATTGACGCGGCTTTTATTCCTCATGTATCTCGCGTTTCAGTGGCGACAACAGCATGGAGTACATGCATTGATAGCGCTATTGAAATTTCTCGGAGGCGCAACTCCGGGACAACACCGTTACAATAGATTGCCCGGTGGTGGGCGGGCAAAGTGTGGGCGATGGAGGGGATATAGCAAACAAAATGGGGGGGGGGGGGAGGGGGGTTGGTTCATGGATAAGAGAATGACGGTGCAGGATGAAATAAAGAATACCATAAGTTCGTCCTGTTCGGAAACTAAGGCTTCGATGCGTGTTCGGGAAAGAAACCGATTCTTCACCAGGCTAAACAATTGTTTTCGACTTGCGTCATCATTTCCTTTTCCCCGATTGCATGAAGCTGCTCCGCGGCAACCTTCTCCGTTGCCATGCGGCTGTACAGGCTACGCTTTAGTGCCTGACAGTTTATTGCTTAGCGACACAAATAGTCAACCTGTCCAGTTATTGATGTTGGGAATGCAGCCGACCGTCGTTGCGTAAGGACTCGTCATTACCGCAAATTTACAGGGCTAACGTATAGCTCCACGTCTCTGGAAATACTCTGATGAAATCCGTACGCTGTACGCAAGAAGACTACGAATTAATGGGCATAGCGGATGTGTAGCTGATTAAGCTGCTACTGGTCGTGGTCGCCATGTTGGGGAGGTATTGAGCTGAGCTCCACTAAATGACGTAGAAGGGTCATCTCCACATTATGAAGACATGCGCTGAACCTGACGTAAAGATTCGGCAGATGCGTGTCTGGCTCGAATTCTGACCGGTTTCTCCTGCAGGGGTGAGAGGGTCTGAATTAAGCAGCAGTTATAAGTACCCTTTTGGTGCTTCATATAAATGCGGGGATTTTCGCAGTCGCCTGGTGTAGGCATTGAGAGTAGGCGGTGCTTTCTGGTGTTTTATTACGTCCGAAAAACACGATATGATTATGAGAGGCGCCGTAGTAAAGGGCTCTGGAAATTTCGATCACCTGGGGTTCTTTAACGTGCACTGACAGTACAGTACACGGGCGTCAACACTTCGCCTCCATTGCAATGCAGCCGCCGCAGGTGGGATTCGACCCGGGGACCTTCGGATCAGCAGCCGAGTGCCATAACCCCTACACCACCGTGGTGGGGCCCTTGACAATAGGCGGAGAGCAGTGTCCACGTGTAAGGGCTGCCATGATAGGAAAAGCGGCCGCCGCCATTTGAATATAGCAGTAGATGATGAAGTTACATTAAGTGCGGTTGGCCGCAGCACAACGCAAGCTGATGATTTTTAGCAACAGAGATAGGTGAGTTGATTCCATGACACCACGCCGCAGGGGAAACAAAATAAAATAAGAATGATAAAAACAGAGCAACGCAGCCTGATTGTTAAGAATCGCTAGGAAGGCCCGTACTTGTTGCTGCTGTACGTTTGCTAATGAGTGAACAGCTGAGATTGTTGGAGATATTCGTTCAAAAATGAGCATCAATACTACGTTCCATCAAGGCTGCCTGACCTGGAGCTTGGAATGAATCACATTTCATGAATTAACGATATGTTAACCTTACCAAACGGTCGGTCAGCTCCTCTTGGCGGAAGTGAAAGAGCTGGTCATGATATTGATACATGAGTAAACAGATTAATGGATTAACACTGAAAAATTTACATTTCGTGAACTGCACTGTCGTTAAATAGATGTTAGAGTTTGAACTTGCTCCAAATTCGGACAAATTTTCATAATGACCTGTCGTCATATCGTCTAGTCTATCAGGTGAATAGTCACGCTTCTATAATTACGTTTAAATAATGCCTCCGCATAAAGATAAACTATGCATTCGATGTGGCTGAAACCTCAGGCACGGGGCGATATTCCACAAATCAAAGTCACCATCCTATGGCATCCTGTTTTCTTTTTCCGTAGGGACAGAGAAACTCCACCGCACAAGTGAAATACACGTGTAACAGCGACCGAAGGAACAGCAGCGTTTGAGTGTCCACAATAGTGAAGGAAGGAAAGAAAAAATTACGCTGTCGAGACGGGAAGCAGGGTCATATTTCTTTCGACAAACAACCACTCGACGAATGTTCTTTCTTGCTGCATGGAGCCGACGGGAACGAGGCACAATTGTATGCAAGCGAGCTTATGGAGCTGGGTGCACACGCATCAACAACACGGAGAACCCTTTTGGAGCAGCCCATTGCCGCCATCTTTTGTTCAGCCTTGCGTTTCTCTCTCTCTCCTTCAACCCCGCCTCTTTTACTCCCTCGCTCTCTTCCCTCTGTTTTGCAGTGCTCACTTGCTTTACGCTCAGTGCTCCCTTTGATCTAATTGCGTGCAGTGAGTCGGAAGCACTTGTTGCGCGCCCAGTTAAGTGCAGTGTAACGCTTAGCATCACGCTTAGAAAATTCAACAATGCAGGTTATTCCTCGCCCATAGCGTTAGCCACAGGCTGCTTTACGTCTTATACTAGCATTCACTAATATTCTCTAGCACTGGTTAATATTAGCTGGCAGTGGGATCGGTTAGCTGTGTTGCCTATGTTTTGCTTACGTTTGGGTAGGGTAGCCGACCTCTCGGGTGGTCCTGGCCTAATGTTGGATCGTGTTGAATAGCCGTTTGACAGTGCTGGCGTCAGCTGACTGTTGCGTTGTGTTGGCAAGTTTTGTACCCTGTTAGTGAGTGTTATCAGTGCATTGTAGACCATGATGGTGCTTTAGCACACATTATGCTGGCCGTCCGGCCCTCTCAGATGCGGTTAAGTATCGATTGATCTCTCACACTTAAGAGGATCGCCTTACAGTAAACCTCAGGTCCTCAAGTTATTTGAAGACATAGTTTCTGTGGGAACCCGTTGTCGTAACTTCCAAGTTTTTTTCCTTAACAATCGAGCACCCCAAACCACTAATAAATTTGGAGAAAATGCCTGATAGAAATTGATTCCCCCTTAAAAACGTACCTTGAGACTCGAGCACTATGTTAATGAGGACACACGGGTATCCCGGTGTACGCTGCACACAATTGAGTTACAAAGATGGAGCTTAGTTTCTCGATGGGGCCACCAAGCGGTGCTCGCGTTGCGTTTGCTCGAGCGAGAAATAAAACGACGTAGCTCCCGCGCGCGTTCTATAACGCATGCACGAACGTTGAGAAAGCGCTAGAGTGAGAAACGCCACCCCCCGCCCCTTCGCCCTACCCTTCTCCCTCTAAGCGTTGATGGATTGTTCTCAAAGGAGGCAGAGGAAGGAAAGACTAGACAAACGAAATAGGAACTCTTGTTTTTTTTTTTCAAAACGCAAGCGCCCTCTGGCGGGAGGTAGGAGCAAAAGCGGAGCAAAGGTCGTTGCGATAGGGCTTCGGCAGCAAAGATACAAGAGACAGACAGACAGAAAGACACAGAGAAATGTATAGATGAATAGACAAACAGATAGGAAGAAGTAGAGGGACAAAGGGAGCTAAACGTTTCTAGTTCAGGTTGCGCAGTTCGCGTATTTCGCTCCTGGTGTTGCTAAGTTGTGTAAAGAACAAATGCGGAGGGCGTGCTGGAGAGATAATACGGCCCAATGCAGGGCTGTTCATCTATGGACAGATGTTCGTTGAGTCCGCGTACCTTCCCACTTGGGTTCCTTTACGCTTGAGTTTGGGGCTTCAAGATGGCGGGAACAGTTGATGCTTCTGAACGCATAGGCCCAACTGACGCCGTCACGGTACCGTGTAGCAAGTTCCCTCTTGTCAAATTATGGAGCCTCCTTTGATTGCAACGCACGTAGCGCAGCTCAAGGTACTTGAAGATTTGTAATGTTACGGCATTCTTGTTGTCATCACTTGTCGATGTAGACTCGAGGCTTAGAAAATATCGAGTAGTGTACTTAGAATACATGCCAAACAGCCACACAGGCAAGCACGCCACAAAGGCAACTCTACGCCAAGGAGGCCAACTATTCAGAACACTCGACTTTGTGATTTTTCTCTGTTTCTTTGGCCACTGGACTCAGTAAAGGATAGCCCTTCTCACAGAGGGCGCAAGCGATTTGCAAACAGCTATATTAGCATTTTAGTTTTTTTTTACGATGTCTTCCTGTTAAGTCTATAGAATATGCAATGCGCACGTTGCGGACACGATGTCTTTCTTCACTTACCACAACTTTTACTTGTGAATAGTAATGAAAAGCCTTTATTAATAACTTCCGTGGTTTTACGTCCCAAAGTCACGGCATGTTTGTGAAGGACTTCGTGGTTGAGGGCTCCTTGGAATTTTGACCACCTGGGGTTCTTTAATGTGCACTGACGTCGCACAATACACGGGCCTCAACATTCCGCCTCCATCGAAGTGCAGCCGCCACGGCCGGGATTCGATCCCGCGACTTTCGCGTCAATAGCCAAGGGGTATAGCCTCTGGACCACGGTGGTGGACCGAAAAGTCCTTGCTGAGCGTTCCGTCCATAATCGGGGAGCAGCCGGCATCCCGTTTTTCCACGGGCATCTTGTTCTATGGTATCTAGAACAATAAAAAAGGAACAAGTACGTCGAAGCTGCCACATACTGTTTCTAAATAAAGACCCGGTCAGAGCGCCGCATGCACAAAGACGAGTGCATCGAGTTTATTACATCGACAAAGTGTGCACGCATCCGAACCATCGAATTTCCGCGCGCGTACTCCTCTGATTGCCTATATGTGTCCCGCATATTCGCGTGCACTGCCCGCACGGCGGTACGTATTTCCCGCAATCAGGGAAATCAAGTACCACAACGTAACATCGGAAAAGAAGAAAGAAACAAACAAGGAAAAAATACACAAATGTTGGAGACGATAAAAAAATCTATTACGTAAATCTGAGACTGGATTGTAGTCTCCTACCCATGTTTCCAACCCACTGCTACTCAATATGGAATGCAATTTGCTAAATAAGAGAACGCATCTTTGGTGAGACGAAAAGCGATCCAACCAAAGCTATTCAAGTGAACGTATATGTCTGTGGCACAAGCTCATGGTTGTATTTTTCATCCATGTCCTCATTTTCCTGCTTCTTGTATGACTTTGTAGAAGGCTAGACAACTACAAGAAACGGCTGCTTGCTTCCCAAGAGGCGGCCTTTGTCTGACAGCGCCTATTAAAGTATTGAAATAGAAAGAGGACAACAGAAAAAGGAGCAAACCAAGTGATGAGGCGCCTGCAGATGTTTGACTGTTGTATCTGGCGCTGAGGACAAGCAAGACTGCTGCGTTACTGAAGCGGATAACTCCGAGGAGTAGAAGAAGGAGCGCTGTATTTGGATGCCCCGCTGCTAGGAGTGCTCGCCCAAGCGAGACTTGATGTGAACTGCGCGTATTGGAGATGACGCTTAGCTGTCTGTGCGAACGACAAGTTACCTTTTTTTGGCTCGATTTCGTTAGAAATGAGTTATTTTTTTTAATGTTACCGTTCACAATTACTTGCTCCTGCTTCAGCTTTTTTATGGCTGGTAGGATAGTTTATCAGCCCGAGTCTTTTCTGCCGAAGGACGTCCACAGCAAACCATGACAGCGCACGGACAATTCATCAATGTTGTTGTAAAAAACTCAAGTTTTATGGTACACCGATTCAGGTGTCGTATTCTAATTCATTTATTCCTTCACTCTTCTTCTTCTTTTGGGCAATAGCAGAGAGAAATTGAATAGGTCAGGTTAGTTTCATTTTCCCCAGGAGCTCACATGTAAGAGGACATGTCACAGGTATTAAAAAAACGTATCGATAGCCCCCTACCTAGGTATTCGCTACGAGATGTAGTTGACCATTAGCCTGGATACCCTCACTTGGTGTCGACAAAATTTGATCGCCACCCCCCGAGGAGGTCAATTGCATCCATAACGCCACACTCGGCATCTGATCACTATGATGGTAATATCCAGAAATCCCTTTCCATATGAAGCCACTACTCTCTCTCATAAACACTTGATCAAAAACGCTTCTTATGAGCGTACGCTACCAGAAATGTTGCTTTTTCCGCATCTTCAGAAGGAAGAGGTCAACCCACGAACGAACGTTTCCAGGGCCACCCGAACCCTCACGCGTTCGTCCTTACGAATGACGTCACTCATGACGTCAACTTGGGACAATGTCCCGCTTAACGGGCCCTCGAGGGGCATTAAAGAAAACTGCCGGCGTGGGAGCAAGCAAGCTCGTGCGCCGTGCGGAGAAGCCCTAAGCGCAGGGGGGCCATTATATAGCTGCCTCAGACGGGATGGCTTCAAGATGGGCTGCGGGAGCCGAGGATATGCGAGCCACTCATGGGGGAAGAAGGGAAGCGAACAGGGCGGAAGGGTGCCGGTGACCTCCATGTGCTATGGATATATCTCTATATCTCGAGCATCTAGAGGCAGTTGCGTCAATGTGTTCTTGCCTGCGTGTGCTTTGCGAGCCAGAATAGTAGAAGGCGGCAAATAGCGACTAGGGGTGGTTTGAAAAAACAAGAAAACAAGAACAACAACAACAAAAAAAAACAACGAAACGTACAAGTGAGCGCCCGAAATAGAGCAATTTTTTTCGGGAACAAACCCTGAAGGGATAGAATTGCGAAATCCGCCCAACGGTTCTACATGCTTTCCTCATATAGGTGCACCTGCTTCCGTTACAAAAATAACGCGCAAAATATTCAATTGCATCTCAATAGAGTGTACAATTGCTGCAAGATAAGTTCGAATGAAACATACAATCGCTATAGGGGATGTACAGGCATGGATAAGATGCTGCCTCGGATTGATGACCAACATTGAGAAACGAGGACCTATCTTTCTCAAAGGGGCCTAGTGATCCCTGCCTGCTACAACTCAGAACAGCAACTACGGCACAGCGAACTCTCACGTAGCAGATTACATAGCTCTCCGTGTTTCATTTCTTTCCTACCCATTTATGTGAGTAGAAGGCATGTTATAGTTGAGGTACTGTTCGCCGATCTACTGTTTCGTGCACACAATGCCCGTAGATGTACCCCTCCCCCCTCTTCATTTTTCTAGACATACGACAGGACATCAGAACAGCCGAAAGGGCGCAAATTTCTACAAAGGCTGTAGGGAGGCCCGTGAACCACGACTCTGCGGGCCTCACTAGGTGGTAATTGATTGCGTCGTTAGGACCGCGATGGCTTTTGTGGGTGTTTACCTCCCCGCCCACGCGGCAACCCTGTTGTTTGGAACGCGCAAACAGCCGCTAACCTCCCCATCTCTTCTTCACGCCTCCCACCTTGGTTGTTTGTGTCCGCCCACCCATTTCGTCAAACCGCGCTTAACGACGCGCTGAAGCCGTCTTGAAGCGCCAGAAACCTGGCCCTTAATGTCTAGAGCTGTTGGCACCCTGTTTCTGCCTTCTCGCACCGTGTCTTGAAGTTGGTAAAGAATCGCTGAACAGACAATTTCGCCGGAGACAGTTTTTTTCGGCAGGTGGAGTTGCCGAAATGTTGGCTTCACAGGCGTACCTGGTTCAGCGACTTTTTTGCAACGCTTGAAGCCTTTATCATGTCCCGAATTTCTGGTATTTGGGTCTCTTGTAGTGCTTTAAAAAGCTTAGTCGGCAGATCTTTTGTCTATGGAAACAATACAGAGTTCGGCTCTTCAATGCCTTTGACTTCTTTCTTTCTTTCTTTCTTTCTTTCTTTCTTTCTTTCTTTCTTTCTTTCTTTCTTTCTTTCTTTCTTTCTTTCTTTCTTTCTTTTTTCTTTCTTTCTTTCTTTCTTTCGTTTCTTTCTTTCCTTCTTTCTTTTTCTTTCTTTCTGTTTACAACGATAACACGCTTGCCTTGCCCAGTAACCCTGTATTTTTCAATTTTTCCGAGCCCACACTACAAATAATCCAGTGTCGTGTCAGAATTAGCAATGTCAATAGGAGGCTTCTGCAGAGCTGAAAAAAAAACACACACACACCCGTTTACCGGCTAAACGGTTGGCGTGCACGTGAAGCAATAATGATTCCTTTGAAAACAACTCCCAATCCTGCCGAACGCTCCAAAATTCCTCTCCCAGACGAACACTACAATGTGCACGCACAGAAAAGCACCGAGACGCACAAAAAATAGCGAGTGATCGAGAAGCGCAAACAACCTCTACACACTTCCATCCGAGGACTGACCGTTCATTTCTACACCACAGCCGACCGCATCGTCTGCGCAGGGCTTAGACACAAGCAGCCGCCACAAGTTAAGAGCTCCTGCGCCGCCCACTGGGTTAGCACCCAGGAGATAACGCAATCAGAGTCTATCACGCACCTTCACCTCGCCCTGCGCAACGCTACATGACAAGACCAGGAACGTAGCACAAATGTAGAACAAACAACAAGAAAAGGCGAGAAACAGAGATGTCGACAAGAATCCGAGATCCAATACGTCACGGGCTAACCAGACTGTCAGTGAGGGAACGACAACGCCCTTCGACATACGCTACGCAACAGATCCGGGATGCGCGGTCGGGGGAAGTGGAGTCGGAGGGGAGCTCCATCACGTATCGAGATTGCGTAGTCGGCGGGTCGAACCACGGCAGAGATCTTGGGCGTACAACCGCGCGGGGCTGAGGAGACGCCGACGGGTCGTCGGGCGAGCAAATATGGAAAGGGAGAGCCGAGGAAATAAAAGGAAGAAACAGGCTAGACAGGAAGATGGCCAACAAAAAACAACGAACAAGTCAAGTAGTACTACGTAATGCGAACTGGCCGAAGAAGAGACGCGGGTAGATTAACTGGAACGGAATCTCGTTGGCCGGACATCGTAGCGGCAGGGGAAAAAAAGGAAGGGAAGAGAGCGCAGCGGTTGGGGATAAAGCTGCCAAAGATGGGCCACCGCTCTTACAGTCTGTTGCCCACGTACATACACACTGACCCAAACATGTGCCCCTATGCTTATACTCGGATCTTCACGAAGAACCAGCGCCCCGTGTGTTTCTTTACTTCTCCTCTTTCGTGCGATAGCATCCAGGCACCGAGGTCACGACATTATTCTTTGAGATGTTGGGGGCGGTGTCGGCTTTCGCTTCGGCAAGCAACTGGAAGATTGTGTGCGCGTGCGTACGACACACGTATGTCGGTGTGTGAGTGCGCGTTTGTGCTTGTATGTAGGCGTATTTCTATGTATACGAAGGCATGTGTGCATGCGGGAGTTTACGTACGGAGGGGGTGTTATGCAAGTTTGCGTGTGCCCACGTCCTTTCGTGTATGATCTGTGTGCTTGAAGGATTGCATGTGCGCCAATGTATGCGTTGATTGATTGATTTCTGGAGTTTTACATCGCAAAGCCACGATGTGATTATGACAGATGCCGTAGCGGAGGGCTCCTGAAATTCCGACCACCTGGAGTTATTCAACGTTCACTGAAACCCCACAGTACACGGGCCTCAACATTTGCACTCCATCGAAGTGCACCCATCGCGGCTGGGGTTCTATCCCGCGACCTTCGGATCAGGAGCCGAGTGCAGTAGCCACTAGACCACCGTAGCGGTGAGCTCAATGTACACACGTGCGCGTGATTGTTGATGGAAATGTATGTGAGCTCAACGATTAACCCAACAATTTACCAGCGCGCGTCAATTGAAATTTGTTCTTTGTGCGTTGCCATGCTATACATGGAAGGGCGCTCAGTCACACGGAGAAATTTTCAGATTTGACACAGTGTTCTTGGCTGAGACTTGCCAGTTGCTTATTTCAGTAAGAGCACGGAGAAGGAAAAAATAAATACACCCGTCGAATTTCGTAAGTGCTTCCAAGCAGCATCGCTTGCAACGTCTCAGAGACTTCGCCAAAGCAGAGATGATGAAACACAGTGCACTAAGAGCTGGGCGCTATAGCCCATTCAGCGCCAGCGCCTGACAAGTCAAAAAGAACAAAAAGGGGAAAAGAAAACGGGGGCGGAAAAAGCAAAAACATAAAAGTGCCGCCACGTCCATTGATTAGCGGCCCTAAGAAAACCAAGCTTGCTGAGGATATCCAGGGCAAATATTCCCCTCCATCCTGGGAGTAATTGAAGGGACATATTCACCATCATGTTCCTCCACTACGAAGACCTTTTAATTCATCACTAGAGGAAAAATGCCGGTATAAATTGTTTCAGCGGGCTTCTTCACCAGTGGCTCATCTTGCAGGCGACGATTTTCAATGGCAGAAGCTAGAGATACACAGAACAAATGTAGTGAGGAAAGCGGAGCGGAGGCGGAATTTTCAAGTATCCGCTACGTGTCGCCACCAGCCAACCCGCTTAGCATTTGAAGGACACTCGCCTAGCAGGCATTGTAAAGCGGAAGCGGGCCGTTGGAAATCTGCTCTGAGGTATACAGGCACACGGAGCGATGGCTTCAGCGAAAGAGTTTCTTCATCCCTCCACTTGCTTTCGCTGTCTCAAAAAGGTTTGGAGTGAGAGACACGTGGCGAATGCATTCTACGCCCTGGTGTGGTCATTAGGCGTTTCCGGCACTGTAATCTAGACGAACGAGTGGCTGCGCGAAGCAGTAGATTTTCACGACAAAAAACACCTTTTCTTTTTCGATCTCTTTTAATGAGGGCAGACGCTTGTGCGGTTACCGCTTTCTTGAGAGGGAAGCATCCTGAGAGAGACTCTAGTGCCTGGGACTGTGCGTTAGATGGTTGAGAACTTTTGTACTGCGTTTCGAGATACACACTTTGAGCCCACGTGTGTGAGTAGGAGGTGTCCTCACGAGGCTTCGTTCAGGAACCGCTTGAACTTGCTGTCTGTGCTAGCTGGCATACAGTTCCAGTAAGCCAAGATGTGTACTTTCTTTTTTTTACTTGAAAGACGTACCTCTAAAGTTGAGTAGTACAACATTTACGACCTGCAAGTTCCGTCTCCCGTAAAGCCTACGCAGAATTTCGGAAGATCTCGAGTGACGTGTACGACAGAGCCGGGCAAAAGAGAGCGTGAAGTTCTTGCTCTGAGAGGCACGTGCGCTCCCGTCGTCTGCATTCAGTGTAGTGAACAGACGGCTGTCGTGAAAGGCATCAAGAGGGGCTGAGTTGGCTTCTATGACTGTCGGTCTCTTTAATGCTGTGTACCCGTACACACACATCGTTATGTATATATATATATATACACTGATTCTTTAAGGGGCTTTACGTCTGAAAACCACAATATCATTTCGACAGACGACGTAATGGAAGCTCCGAAAATTTCAACCAAGTGAGGTTCTTTAACGTACAATGATATCGTACTGTACACGGGCCTCGAGCAGTTCATCATCATTATCATCATCAGCCTGTCTACGCCTAATGCTGGGCAAAGAATGCCCCTCTCCCATAGATCTCCAATTATACCGGTCCTGGGCCTACTGCGGCCATGTTATCTTCGAAAACTTCTTGATTTCATCTGCCCACCTAACTTTCTTCCGCCCCTTGCAGCGATTGAGTTCTCTAGAGGTCCACTACGTTACCCTCAATGACTGACGGTTACCTTGCCTTCGCATTACGTGATCTGCCCACGAGCACTTCTTGATTTCTGCTAGGATCTCAGTAACGCGCATTAGTTCCCTGACTAATTCCGCTTCCTTCTTCTCCCTTAAAATTACGCCTATCATTTACCGTTACATTGGTCACTGCGACGTCCTCAAGTTAAGTTCAACCCTTTTTGTTGAATCTCCACCAGACTGCACCGGCTAAACCCATTGCTGCAACTCGGACCTCGGGCTGGTTTGCACCTACGCGAGGCCTCGATTCCGTGTCGGTTTTGGTTGGGAGTGGCCTTCACGAACGCTTGTTGTGCGCTGATTGGAATGGCTGACAATCCTGCGTGTGTTGTCTGAGGATGCGAGGACACCACTGATCACTTGTGCCGCTGTGCACAGTTCGAGGAACATAGACTTCCTATGACCAATTCGTGCAAGAAGCTCGACAATCGTCGTCTAAGTGAAGAGACAATCTTGGAACACCGTCCGCCCCAACGAACGACTCAGAAGGCAATGAAAGCGCTTTGGGGCTTTCTGAAAACACCTGGCCTTACCGAGTGTCTTTGACACTGTAGGATTGTCCTGTAGGCACTCCCACTCTCTCCTTCTCTTTACTTTTCTTCCCCTTGTCTCAACCCCCAGTGTAGGGTAGCCAACCGGTCTCTTGACTGGATGATATCCCTGCCTTCCTTTCCTTATTGATCTCTCTCTCTACGTTTCTAGCCCGTACTTCTAAGGTGCAGCTGTTACAGTGAAGGGCGGTTTTGCAGCGCTAAATCACACACACACTAGAAAAACACGTATAAAACGGGACAGATGCTGTACTCACAACTTTATTCATAGAATAAAGTTGTGAGCAAAGTTGCCCCACACACACACACACACACACACACACACACACACACACACACACACACACACACACACACACACACACACAGTTCTAGTGCGTGTGCGATTTCGCGCTGCAAAAATGTCCTTCCTGTAAAAACTAACTTGCCCAGCAACACGTCCTTCTACAGCTGTTATACTCTTCCCTCATAAGCGACAATTGTAAGCTGCCATTCATTATCTGAGAATGCCTCACGTTTCATTATCTCTAGCTTGCCCTATCTAAGCGACCGTCAATAAATGCAACTTCTCAAGATTTTTATGCGCATTCTGAGCGTGCGTAGCTAATTTAAGGAGACAATAGCCTGGATACGTGAACATAGATAAAGCAGTGATGCTTATATTCAATAGCTGCGTATATATTTATTCTGAAGATACGTCCTTGCATGTGGTCTTGGCTCCCGTCACGCCGTCAAAAGACCACGTTTACACGAGCAGAGCGTGTCTAAAAGCACGTCGCTAGACAATTTGCTTTCGCCCAAGCATATTTTCCAACGGTTGAGCCAGGGAACATGGTCTCACATTTACTTTCCCGGCGAAACCCAACCTTTTCGTGCCCATTAAAGCGCAACTCGTCGTTCGCCAAACTTTGTGAAATCACGGGAAAAAAACAATAAATTGCGAGAAGCGACAACGCGGAAATGTAACGACGAAGGGAGAGGGCTGCCCCGCAGAGACCGTGGCTATAACGAGTGAAGTACAGTTTACTGTTCTTCGCTTAACGCAAGGTCCGTCACATACGAAAGCACGGCTCCCCAAAAACTACGACGACTGGTCCGACTGTATTGATTTTTATTGAATTCAGCAGTCTCTAGATAGTACGATCTCTTAAACTGTCTTGCATTCTTTCTTGATCGTTCATTTTTAAACGCTTCAAATAGTGCAGTCTCGACTCAGCTGTTCGCTCACATTGATTCAAGGGGCCTGTCCAATTCTTCAAAAGACCACAGTCCTCTGGTCGGACGTGTGTCATTTGATGTTCGCATAGTTCGTAGTCCTCAGCGGAAAATACCGGTTTAAATGGGCTCGGAACGAGATGGTGGCCGTCGGAGAGAAAATATTTTGGCAATGTAGGGCGTTAATTAATAAATGTTGTGTACTGTTGTCATATGACCTGCTTAGTTAGACGTGCCTGTGGGCCTTTGCGACTAGATAGATAGATAGATAGATAGATAGATAGATAGATAGATAGATAGATAGATAGATAGATAGATAGATAGATAGATAGATAGATAGATCCTATGTATCAAACGTTAAAACATATCAGCATTTTAGCGACATAGGCGGGATAAATATACTCCGTGAATAAACCACCATCATGTGAGATGATGAGAGAGAATTCGGTTACTAGCACCCCTTTTTAATGGTCTCAATCAGTCAAAAGGGAAGAGAGATCAGAACAAAATTACATGCCTGGTAAATTCACTGATAACACATAATTGCACCATTGGAGTATGTCCGTGCATGCGTGATAGTTAAAACAGAATCGCGGGCTTTCTTTCGCGATCTAGCTCGCTAAACCTCAGTCTCTGTTTTGTTCTTTATTTTTGGGGGTGGGGGGCACTTGAAGCAAGAAACTAACGGTCAGAAAACGAACGACGAAGAGAAAAGAAGGCCTCAAGCAAAGCAATCCAGCCCAGCGCCGTGCAATCAGCGCAGCCGTCAGTTACAGTAAACTAAAGTGCAGCCAAACGTGCAGCTCGAAACCAATCACGACCCCACTGTGGCGCGCATAATTCACTAAACCATCACCGCGAACTATAATCCGAAGATGAAGCGATCGCTGCCGCTGTTTGGGCGTTGCACACCACACGCACTGATTGCGTGATAGCGAAAACCCGGACCAAATACAGCGCCCAAGTTATTAGCGAAACGATCGAAAAGAAAGAAAAAAAAACGTAAAAACGTGAAATTGCGAGACCGGTGACTGCCCCGAAGCGCTAAAGACGTTTCAACGCTAAAAAAAAAAGAAACGAGAAGAAGCGGTAAATTAAAACAAATTATCAAAACTGAAGGGAATAAAATTGAACGAAAAAGAAAAGTTGAAAGAAGTTCGAGAATGCAGAGACAGAGACATATAAACTCGGCAATGGAGCGGTTTAACCGCGGACATCAATTTATTCGGTCCGCGAACAGCAATATCGCTCCCTATACGTTCCCACATTCCCTCGCCTCTCCCAACTTTTCTTTTTTTCCCGAATGTAGGAACACTTATGGTTCACCCTCGCGTCAGGAGGAAGAAGAAGAAGAAAGAGAAAAGAGCACTTTACAAAAAGCTTGCACTGTGCCTGTCCGAAAAGTTTGGAACGATCCATCACGTGAAAACAGAAACGATAATAGTGAGGGAGGGAAACTGACAAGAAACGGTGCAAAAAAACATAATGGAGAGACGAGAGCTTCTTCATTGGATATTCATGGCCACAAAGAAATAATAATAATAAGGTTTTCTCTGTTCACAGTCGACATTCAATTTTTGGCAGGCCGCGAGATGTATTCTAGGCCGTCTTCTCCAGATCGGTGCGAGTTTCAGTTAATTCCGCTTCTTACATCTTTATTTTGACGTATTTCTCTCTATCCCTGACTTGGGATCTTAGTGAAGACAGCAAAGACGGGACTGAGCGAACGACTTCGAGGAATCCGCGGGAACTCAATTATAATTTCGGGCGTTTGAGAATTACTTACTTGTTGCCCTTTTTTGTTTTTAACGTTAACCTTCCCCAGAGTCCCCAGAGGGCAAAAAGAAAGGGGCCGCACCGTTCATTGTGAGCGAGAAAGATTGATCGCCAGGCGAGTCAAACCCTTGATTCGGGAAAGATGAAGTTTCTGTACGGTGTAGGCGTGTGACCACAATTTTCTGTACTAAAGGAAAGCTATTACGGCACACATTCATCGGGTTAACGTTCAATTTTTACGGACAGTTTAGGATTTCGCGACTCACCAACGACGCTGTTAGTCCCCAGGTTGATGTGAATTTGTCGCGGTGTCCTCATTCAAGGGCTAGCCTCACGATGAAAGACTGGTACCTTTGTGTCGTGTACGCAAAGGAAGAAATCGACAATGGCCGCTGTTGCTATAAGGCCATGTCAGGCATTGGACATATCAGGCCATATCTATCCCGTGTCCGTACACGGCCATTTTTTTTGAAATTTGCGCGATATTGCTAGACATTGCAATACAATATCTATACCAGATTTACCTTATATCGCTCGGAAAATGCTCAAGTATTATACTTCATGCCGGGCCACGAGCCATATATAGTTTATGTAAATATGAGCATAGAGTGAATTGGTCTTATGGGACTATATATGGGACTTGTCCGTATAAGGCCGTATTTGACAACTTCGTGATAGGGCCATACGTTGCAATAGAAGACCTACACAAGATTTGCGATATATTTGGCTAATCACGAATCTGCCAAATATGGCGATATAAGGAAGCGCGCCATATATATTCCGATGTGCATATATGGTTGTAGGAGGCATTGGGTATATCGGGCTGCGTATGCCACGTGTCTCTATATGACTATATTTGCCGCATTCGTGATGGAGCCGCACATGGCAATACAAGACTAACAGAACAATTGAAATGTATAGCTCTATCAGCATTGAGGCATATATGGCCATATAGAAAAACGTGCCATAAATAGCGTGATTGGACATATGGCCATATCGGGAATCCGGCGCAGTCGCCAGTACGACTCTCAAAGCTGCCGCTGACATACAAGGCAATGCGCAAATACAAGTGCAAAGATGGCGACGACACGTCGCGATGGTTCGAGGCTACATTTCCTTTTCGCCAGGAAGACGACCTATGGACCAGGAAGAAGGACTTCGAGATATTTTCTTCTGTAACGCCTCTTTTTTATTGGTAAGCCGGCTATGGTAATGATACGGCCAGCGTCGTGATTGGTTGAAATTTTATTTTACTTTCTACTTTTAACATTTCTTTCACTGAATATAGTGACACAAAAATTGCCTGCAAACACGTGGATCTTCAGCGTCATGCTGGGATTCAGATGACCAACAATCCAGATGAACAAGATGATCCAGATATACGAGCAATTCTAATGTATAGATTGCTTTTGCGAATGCAGGCCCAAATTATTTTACTCTCGCAACAGCTTTTAGAGTAAGGGCACATAATCTCGACTCCAGACATCAGCCGTTGGCCAGCGAGCACCGGGACTGCTGGTTTGAAGGCGTCACAGGCTACGCCGAGCGAACACTGGAGGAAAGCATACCATAAGCAAAGGACCGGCTCCACCGTGGTTGTTCTTTCGCAATGACCCCAGACACCTGCAAGCAATGCATATTCTAGGCCCATACTCACTGGACGCCTTACGCGAGAATTGTTCCTGAAAGAAAATTTCCGTGAATCTTGGCGGGGAACATTTTACAAGTGAAGCGACTGACCAGTAATGGAAAGCTTTGGGAATTAGTTCACTCCTTTACACGTGCTAAAGAAAAGTTCTTCCTTATAGGACTAGCCGCTACCGACATAAGGCCATTGCTGGGCGCTTGAACTTCACGACCTGTAATTACCTTGAAAAACCTCGCGAAAAGGTTCGAAACGAAATATTCGAAATAAATGAAAGCTGGCACCTCGTGCACTTGGTACGCACAAAATTAGCACGAAGAGGTACGATTTTATCGCATTGAGTGATGTATGGGTTTTTACGTCCCGAAACCGCGATATAACAATGAGGGATGCCGTATTAGAGGGCCTCAGAAATTTCGACCACCAGTGGTTCCTTAAACACACTGACATCGTACAGTACATCGGCCTCAACCTCTCGCCTCCGTCTGAATGCCGCCGCCGCGACCAGGATTCGATCCCGCAATCTTTTGGGTCAGCAGCCGAGCGCCACAGCTAATAGATTACCGTGGCGGGGCAGGTGCAAATCTATGACTAACATGACTGATAGGTAGCAATATCATTAACGTGACGGCATCGTGAGTTACATCGGAGTCGACGATAAACAAAGCATGCACGGCTCAAAGAAACAAAGCAGAGAAAGAAGGAATGAAATAAAAAAGAAAGAAGGAAATTACGTGTTCCTGCATCGGACTTGCGGATACCAGCCACCAGCTATTGAATTCAGCCGTGAATGGAGGTAGAAGAATGCATTTGGTAATTTTAGTAGATCCTTCGTTCATTTCTTCGTATTCTTTATTTCTCTACGCATGTACTCAATGCATATCCCCGTGACTGTTTTCACTTTGGGACATCCTTCTGTATTATATATTCATTTTGTATTGGTACTTCTATTTGCACTGGTACGACCCTAAAGCCTCATGGGGTAGCGACGAAACGTTACTTTGCGAAACATAATTAGAGCATATCTGCAACCTTATTTTCGTCAACATCTGAAAGGAAGGAAGCCAAGGGCACGATCGGAGATCTTTGTTCGGAACAGAACGCGTTCTCTCGCTGCAACGTCACGAAGTGGCGGCGCGGCTCTCGTTGCTTGCGCTGTGGATATGACACGACTGAGTGCAGCGCATGCTTCCAGGAATGGTCAGTCACCTTTGTCCGATTGGGTGCTGCTTTTTGACAGGGTGGCCCATAAAATTTGTGAGAACGGAAGGGCGAGAGAATCCAGTGGGCAAGCGGTGAACATCCCGAAAATAGACAAGCATGTTTTGATTGTTTGTTGCGGACGATACACAACAAAACGAATTGTTTTCTTTTTGCCTCCGAATAAGACTGTTTTACGAAAACAAACAAAAAAATATTCTTTCGAGAGCCTAAGTGCATGACCTTCAGAAAAAAAAAAAAACGTGGCCATGGAAAAACATGGCCGCGCCCCGCTGCTTACGGCGTAAGCGTGTCCGAGGCCAATGAGAAGAGGTTAAAAATGAAAAAAAAAAAATACCGAACTCGTTCGCAAACAACAATCTCCGATATTCCCCCCAAATATAAAAAAAAAGTACCGCGAATTTCTTGTCCCGAGTGACATGTTTGGCCGTTTGCTTCTAAAAATATCTTAAAGAAAGTTTTGCTATCGCATCCCGCTGCTGTTTAGAGATAACGAAGTTTGTACGTTACGCAAAGCTCGTAATATATACTGTCAACAGGACGGGCCAGCCAGATACTTGCGTGCCACTCATATATCAGGGTTGCGCAACATCAGCGCCCACAGCCAAGTGTCCTCGCCCGTATAAATAAATGTATTCGCTCGGACAGGCGTATTCGTTCGCAGTAAAAGAAGCAACTGAGTTTGAGTAGCCACGGACCAGAAAATACGACGCGGCGTACGCGTTTCAGTTGCCGCAGTTGAGCATACTTCTTGTTTGGATGCCTCCATTTTTATGACCCTGCGTTTGCGTGCTGCTGCTGCCAGCAAAACAAACTTCTCTTTTCTTTTTTTTTTTGTGGGTGGGGAGGTTCCAGCGACCGTTAGATTCGCCAAAGACGCTGTAGACGAGAAATTTTGTTCATTGAAGATACCGTACATCTCCGCGGGTTTTGGGCTAGAGTCTCGGAGTATATGACAGCGTTTGCGTTCGTGGTGTTTGTGATTGAAATTGAGCGGTCGTGGACACCCCCCACCCTTTTAAAAAAAGGGATAAAAATACAAATCTACTTATTCCTTGCTATTCCCCTCAGTAACTCGCTAAAGAAGCAAAGAAACAAATACTAAATGTGAAGGCTTTGAGCAAAGTTGAAAGATATACATATATACGACTCCTGGAGCAAGTAATGAATGCATACTGAGAGGATGGAGGCCCACGTTCTGCCAGTTTTCAACGCCATCTTTATAGGGGCAGAATACTGAAAAAAGGAAATCAAAACGATGAACCGGTGTCCACGGTTGCTTGGTGTCTCGTAATTTCTCTAGACCCAGCACCGAAGCTGTCCCTCACTTAACTGCGGTTTCGCATCGTGCCATATATCTGCTCTATTTCTGAAGCATGATTTGCAGTATTCATGTTTTCATGCTGACTTGATTTGATTTCTGGTGTTTTACGTGCCAAAACCACGATACAATTATCAGTAACGCCGTAGTGGAGTACTGCGGAAATTTGGACCACCTGGGGTTCTTTGACGTGCACTGACATTGCACACTACACTGGTTCGTGTTTTCATGCTGAGACACTGCAAGAGGAACAAAAAGTAAGCAAGGATAAAAAAGTGAGAAGCGGAGGGACGAACTTATATATTCGAAACCTCTTTCCAATATAAATGAACAAGGCATAGCGCTGGTAATTATTGTAAAATGTTTGTTATAAGAGTAGGGGTAGATCAGATATTGCTAAGGTCGTCATGGCTGCCAGCTAGAAATCAATAGAGAAAACTATGAAGCGAACGAAAACCATTGTTTATGTACTAGTTCGACAACCACAACCAAACACTGGGCTCGCGGTTAAGTTATCTGCAAGCGATCCTGAACCAGAAGAACGTTTAAGGAGTGTCCTATGTGGGTCAACTGCAGCTGAGGATCCCTGTAATAGTTTGGGCGACAAGGAACAGTACTCCTAACCAGAAAGAGTGTCGCTGGTCGCAGTCTACCAGATAAACACCCAGTAAAAAGAAAGAAAGAAAGAAAGAAAGAAAGAAAGAAAGAAAGAAAGAAAGAAAGAAAGAAAGAAAGAAAGAAAGAAAGAAAGAAAGAAAGAAAGACGATTCTAAGCCGCTGGGGTGGTGTACACCAAGCGTCTGATATATGGCGCTCTTTCCGACGCAGTTGATTTGGGTCTGGGGATTTGGACCGGTTGCTATGGTGCAGGCGTTGCGTCAGAGTTTCCGCACGTTTGCCCTTCCATAGCTTTCCCGTAACGTCCTAATATCTTCTGTCGATGGCTTCAAGTTTTCTTTTTATCTCTTCTTGTTGATCTTAGCTATTTACAATTTTCGTTCTTAGCACATCCGTAATGGTGCCCCTCACCCCTCCCTGTTGGACGCAATCAAAACATTTTCTTTCCAGTTTGCCTAGCTACTTTGCTGCTTTTATGTTCGTATACAACTTCTGGGACGACCGTGTCACAACTCTGAAACAGCGGCTTGCAGTGTACGCAATCACACGCTTCCTTTTAGTTGGTTGGTTGTTTTTGTCGTTGCTGTTTCTGTTGCCTGAGCGGACGCCATTTCAGCTCTGCTGTGTTCTTATCGCTTAAAGCTGTGGATCCGGCGTTGTACGAGTGATCACTAGTCTGAAACAAGCAAACACAGGTGTACACGAGCATACAAAAAAACATTTCGTGTAGGATGAGGGACATTCCAGCATCCTACATGGAGGCATCTTTTACGCTCTGCGAGAGATTGTGTGTCCGCGTAGTCATTTTTCTTTTTTTCTCCAACACCGACAATCTTTGGCCCCCATAGATAACGAATTCCCAAGGCGGTGGTTTTGCGAGATTTCAAAACTTGTGTTTCCAAGCAGAACGGCCCGGTCCAGACGCCACCGCCATACCAGCAGAAAAACTGCGTGTCGCAATGTCGTCCGGTCCACATCGTAACACTGACGCCGAAGCTTTGTTTTTCGGGAACCAATACAGATGACATCTACTTCGGAACGGCTTCGTGTTTGTGATGATTGAGACATACCTGAAAAGTAGAGTGCTTTTCTGGTTCCTTCCGACACACACACACACGTACGTACGTACATACATACATACATACATACATACATACATACATACATACATACATACATACATACATACATACATACATACATACATACATACATACAGGAGTCAAGAATAAGTTTTTGCTACTGTAAGACAACTAGAAGAAGGTTCAAGTAAACTGAAATGCGTCACAGATAACATTCTTTATGACGTTGCTGCTGGAGGACTAGCTTTCCTCTGATGTGAAAGTTGGATTAGACGGACAGCTAGCATACGTGGTATCCCTTTGCCCTCCGAATACATGATTGATTGATTTGTCGGGTTTAACGTCCCAAAACCAGCTCTGATTATGAGAGAAGCCGTAGTGGAGGGCTCCGGAAATTTCGACCACCTGGGGTTCTTTAACGTGCACTGACATCGCACAGCACACGGGCCTCAACATTTCGCCTCCATCGAAATGCAGCCGCCGCGGCCGGGATTCGATCCCGCGACCCTCGGATCAGCTGCCGAGTACCATATCCACTAGACCACCGTGGCGGGGCTTGCCCTCCGAATACAAGCACAGACAAAGTCATCCAAACAAACAAATTCCAACGGCCAACGTGGGTGCTTCAAAAGGAAGGCGACAGACTGAATGAGCAGAGGGCAAAAGCGATCTATATTATGTATATAATATCTAATATTATTTTTCAAAGCACTTTAGAGGATAGATAGATAGATAGATAGATAGATAGATAGATAGATAGATAGATAGATAGATAGATAGATAGATAGATAGATAGATAGATAGATAGATAGATAGATAGATACGCTATGTAGTTGCAGCAGTGGGCGAAAAATAGCGTCGTTTTACGGTCATACCAGCCAACGACCTGTCATACTTGGTTGGCTAAATGGTGATGTCATGCAGCGTATCGCTGACGGCTCACGCTTGGTGTGCTGGTGGTCGATATTGCGGCAGTGGCCGTTGCTGCCACAGCTGGTCCGGAGAGATAGCGCGCTATAAGCATCAAGAATGGAAAAAAACAGGAGAGTGTAATAGCCTCGGCCGAGAGCTGTTTAGCGACCCCAGTAGGCATTTTCGGGAGCGGCAGTGACCAGACAGAATTATGGCTAGATAACGCTCATACAATAGCTGTTTTTGAACGGTAAAACCCCACAAATCAATCATTTTATGTATGTATGTATGTATGTATGTATGTATGTATGTATGTATGTATGTATGTATGTATGTATGTATGTATGTATGTATGTATGCCGTTTTGAAGTTGAGGTCTACACTGAAGTACGCCGACATCGCAAAATAAGGTTGATGTAGTGCGTGGAAATGAAACAAAGAAAAAAGAAAATACGATGCGAGTTCTTTCAACATCTCATGGTACGGAAACACGTCAATCTCCGGGCAGGTTGTTGTGTTTGATCTGAAATGTAGGAAAAGGTTGCGAACTGATCGACGCTAGAGAATAACTAGGAAAATAAGAAAAACGATAAGTATAACAGCAGCACCAATGGAGATAAGATCAGCGCACTCCGAAGCGTTCGATAAAAGTGAATTAAGTAATACCCTTAACGAAAAGAGAAAAAATGGACGTAGTATATAGATACATGTAGTATTTCATTAAGGCGAAGATAAGAAAGAATGTTGCATAGACTCATCGAGTGTTCAACCCAGTTTTTGTTTGTCGCGAAAACACGACTATGATAGCTACCCTACAACTACACTCACCAACAAATCGTCATTGACATTTATGTGACAAAAAATAATACTGCACTCTTCTGAAGGATCGTATATCTTCTCTCTGATCACCGGTCTTCATTCATCGTGTGCCGGTGTTTTCAACGATCGATAATGAAAAAAAAAACTTTCTCGTTACAGGGATGAAAGGATGCCGTGCGTCAAGTGCTATTTCGGGTTACCCTTAATGACTTCCGGAGCTAGCTGGGCCCCCCTGTTTCAATAATAACACGCCGGGTCACATGCACCGAGACAGATTCCATTCAGATAAGAATTCTATTGAAGAGTTGGCGTTAAAAATTCAAATGCTTTAAGCGGACATTCGACACAGTGGTGGAGGTAGGCGTCAGGCTTTGGTGGCTTTCTCATGTTGCTAATCATGGTGATTAAATGCAGAACTCTAACTATACTCACTTTCACTAGTATCATGCAGCATTGCCAAGGCTACGAAGCCATCGAGTGCAGAGTCCCTGCCAATCGAGATGCAGCATCGCCACTGTTCTAAGACGTATCTGCAGAGACGCTCGTGATGACAGCTAACCCAACACCCTCCTCCTGTCCTTGAAGCGCCGGCCATTGGCAGACGACATGGCGCAGCAGGGCATGGTTAGCACGTGTTTGCCCTCCTCATTGGCCGAAGAGGCCCGCAGATTCAGCAATGCTGCACGGAACTGCTGAAGCACATTATAGCGACAAGATTCCCAGCCTCAAGGTATAGACATCGCAAACGCGGAGGCAGAGCTTACTACCTGAAAGGCAAGTGAAATTACACATATGCGGACTTTTGCTTCTTCAATGGGATAAGCGGTGGTAATCTACACGCTTCCTTGATTTTGGGTTGTAAATATGAGATTTATATATTATCGTGACTTGTTTTCAAAACTTCTATTCCTGTCTCATACAAAAAAGCTTCCTTTAAATTATGTGTCGCTTTAAAAAGTAACCTCTATATATCGAAAACCATCATATCACTTCTTAATTTTTGTAGAATCGCTTCTTTCGTCTAGCTGTTCTAATGTCATGCCGGGATGTGGTTGTGTTCAACTATCGCCGAAACTTCTCCCATCTCACCTAATCTCCAGGGGTAATCGAGAAATGTGACATGCGGAGAGATCACTCCCAATGAAGAGGTAATCACAACGTGTGATTTACGACACGTCCTTGGGTTATTTTCACACTAACTATGTGGAAACATTATAAGTCATATAGCAGGCTGCTTTTTGTTTCTTCGTTTTCTTTTACGCATACGAGACCAATGATACTCTAAGTTTGGGAAGTGCCCAAGCTGCTTTTTAATGTGGGGAACTGGAAATCTTACTCCTTTACATTCATTAGGCGCATACAGTAGCAGTAACGTAGCGATCATCACTTGCTCCGTCGGCTTGAGTCTACGTCACTTGTCTGGTATTGCTTCGTGAAGTGGTGACTGCCAAACTGCTGCCGGTTGCCGCAGTTCGAATCTGCGGTACAAGTTGGCAGTAACAATCTTGTTTTCGTTTTTGGATTGATCCGACTTTCTCGATGAAGAACAAGACCAGCTACGGATCTTCTTCGACGTTAATTCTTAACGCTACGTCGCCAAAATTCTACATCTCACTGTGAAGGACAGCCACCACTTCTGTGAATGTCTCATAGGCAATGCTATACCGCCGATAATCACCGATAACTTGATTACCAATCAAGAATTATATAAAACCCTATGACAGATGTCACCAATGCTAACGATGTCACGGCATTTGACAACGGCGTTATTAACAAAAGGAACATTTAGCGTGTCCGGTGATCCGCTAGGCACAAAGCACTTTCCGTAGAGCGGAATACCATGTGTAAACTTCGCATGCGCAAACATGGCCGACCACCCGAAGCGTACGCCGTCCGCTTCGAATCTCTCAAGTGGCCGTCACGCGCTCTGTAGCCCTCAAGTTAGACGATGGTTGTATTTCTCTTAGCTTTGTATCATAGTGCTTCGAGAGTAAAGTATCCGTGACAATTCGACACCGTTTCTGAGAGCCACACTCAAATTATCGAATGCGTAGGCTTAGCGAGTGGCTGCCAGAATCTCGGAGGACATAGATACGCGGGTTTGTTCTGTTCATCGCCCATAGCTGGCGCCACTTAATTGCGGCAAACAGCGCTACAGGCCACCCGGTGTCCGCTGCCCACTTGCGTATACCGGTTTACCGGACACGCTAAATGTGCCTGATGATGTTAAGCCACGCCAGTGTGAGGAGCTCGGAGCGTTGCGCCTCTTACAGCGGCATTTGCGCTTTTCCTCGCTCACTAAGCTTCTTTTCACGGAAAAAAGGCCGCTGATGGCTTAGTAAAACTGCTACTTACTAATACGGGCCATTTCCTCTGCCTTCAAGAGGGCTTCCAGAAGCTAGCACAGCTGCATCATAAATGTGCGTATAAATTTACGAAGCCCCCAGTTAGCGGCTGGGAATATGGTAATATGTACGTGTCCCCAGAAGAAACGACTCGGTGGCTGCTAAAACAATGCGATAGAAAACCTTTTGTTGGCTCACGAGATCGCTGAAGATCGCTGAAGCTAACGACAGCATTGTCGCCAGTAATGCCTGGTACCTCATAACGACGGAGCTAGGCTTCGTGTAAGAATGCTAATCACAATTTAAAGTTTCTTATCTCTGTACCGAATGACCCTTCGAGGCAGAAGATCCTGACAGAGGTATATAAAAATGAAATGGGGGACTGAGGACTGAAAGTGTGTAGGGTAACGTGATGCGCGTATGCATTCAAAGGAGACTGCACGTCATTAAAGAAACAACGTAATTGGCTCGCAAGGCGAACCGCATGGCTTTAATATTCAATGCAAATTCACCGTCGCTGGTCTAATCGAGAGACCGCAGTTCCTCTGCGGGCTCCACAAATTACGGTTGCGACGCTCGCTGTTTTAAGAATCGAGCGGGCGACGTTGGCGGTAGAGATAATTACCAAAAGCGGTTATTTGTGCTCAGGATAATTGCAGAGCTCAGGGGTAGGAGAGGAGATGTCTTAGCAGAGAGCCGCCTTAAGATAATAAGTGTGCGGAATAAGCGAAAAAAATAAAGAAAAGAATGAAGACAATATGACCACGGAACGGTTCTTTTCTAAACTCCATTGCGAGTTGCTTCAGGCCGCAATGTACTGCCCAGTAATGACGTCGGGAGAATGTTGAAAGTATAGTTGCTTTGAATTAGGTCTAGCTCCTATTAGGAGAGGCCGCGAATTGAGCTGGCATGAAAAGGGAGCATTAGGCTCAACTCGAAATGTGGAATGCGCAAGTGCTTCGCTTATCGCGGGTTGAAAGGGAAAGACTTTTTTTTCCCGAGCCCTACGGAGGCGTCGGATAACCGCAGTGCAGAAGTGGCCACTGAGTACTTTGCGTAGACACAGGACGCTTTGATACACAGCGAACAAACGGAAATCGATCGCCGTTTAGGAACGGAGAAACGAAAGTGGAGTTATCGTTGCACGGATTTCGGAAGAATTACGGTCTACCGTTCGAACGGTATAATCTGCTCGCATTGTGGATGCACTTTGTGATACCGCTTCGTAGTGGCATCATCGGATTTAGGCTATCAACGTAGTTCGCAGGTACGAAAAAGTTTTTGAAAGGATGCTCGCACTACAGTATTAACGTCCTCATCGAGTGCGTCATTGATTCCGGAGGAAAAGTAGGGGATCGGAGTTGCTAAATGGAGGCGAAAGTGGCTAAAGTCTCCCATTGTTTCAGAAATAGCAATCACTGAAGCCGGGCTGCGCCATAAAAGCGAAGTTCGTTGCTGACATCGCATGCGATTGAAAAATTTTCACTCGCAAATACATTACATTTATTGGCTCAATAAACCACAGAGAAGCCAGCACAGGTAATACCCCTGTTTATGAAAGTGACACGAGGTAAAGTGAAACGAGTGAAAACAAGCAGGGAGCGTTCCTCGCCCTCCTCCCCCAGACACTAACTATTCAAAATAAGTGAAATTTGGGTACTGGGTCAATTTATTTATGAGAAGGAAGGCGAGTTATGAATTGGGAGCTGTGAATGGGCGGGATAGAAAAGTGACGTAGAAGGTAGCCTGTTGCGCCTCGGTGCGGATGTGTCTTAATGCACCTAAGCTTGTTGCACTCGTTGAGTTTAATGAATTTAAAGCTCCTACGACGCTTTATTACAGAGTTCGGCTGGAGCGAACTGGTGACCACGATTACAGAGACAGCTCCGTTTTCTGCAAGCGTTTCTCATTCTAGAGGCAGGTGGTTCTCAACCGTGCGCCCTAGTTTCAGTATAACCATTGTATGCGCGCCTACACTGGAGCGCTGTATACAAATGTGTAGCTCAGGCTGCATTGCCGGCAATCTAGTCGAAGCCTTCGCTTCTGTTATGTTATATTTTGTGGGGTTTAACGTCCCAAAACCAGCTCTGATTATGAGAGACGCCGTAGTGGAGGGCTCCGGAAATTTTGACCACCTGGTGTTCTTTGACGTGCACTGACATTGCACAGCACACGGGCCTCAACATTTCGCCTCCATCGAAATGCAGCCGCCGCGGCCGGGATTCGATCCCGCAACCCTCGAATCAGCAGCCGAGTACCATAGCCACTAGACCACCGTGGCGGGGCTCGCTTCTATTATCCCTTCAGTCGTGCCTGTTGCGACCATCAGCTGCAGCATTTAGGGCTTGAGCCCCTGTAAAGCAGGGTTTGCCCCTACAGCTGTTTACAGCATTACAAGATAAAACAAACACACGAGATAGAGAAAGCGATAAGCGTAATGAATGATAGCGGGGGGTGGGTTGTTAAGCACAGCAAATGTTTCGTTTGCTATCTAGCAATGGTGGTGGGGAAGAGAGAGAGAGAAAGAGAGAGATTCTAGTTAAGGAAGTGAGGAGAATAGGGTGAAGAGTGCGACGGTAACTATCTTCAGTGAGAACACCTCAACCGAAAGAGAGCACAAATATGAGAAGGAAAAAAAGAGAGGGCAAATTACATGAGCCCAATATCACTCTGTTGTTAGAAGCGCATAACTACACTTTCCAGTAACGAAGTCCTTCCTGCAGGCCTTTTGTTTCTAAAAGCAGGAATAAAACATTCTTATCGCTCTGTTCGGACCTCTCGTGGCTATGCTCGTGCGCTTGGCTGTGTCTTTGAGCAACGTAACTTGGAACACTGCTCCTGTAAAGCATTTTTGCCTGCTTTACATTGCTGCGTTAGGAGAAACCGAAGGCTACGGGTGCGCAGAGCTCATAAAGTAGGCTGGTCCTGCCCCCCCATTTCACTCCTTGATCTAATAAACTGCACAGTTCGAAAAATGTGCCCCCTGTAAAGCGTGCTCTTGCTGCAATGCGGCGCCGTCATAGGAGAAAACTAACGTACGCGGCGAACGGATGCCGCCTTGCCGAGAAGCTTCGTTATTGCAGGTCAAGAGAGAAAGAGAAAGAGAAGGAATAGTGGAGAGGGAAAGGCAGGGAGGTTAACCAGTTGCGGACAACTGGTTTGCTACCCTACACATGGAAACGGGGTGATGGAAATCGAAAGATGGGGAGAGAAGGAGAAAGACCATATAATACAGCACACGAACACGGTCAGACGCAGTCCGTCGCTGTTGCGGGGTACGCGACATCATTGTCACAGCCGCTTGTCTAAGTCCGTTTCTCTTAAAAACCTCAGGAGTGCTTTCGACGCCCTCAGCTAAAATGTCAAGGCCCGACGCTATCAGCAGACCTCGAGTGCTTGCACAGTACATCACGCTCTCTATATGGTGTGCACCAAACTGCCAGACCAGCAGGAACAGTTGTCACCACCACCTCTGCTCTTTGATGCACCGCTATATGTCAACTAGAATACGCCGTAGAGAAACCACTCTGCTTCATCGCTTATGGCTAGGAGTAGCATTCACAGTCCTATGCTTTCCGTATTGGAATGGTCGACAACGCTCTCTCAGTGCGACTGTCCTGCATATAATGTTCAGAGACTATTCTTCGCGACCGCTCTAGCGCGCCTTCACGATAGACCCGGGTCTGTCGAAGCTGTTCTTGGACGTCGTTGAGAGGAAGCATTGCAGGTCACATACAGCAAAAGACGATCACGAAGGAGAGACACGCGTCAGCTCTGCTCTGCATGGTTTTTTTTTCTATTTTGCAGTGGTTAACTTGCCGCACGTCACCATGACTTGCGCCAACCGAAGTGCTCGTCAACCGAGCTTCCTTCACTTGTCTTCGCACCCTAACATCGTAAGCAAGGCTAACTTAGATAATAACTTCTATTCTTAAAGCTGAATTCCGCTTGAATGCCTGTCCGTTTTCTTGGCTTCTGTTTGCTAGCGAGCGCATGTGTTCAAACCCACGCCACTGTGAAACGAAAGAAGCGAGAATAGAAGGGGGAAACAGCCACATAGAAACGCCGGCCAGGAATGCGTTAAGAGTCGCATGTATCTGGGAGCTCGAGGGAATGCGTGCTTACTTTTAGCTCACGCACTTGAGGCCAGACCTTGAAGCATGCCAAACGGGCCAGGTAAAGCGACTGCGAGAAGTTGAAAGTCGTGACCACTTGACACGGAGCTCTTCCAAACAGGCAACATACGGAAGCATCAATTATGCTGTACTAAACTGAGTTTGATGCCTCGTATATGTATGATACCTCACATAGCCTATAATGGCAGCCTCAGTATGAAAGAGCGAAAAGTCGGCCTTTTTCAGCCAACGCCTGGCAAGGGACAGCTACCTCCTGCTTTGATAGAATGCACCTTTCTCTCATCCGTGCGATGTATCTTATCTCGCTATGAAAGTAAGACCCGAGAAAAATAAATTTGCCGGTTCTTATTTTATTGAACATTAATCACCATATTGTAACACATCTTATAAGGTGTGTTACAAATTGTGATTATTGGTCCCCACATTGACGAATGTTTTTTTTCCAGACCTTACTTTCATGCTGAGAAAAGGCACATTACGTGGATGAGAGAACGATGCATCCTATACAAATCGGGAGGTAGCTGTCCCTTCCAAGGCTTCGAATTCCATAAACAATGGTTTTATCGTCCAGAGGAACGTCGTGAACTTTAATGGAGTTGGAATGGCGTGGTGGATATCGGAATCTGCAAAGCATCTGGTTCTCACGAACCCACAAGGTGTGCGGCGCCGCCATTGTCTCAGGAACCGGGTAGAAGTGGAACACATTCCGTTGCTAGAAATAACGGTAAAGAATGCTCCTAATATTACTTGATGTTGAACAGTGTTTAAAAGTTGCAAGGTTTAACCCGTCCTTTTGTGGCTGCGTAGCTGGGAATGTGCTTCCCAATGAACAATGGAGCTGACTAAAGTAAAATATAAAGGTAGCATAATATTTGAAAGAGCAGGAGAGGAGAGCAGTAGAAAATACGTAGAACATACAGCTAAAAAAAGCTACAATCGAGCGACTATAACATGAAACCGCTGGCAAACCATGTTGCGCCTATGCACCTTGGCAAGACAACCCATTGAAATCCGCCAATGGTCACCTTAGGCGCAAAGCAAGTTCCTCTCTTCATCAGTACGGCACAAGCACAAGTCACAGATGCAAATGTCTTACTTTCTCGCTATGTGAAATGCCTGCAGAATTTTTCGTTCCTTGCAGTTCTCTTTTTCATGCACTTTAGAAAAAGAAGAATATTTCGTCTACTTCTCAAAATGTAAAGGTAGCACCATCGTCGGCGTCACCTAGCTCCGAATTTACAAACGTTTGCATACGTGAGTGATTTTTGCTATTGGCTCAGTGGCGTCAGTGATAATATATCGAGCATCGTGATGGGTTGGAACATTTCCTTACGGATATTTTTAGCGTAACAACTTTCTTGAATGCGGGTAGCGGTATTGTTTATCGCTGGCTTTAAATTTAATTTTGCATATAGCCTAAATTTTATTAATGATCCTGCATGAAAAGTTAGAACAATTTTGCCAAATTGTATGAAACCTGTCTCATTTAGGAGAATAAGACAAAAGCATAATAACTTTCCGGGCCATATCTTCGCTTTTACTACGGACTTAGAGCACAGTTTTTTTTCCTAGGGCAGTTAATGAATGGAACTCGCCGCCAATTTTTGTGAGTGTGTATTTTCAAAAAGGAAACAACCACAATTTAACTTTATTTGGTGAAGGAGCGCCTCACTACATGCGTTTGCAGTGCGCGACATAATTTAATAGTATCCGGCTACATGTGAGTGCATCCTGTGTATCGATGACTATGTACACTTAAATTGTTCTGTTTATTATACCGTGTTGCATATCCTGCTTGCGCCTAAATATATTCCCTCCACACAATGAATAAACGAAACACCCAGCCTAACGCTTAGGTACTGAGGGTGAGCAAGGTCCAACGCTTCTCTTCGTGTTACCATGTTTAGACTATACGGGGGTTAGGCCTTGTTTTCAACTTGGTCTCTTGTTCCCACCCGCTGCTACGACGCGACAATCCTCGCCACCGTAAGTGCATTGGTGTTCAACCGCCGTCAGCGCATACCCGTACCCGTCGGTACGTGCTACGCATCCCTCATTGAGTATGCACGCGGAACTTGGCTGCACATTGGTATTCAGGCCGCGGCGCCACTGCTATCTCTGGCCCACAGACCGAGAGAGCGCCAACTGGCTGCAAGAAGAAATAAGAGCCTGCTGTGCTTGTGGCATTGGCGTCAGTCGTTGGGTGTTCTTTTTTTTTGTTCCAATGCCAGACACGGTGCGTTGCGTTGTGCACCTGTCGGTGCTGCGTGCGTTCCTCTATCTTACCTGCACGCATGGAGTTTTGCATTGTGGTTAAATGGAAGGCAGAAGCCTGACGCTCAGTGTATGCGCGCGCCATCTGTGGTGACCTTTCTGTTAGAGTCGTATATGACAATGTTTGTACAGGTCTTGTATAGCCATAGGTGGCCCTATATGACGAACTGCAGGAATATGGCCGTATGCTACTATGTGCCATACTGCCCAATACTCACAAAGCCTAACATTGCCTATCAGCCTATATAGGACATTAGTCCTTATATGACCACGTTTGCCCAATTCGTAATAGACCAATGTATAAAAATTTTTGTATAGGTCTTGTATTGTCATATATGGTTCCACCAGGATTTGGAAGAATGTGGCATATGGTGACACGTGCCACATATAGCGCGATACAAAGCCTACTATAGACATATATGCCTATCGGACTGTATATGGCATGTGTCCTCATATGACCACCTATAGGACCCAATTTGTGATGGACCCATATATGGAAATTCTTGTATAGGTATTGTATTCCCTTGCATGGCTCTATCAGGATTAGGACGAATGTGGCATATGTTGACATGTGCCGTATGTAGCGCGTTATTCGCAAAGTCTAATATGGCCATATATATCCTTCGAGATATATATGGCTTGAGTCCGTATGTGACCTCACTTGCCTAATCCCTGATAAAGCCATATATGGTAGTTCTCACAGAGGTCTATCATCTTGGTACTATGCATGATTATTCACCATGTATAGCACATGCCCAATGCATGATACATCTATATATGATATTTTGTTAGCGATGTGATAGTGATGATAGTGAGGATGAAGAAGTTCAGTCTTCTGGTGGTGACGATTACGTTGACGCTGCCACGATACAGTAAGCAGTGGTGCCATTAATCACCTGCATCTCTTCAGAATACCTTTTTGTGTCTGTGAATGAGGGAGATTACAATGCCTTCATATTTCTAAACGTGTGCGCTTTACGAAGTTCAGAACGGGACCCCTACCAAATCGATAAAGCCTTTATTATAATTGAAATTAGCGTTGTGTTAACTGTCATTGGGGCACCATCGCAAACACGGAGGTTTTCGGACTGCCATGCCCTACGTCGTAATAAATGCTTGCCCATTATTTCATATTCGGTAGATTAACACATTACTTCTTTGCTTACTCAGCCTGCCGTGTAATAATTCCTGATTGTAGTAAAATACTGCAGTGCATTTCGTTAACTGATTCGGCTGCTTTATGAGCGAAAGTTTTCGTGCGCGAATGACATTCTACGTCGCGATACAAGTATGTATAATTTAAGATAAGGGTTATTTTTAAAAAATAAAGATATCATGCTATCTTATTTTACTAAATGTGGTTTACATCGAGGTACAGCCGCGTTCGAATGTTTAGCAAGCGACGCGATACACATTTCTCAAAGGTGTCGCCACATATAAGCGTGAGAAAGTATGCAACTGGTCTGAAATGCGAACGCGATATATCTTCACTTTCGGTTGCGAAAGACCCAAGTTTTGAAAAATTCATCTTTTTTTTCTTTTTATTTCGTTAGATCGAATCCACTCGTCCGTAGTGGTGCACTTTTCCACGAGTTTGGTATGCGCCTGGGGGCTTTTCTTTCTTCTTTTCTTTTCCCCTTCTATTCCGCCGTGGTGAGCTCAGCGTTATAACAAACGTCATGCAAGCCTCGAAAATGACAATAAAAAACGTTTGAGCGAGCGATGTCGCAAAATTTGAATCACAAGATGCAAAACGGTGCGTCCGTCGCAAATGTTTGTGACGTACTCTATGTTACGTAACGTGATCATTCGAAAGTACATTTGCGTAAACCTTACGCTTTCGCCATGGGGCACAACGACAATGAGGTGGAACATACGGATCAGGGAAAAAGAAATGGAAACCGATATTCGGCAAGGTATCCCAGCAAACTGATTATAGGTCTTTTCTATGAATTGCGGACAAAACCTTTCAAAACGAGTAATGCGGTCAACTCGGTTGTCAGTACTAGGAAAAAAATAAGGATAGCTGATTTAAGGAAAATCAAACACTTTGGGCCCGAATTTTGAGCAGTGTATACCGGCTTTCTTTTTTCACTGCTATGGCTACCGAAGTATTAACAAGGAAATAGGCATAGACAGTGGTAACATACAGTAGGAATTGAAAGTACGCTGTAATGTGAAGGGTTCGTTTAGAGTTTGTGGGATAAACCGGCAATATTTTTGATATAACGCAACTGACTTGAAGCTCCGTAGCTATCGAAGGGATACAGTCCGTAGAGCACACGCTCTTCTTGTGGATCACGCTTATGCGTGGTGAGGGTGAGCTAGCAGCAGCTTCACTTTCCTTGCTTGCAAGAATTATGAGTGTCACAGAACAAGAACACATATATGTAAATGTGTGTGATGCCTACCGCCTGTATGAAATCTGCCGGATTTACTCACATAACACCACCAAGTTGGCTAGAGTGGCTTTCGTTGAATAATGGCCGTAGTTTTGGAGAGTCTTGGCTACCGTAAGATGCGTACAGCTAAAACAGAAAAACTCTAGCTAGACTTGCCTAATTCTGCGTAGCGTTAGCTAATGCAAGCTCTAGCAGGCAATTAAAGGTAACTCGAACGCATTCCTCCCATGTTCACCGCCAAATCACGCCTATCTTCCTCAGTGACTACAACAGACGGCACTAAAGAATGTGTTAATTTGGTCTTCTACGTTTCTAGACTGTGCGTTAAAGTTAGCCTTGCCGAAAAACACGGAGAGAAAAATGACACAGGGTTGATGACAAGAAGGGAGATACACAACTGCGGAAACATTCACGTGAATGAACGCGACGCACATTTCAACGAATTTCATTTTTTCTCGGGGCACTGTTTAAGGGCAGCGATTCTGTCGGCGTTCAGGGCTGGCGAGTACAACTACGACAGACGTAGACACCGTCCCTAAAGTGCGTGCGATCCGTTGAGGAACGTTCTCCCTCCTCAGTTTTTCTTCTCTCTTTCGAGGAGTGTTTCTATGAGGGGAAAGGTAAAGAGAAAAATGCCACGTCTTAAATGCACCTCCGGTGTAGGCAGGCTTCCGAAAGCGAAGCGCACGCTCGGAGAAGAGCTTCGCACTCTGAAGGCGGGTGTAGGAATTTCGATCTCCCATTCAGAGCCGCCGAAGCGGAGCGGTTGCATCGCGATTTTCGACAAAGCCCAGCCGTGAAAGGAATCGGCTTTCAGCGCCGTCCTTTTAGTTTTTCTTCCATCTTGCTCGAGTGCATTCACTCATTTGCAGCGCTGAAACCTAGGTCAGAATCTTTCGGGCCTAACTTCCATCCCACCCCTCCTTCCTTTTTTTTTCTCTCTGTCGCATTCATAGAGGGGAGTGCCGCATACCGTCTTTCCATTGCCCTGCATCGGCTTTGACGTTTCTTAAATGAGCGGCTCTGAACCCAGGCACGGGAGACGTATGAATTGAACGTCCATGTCAATGGTATTCAGTAGGCGAGTAATTTCGACATTGATTTTGTTAACTAATGCACCCATGGGAATGGCAATCTCATATGGCAAGGAGGCAAAGAAAAACAGTAAAATAAACAAGCACACTTGGGCTTGACGATGTGCTACCTCTCTTAGTAGAGACACATGGCGTCGCCTGGCCTTTCGCCTTCGGCGTTTACCGAGTGCGCGCTACTCCCTACATTCAGAAGTACGGCAAAAATAATGAGTCGTACGACAGCCGTCATTTGCGTTAGAGGTACACCTGGGACGCATAAAAGCATAGTATGCGTGCGCGTGCATCAGTATGTTTGTAGCTTGTGCCTATATTGGTGCCTATATTTTGTTGTTTTGTTTCTATATTACTGACTATATGTGGCATAGCAAGCAGCGTCCTGTGATGTTCACTATATCGATGAGCTTCGCTAATTGATGAGCCTTCAAGCACATTAATGGATACGCGTTGGTTGTATGAAAGCAGCGTGTGTGTGTGTGTGTGTGTGTGTGTGTGTGTGTGTGTGTGTGTGTGTGTGTGTGTGTGTGTGTGTGTGTGTGTGTGTGTGTGTGCGCGTGCGTTTGACACATTGTTTCGAACTGTGGTGGCCTATTAAGGCTTAAGGCCCGAAGTATAGGGCCATAACGTCGCCGTTTCTTTCACTCTCATTGACGTGTGCTGTTAATGCATAGAACTCCGTTAGGCCTGCGCTTTGAGAACGTGCTTTTAATAGATGAGAAAGTATCCTCTCTCACGAACAAGCGTTCTTCATACTTCTGGTTGAGAATACGTTTACCGTGGAATCCTGGCGAGGGAGGAGGATATCCGATGAAATGTTTTATGTCTTTTTCACATCCGGCGCGATGGAATGAGGTGGACATAAAACACGCAACCCATGGGCTTATAAACGGAACAGCTGGGACGCATTTGATCGCGCAGCTTCGTTCAGCACGTCATAAAAAGGGTACAGTACCGCTGGGCATGATCGCCTTTGTGAAATTATTGGTTTTTGTTTGCGTATACATCTTTAAGCTTAAAACACAAACATATTGGGGCTTCGTACCGACAGCTGATTCAGGCCAGCGATAAGCAATGATACGAACGTCACTGCTACTTAAAAAAAAAAGCAGAGGAATGTTTACTGCTGCCTCTGATAGAGAAGAGAGTTGTCGATGTTTTTATGCATTAAGAATACGTTATTGTTCTACGTAATTTTCTGTTTACCACTCCCTGTCTTTCCTCCCTCCCTCCTCCTCTGTTTACCACTCAGGATGGGTGTAAGTGCTTATCGCGTTGAGGTCGCTCGTTGGGCACTAACTCACTCAATCAATCAATCAATCAATTAATTAATTAATTAATTAATTAATTAATTAATTAATTAATCAAACGAGCCAGGAATAATAATTGCGCTAGATATGTTTGATATGTTTGGTAAGCGCGTTCGTCCACAATTTACATGCGCCTTTTATGAAAGGATAAAACTACTTCCTACGTAGTAACTACCTTATTCCATAAATCGCACATATTGAATGTTCACTTTAAAGACACAAAAAAAAAAGAAAAAAAAGAAGGAAGTTGTGCTGCGATAAGTATTTACCACACCATAAAAGACCGTGAGAGTAAAGATTACTATGCATTAAGGCTTCGTCAACCCAGATATGCATCACACGCTAAAGAGAAAAACAACAGCTGCGACGCTACCGTGAAGTCTTGAATCAGCGAAGTTTAAAGCAGTGACGAATTTTGATGCCAGTTTTCAAGTTTGAGAACAGTCAGCTTTTTTTCATCGGGTCACACGGTCTACACTGCACTCAAAGGAAGGCAAGGGCATCGAGTTAGCGCGACTGCTTTGCGTCCGAACACAGCAACCTGAACGCAAAAAGGAAAAAAAAGTAACAGGAACAAGGAATTAGAAGTTAGCTCATCATTCTATGACACTACAGTGCACAGCTCGTTCGTTTTACACTCAAATTTTTCAGCGCCTGGAGCGACACCATGTTCAACATGTCGGTTTCGACCTTTCCCTTATCGGTGGGTTTAATGACATTCGACATGACCTCTGCAAGGTCCGAGGTAGTTAGCTGTGATACGGCAAAAGTTGTGATTAAGTTGAGCCAAGTGGAACTTTCATCATGGATTGCAGGTTGATAAACTCAATCGAGGGTGATATAGAGTACAGGTGTGCCAAAGGCCTCGGGTGTTTATGGCTTCGTAGATTCGAGATACCAGTGCTGCTACAATGTGCACGCACGCACACACGTACACACAGCCTGAGCGACAGCCGCCATCACCAGCGTCGGAAAATTGGAAATCGATCAACGTCCTACCGCGTTGGAACAGCCCGGAGGCATATTTCCCGCGTTGGGGCCGTGTTCCGCACACCTGGTTGAAACGGCAAGGCACGAAATCGCTCGCAGTTCTACACCTCGCACGTATGCCTCCAGGCGTGTAATCTAGGAGCCGTGAGGTCACACTTTTTTTTTGATTACCTAGTGAAACTGTAATAGTTTGACAGGTGCCCAAACACAAAAAAAAAAAATAAAATCCAGGTATCCACAGCTATCGCCCAAGACACGTCCATGAGGTGCCAGCCGCATGACATCTCTCGGAACGACGGAGAAAGCGTTACGGCAATAGCAAAAAGCCTCACTTATGACATTTGTGACAGCTGCTATCCAAGAGAGTCATAAGGCGAAAGCCTTATGACTTTTGGACAGCAGCTTTCAAAAATGTCATAGCAGGAATACCTGTGGGCTCATGCTATAGGTGTCATAACGCTTTCGCTTTGTGACTCTCTTGCATAGAGACATTCTTATGCATTCGATTTCGAATCATTATTCGTGTTGCGTGCTATCACCTTATACGAACACATCTCACCTATCTTAGTCAGAGCAAGGATTGTGATTCGACTCTAATTTTGTCATTTTAAACCAATTACCAATTTTATTTAACCACTGATGATCGCATAGGTAACGTGTCCGAAGCAATGTAGTTATTTATATTTCTACCGACCAGTCACTTCAAGGTATTACTGTGCTAAATTTAAACTAGAAGAGAAGCTCAGGGGAAGATGGACGCTTGAATCGATGAACAAATCGCAAAGTGTGATTTAGAACAGGGAATGTCGCGGGAGCCAACGTTTCGACAAGCGGACTTGTCTTCGTCAGGAAGACAAGTCCGCTTGTCGAAACGTTGGCTCCCGCGACATTCCCTGTTCTAAATCGTACTCTGTTATATTTAGTCGTTAAAGGTGCTTTTTTTAGAATAAGAGGAAATGGATGTGAAAGAGGTAGTTGCAAATCGCTCATTCAGATTTCTGCACATGAACATCCGCGTCACATCAGGTATCTTAAACAGCTTGTTGGTGTTTTTTGATAACATTGCCTCAGAGATATTTTACTGAAACTGAAGAAAATCTTCCGGTGATGTGAAATATTGAACGTACAAACTATCACATCACATCCCACTAACGACACTTATACACTAGAACGCCAATAATGCTTGAAGAATAGTATAGTTCGTGTGAAGCTTAGTGCACCTACTCGCAGGACATCAGTACTACCTGTTATGATGGTTACGTATTGGCTAACGCTGGCTTTAGGTCGGCTGCCTGCTCTGCTAAAGATGCAATATTATAGCGAATACGTGTTATTTATGCCTCACTGCATTAAAACCTCCGTACACTACTGTGGTTGTCTTTGGGGATCTGCTGTCATAAACAAAGAGTAATATAGTAAATGCGTATTAATACGGTATACCTCCTTTCATTAAACCCTTCGCGCACTACTGGCGTTTGGTGTGGGGAAATACAGCGCAATTTTTTTTACTCTCTGAAGTGTAAAGTTCGGTGTAGATTTGACTAAATCCCTGGGGTTCCCTCGTGTCAAAACAACGACCTAATTATGATGCACGAAGTCTTTATCCCTCTTTCACCATAAAGAGACAGTTACTGATCACCGATTTCATATATAATTCAGCTCTCAACTTGTCCAGCTAACGCGAAACAAGTCTTGGAGGCATGCGCCGTGAAGTGCTGGTAATCCACGTTAACTTTCCTAGCGCCCTAAAGAATTATACTGGACTGAAATAAATGAAGCGGTTGCCGCAGTACATACTTTTTAAAATCCCTTTAAAATTCCATCTAACGCTACGTCCACGTCATCTCTCTCTGTTCACTGTCTTTTTTCTCTGTGCGTATGTCCGTGTACTAAAAATTGGGGAGCCCTTTCCCTGTCGGGAAAATGGGGGCATGCGAATGTCGGCGTGCGCACGTGGCTTCTTTTTACCGTTCTTTCCTTCTGTATATCTATGTTTCTTCCTTTTCCCTCTCTCTTCCTTTCTTGCGGTCCTTCTTTCCTTATTTCTTCCTCTTGTTGCCTGTTCCCTTCTCTCCTTTAATCGTTCCTTCTTTCATTTTTTCTTTCGTTCTTGCTATCTGTCTTTTCTTCTTTCCTTAAAAAATCCAAGTGAACCATACGGCTCAGATACGTTGCCATCCTCTTCGTTTGCACAGGTGATCAGAGCAAGCACCTTGCGCTTTAACACTCGTAGAGCAAGTGAAGAAAGAGGTGCGCCCGCACCACTTTCACGATGATGATGATGATTATGATGATATTTTCGGGAACAAATGTGATGCCAATTTGCAGGGCATTGAAAGGTTCACTTGAAACGTCACTCCAAGGCGTACATAGGAGAGCTACACTGAAGCCAGCTTTGGTTCCATTAAGTTATACGCACTGTTACTCACACACATGTAACCCGAGATCAGTGTCCCGAGACATGCGTTCCAAGTGCTGGAGACGATGACGTCACCGCCCGCTTCGGCTAACGGGCGAAAGGGTACGCTCCGTGTGCAGAATATCTATAGGTAAGTCCTCACTAAGCAAAGGCGGCCTACGCTGTAGCTTGTTCAAGAAGCGCCGTATGGCAGAAGCCGAGTGACAAAATAGTACTTTATGCGCCCTGCGAAAGCAACAAGGCAAGTACTTAAGTGCGTCAACTAGATTGTACGGAACACAGCCGATTGTGCGTGGAGTACGACTGTGAGCTATGCCTGCCACCGCAGGCCACACCGAAGGAGACACGTATGCACAAAATAATTAGGCGGGGAAGCCGATCGCTCACATTGTGTGATTTTACGGGTCAATATACCACAAATTGCTCAGGTACGGCTTCATGCTGGTGCTCTAGATTATTACCACCGGAGCTGTTCATTGGTACCGCTGTGCCGTAGATCGGACGATTTCGTTGTCACGAACGAGGGAAAAAGTGGACCAGCTCATGCCCTTGGCCCGCAACCTACTGCCACGCTCGACACACTCTTGCCATCAGCCTATTTCTACACGACAGTGATCGATCGACTGATTTTATTTTATTGATTGGTCAGAAGACGTGTGATCGGAGACGAAGGGAAAAGCCATTCAAGACTGGTTTGAGGGAGTACAGGCAAGGACAGCAGCTGAGGTACACGCATTTACTTAACAGTGTTGATACATAACTACATGCTAAACCATTTAAAGCGAAGCTTGTGATTTAATTCAACCGCCAGAATAGAGAGCATTACTTGCTCCCCTACACAGAACGTCATGCATTTGCAAACACCATGTTCACATCAGCGTAACACACAAGCACAACACTTCATCAGAACTTTAGCCTTGCTACAGTGTCATCTTAGGCAGACAGTTGTGTACAAACAGCGTTTTCAGAAAACCTTGATGTTGGGAAGAAATCGCACAGGTCGCATAAGTTGACATCGCCAGTGTTAATTCGTTTATAATTATAGTCATTTAGTAAACGCGGAAGTCTGTTACAAACCATTTGTAGACCGTAACTGCAAGCCAAATGTGCGATAAAGAACATAAATGGTTTAGGTTGACGACGCGGGTTCGATCCCCGCTATCACGGATGCATTTCCATAGCGCCAAATGCAATAAAGAAAAGAAAAGAAAAGAAAGAAAGAAAGAAAGAAAGAAAGAAAGAAAGAAGAAAGAAAGAAAGAAAGAAAGAAAGAAAGAAGTGCCTGAGGGCATTTTGAAGGACCGCGTACAGTCAGTAGTTGATGATGATGGAGAACGGTTAGACTAACATAACCGAAACGTCGTGACACATATAACGTCACGATTACGAATTAAAAAAAAAACGATGGTTCTCGCGCCATGCCAGTGGTTTTATTTTTTGAAAATGCGGGGCTTTTTAACGAGCACCTGCACTGTGCGAACGCCTTTGACAAGCGTTGTAATCCCATACGAGTCATCGATTTCACCACTCATTTCAATCTTTCTTTCCCACCTCTCTCTCTCATTCTATTTCCCCTTGCTCCAGTGTAGGGTAGAAAACAAGACGCATTTTTGTTTGACCTTCCTGCATTCCACTTTTCCGTTTCTTTCCTTCCCGCATCTAAGCGATGCAGTAGTTGTTCCATGAGGGTGTTCGTTAAGTTTGTATTCCATAAACTGCTCCAAAGGTTCACTGTGAAATATGGAAAACGCAAAAAAGCATGTCCCCTGTGGTGTCGTTTTTATTATCTGGGCAAAATCGGGAAACTTGAGGTATTAATCAGCAGCTTGCTATTAGACAAAATCGTATTCCAGACCAAATAGACTAGCGAAGTCTAAATGAGAGAACTAAGAGTCCAAATGAGACAGCCAGATGAAAAAAACTTGGACATATTCACTGATGTCTCGTATGGCAGAGGTCGCTCGTTGCAACGACCTTGAATTTATATAAAGCATCGATTTAATTTCAGAGTAAAAGGAACAAGATGTCCGTGCAGCGATAACAAAATTGGATTACACATTAAACAGGAAATTCGAAACTAATTCGTACAAAATCAGACCAAATGTCACTGCTGACGTCAGACTGTAACCCGAAATACGTAAGAAATACGACGGGCACAGAGAAAAATTTTCTTTAAAGTTTCACAAAGATCCCGCAGCGATTCTCTTTCTCTTGAAACGTATATATATATATAGTATATATATAACAAAACCAGGTTCTGAGAGATTTATTCAACCGATAAAGGTAACACGACACCTGCTCGCAGATGAATTCTGTTCAAGCTCGACCCACGCGCCACGGGGTTACGCTCCAAATGGGAAAGCAGCCCCATTTTATTCTACACTTCGGCAACGACTGACGTCACCGACAAACTATCAGAATTCTTTGTCCCCACCACCTCGACGCAGAACGTGTCATGTTCAAGGCAGTAATGAACGAAGCAAGAAAAACAGAGCAAATCTCCTCTCCTGCGACGTTCAGGACCCTCCACTGAGATAAACAAAGAAATGTACAAGGATGAAAGCCGAAGCAGTAGTCGGGGACGATAATTGTGTTTGCCTTTATTTCGACGTCCAAAAGAGCCCGGACGGAGTTTCACGAGCAGTTAATGCCGGGAGGCTAAAGGAGTTCTTTTTACTCCCCGAGTCTTTAATCTCTTCATTCCTGATCTCCGCCTAAATTTCTTGGCACGCCATCCCTTGATCTCTATTTTTATCTCGTCTTCTTCGTTCCGTCTGCCAGTTTAAATACAGGCAGAGCAATTGCCTTCTACATTTTTATTACCTCGCTGTCACGGGGCAGAAATGTAATTCACGGGGGGCTGGAGGGCAGTTATTTTTGGAACGGTCCCGCCGACAGCTCATCGATTCGATTCTCAGGGACCCGAGCTGAACGCCGGCCGATAGTGTGCAGGTCCCACAACGCTTATGCGTTGAAAGTGGAAGTTGCTATATATATATATATATATATATATATATATATATATATATATATATATATATATATAACGAAAGGGAAGGCGGTCAAGGGCTCGCTTTATTTGTTACAAACAAGTTAATGAAATAACAAACATTGAAGCCTAGGAAAGCATACGGGAAGTTATTCCAAATTCCAGTTCGTATATGATATTGTCATTTGGGGGTAAGTAGAAAGGAATTAAAGTGGACGAAAAGACAAACCTGCCTACGGTGGGAACCGAACCCACGACCTTCGGATATCGCGTCCGATGCTCTACCCACTGAGCTACGAAGGCGGTCGTCCCCCCTGTCCACTTTATTGGGTATTTATGTATATGGAATCCTACTAATACTATATATATATATATATATATATATATAGAGAGAGAGAGAGAGAGAGAGAGAGAGAGCAGTTACGTGACCTCGTCAACGTGCACTGCTTTGTTGTATAATTAACGCAGCATTGGCTGCCTTTCTAGGGTTGGGCCCGACCAGGATAAAGCGACGCTTCTCAGTCTGCCGCGCTGAGGACACCCCGATGACATCACTGATGACGTCAATGAACATCCCGAGGGTGTCATTACATCAAAGTGACCTTAACGTACGCCATTTTGTTGAGTCGTCCGCAGCTTCCACTGCAATATTGGGACAGACAGACAGACAGACAGACAGACAGACAGACAGATAGACAGACAGACAGATAGATAGATAGATAGATAGATAGATAGATAGATAGATAGATAGATAGATAGATAGATAGATAGATAGATAGATAGATAGATTTAGTGCAGTTAACTATGCCGGATTGTACAGCAATATTTAGACTAAATGATGCCAGTCAAGTAATGAAAAAGACCGAGAGAAAAACGACAGAGCATGTGTGTCCCAGTCCGGGCGGTGTTCTCGCCTAAAACGTGTGGTTCTGCTTCTGGTAATTGTTGCATTTTTTTTTGAAATTCGTAACGTAGGCCTCATTTTTTCTCCCACTGCAAGGCGGTAAGCGCCTTCCAGACCAATCAGTTCATCCATTTAATCGCGAATACTGCAATACATGGGAAGCCCCAAGGGGTATGTGGGACAGTACATACAAAATGAAATAGAAATACCAAAACAAATGGATGGGTGCCGTTATCAAGCACTGAAGCAAGCAAAGTGAAATATGAAACTTCTGCATGGCTCCATCATAGGGGCTGCTGCTGCTTCCCCGTGCCTGAAAGTTTACACCTTTCATCGCAATGCTAAAGCCAAGTTTGGAGGACGATAAACCAATCAGGACACGAACGAGAACAAGGAGCTAAATGAAATACTAGTGCGTTCATGGAAACAATGTATAATCTGGCAAACGCGAACCACCGAGGCACAGTTCCAGTATTGGCGCAACAATATAATTGATTCGTAACAGTCAGAATTAGAAAATAAAATGAAAGCGGGAGACTGTTTCATGCGTTGCCGTAACGTAGTTTCGGCAATGACCCGATTCGCGGAGCACTATATATAACTTCTTTCTGCGGTAAAAACAACGCCTTTCTCGGTGTATGCAGAAGAAGTAAATATAACAGAAATAATAAACTAAACATATCCCGAAAATAGTGAAGACGTATGCTTTTACTTTAGAGTTCCGTTAGTCTCGTGTCCTCGAAACTAGCGAGAACTCAGCAGAAAAATGCAGGTTTTTTAAAAGTATTCCTTGTAGTAATGTGCCGTTTGACTTGATGATTTTCTTTCTTTTTTTCTTTCTTCCTTACTGCCTCGCAAGTTAACAAAGAAAACGACTCCAACTTGAAACTCAAGATATCTGTGACCTGCATTGCCCTCACCTGTCGTGTTCGAGGAGCGCCTACACAAAAAAACTAAAATTATATCAAGTATTCTGAATAACAAGAAAGAGAAATAACCTCGAACATATACGCTGGTACGAAGACGCAAGAAATACACACTCAAGCACGCAAGAAGTAAACAACGGAAAAGAAACGAAGAAATATGAAGGAACACAGTTCCGGCTTCCCTGTTCGGGAAGGCTTAGTGGGTTTCCCGTAAGGACCATCGAATTAGGAAGCAAAGGACCCACGGCAGGGTCCGTGTTTGCGCAGCTCTTGATAGACGAACGGCTGTTATAAGGCCGCAGCAAGGCCGAGATAAGGAAAGCCCACCCCGCAGAACCAGAAAACGATAGGCAATACTGCCACGAGATAAGGCCAAAGCACCGCATCAGGTCCGGGCGTATCAGCAAAGATTGGAGAGCTGTGCCACTTACGTCGACGTTAGAGCAGGACGACAATATAATAAAACGCGGAAAGCAAAGGTATAAACCAAGCAACGTATATAGTTCTGTACCCGTCGCCGTGACGACGGTTATGGTATATACGAATGCCGGCGTGTCTTTTGGGATAGGGTTTGGCTGGGAGTTCCGGTGGTGGTGAGCGCCAATACGTCGTTTCCTTGTGAGGCGAAATTACCATCAGCTAATGCAATTACGCACACCATCAAGAAACATTTGCTTGATAAGCTAACGTGCACTACGTTATGACAGATGTATAAAAAAACAAAACGTGACCAAAATGGTGGTGTCGAGATATTAACGTTTCGAGTTCGAAACTGAAGCCTTATTCACTAAAGCACGGAGGCCGGAACTTCGAGGTTGAATCGGCATCAATATTCGCTCCAGGTATCTTCCGTGCTTTTTCAGGAGGTGATGATTTGTGGTGTTTAACGTCCCAAAACCAGCTGTGATTTTGAGAGACGCCGTAGTGGAGGCCTCCGGACATTTCGACCACCTGGGGTTCTTTAATGTGCACTGAGATAGCACAGCACACGGGCCTCAACATTTCGCCTCCATCGGAATGCAGCCGCCGCGGCCGGATTCGATCCAGGGACCTTCGGATCAGCCGCCGAGTGCCATAACCACTAGACCGCCGTAGCGGGGCGTTTTTTCGGGAGAGTGCCGTCGTTTCGATTAAGCGTGTTTCCTGGTAATAATTTTGTGTTGTTTGGATAGTCAGGAACCAGTACCTATCATGCCGTTACCTTCGACCTAGAAGTGATTTCGCCCAATTTTCGACTTCATGCACTACAGTCTTCATCTTTATAACGGTGTTACTATCTAGCACGTTCAGGACAATTGTTTTTGCGTGTCTGCCTCGAAAACTTGACAGTAATACATGATTAATATATGCGAACAAGCTTTTATGAAGTTCGTGCTGCTTGAATAATGCTGTTGTGGTGTTATTATGAAGTGCTTGAAAACATGCTGCATGCAGGTTTCCTACCCTTCATTCTACCTTCAACATTAGCCTCGCTTAAGTATAGTGTGAAGGCCCCGCCACGGTGGTCTAGTGGTTATGGCACTCGGCTGCTGATCAGAGGGTCGCGGGTTCGAATCCCGGCTGCGGCGTCTGCATTTCGATGGAGGCGAAATGTTGAGGCCCATGTGCTGTGCGATGTCAGTGCACGCTAAAGAACCCCACGTGGTCGAGATTTCTGGAGCCCTCTACTACGGCGTCTCATAATCAGAGCTGGTTTTGGGACGTTAAACCCTACAAATCAAATTTAGTGTGGAGCCAACCTGTCTTCACCGACAATTTTGGGATAATGTGTCCCAAGGCCCAAGACGGTGATAAAGATACAGCATCTGTCTAACTAGTACCTTACCAAACATGGCGAAGCTCATACAGAGCCTTTAAAAAAATTTCAACAGCCGGGTGCAGAACCTGCTTCAAGATTACCGATGATTTCAATTGTGTATTGTTAAGGGGCTAGCGGCAAGTGATGCACACAAGGAGAACAGATACGGACTGCATGCGATGACGTAGCAACACCGGGCGCATGCGCATATAACTCGCGAAAGGCCTGAGCGCAAAATGTCTATTCGCGGGCACTGTTGCATTAGGTGCAAAGAGAGAGAGAGAGATGATGGGCGGAAGGCAGGGAGGTTAACCAGAAGGAAAAATATCCAGTTTGCTACCCTGCACTGGGGAAGGGGTAAAGGGAGACAGAAAGGGATGGAAGAAAAGAATAAAGGGAGAGAGAGAGAGGTCGAATCGCGCACACGCACAAGCACGGCATGTCAGAGACGGTTCACGAGGCCCGTTGCGCGCAAAAACTTGAGCACAGCCTTCGTGGCTTTCTGCTGCGAGACTATCGTTCCGGCACTCCAATATGGTTTGCTCAGACAGCGGTCGACCATCAAGGCGTAACAATTCTGCGGCGAGAGACTGTCGCAGGGGCGAAGAGTGCCTAATACACCCCGTGACCACATAACAGATGCGACAGATGTGAAAGATGCGAATGTTGTTAGGCCCCCTGCGCACTAGAGGGCGCTGAAGGGCGTGGACACGTTGCAATAAGACACGACGGCAGAGGCGGGAAGAGGCTGGCGGAGTACTGACGGCGGCCTGAAAACAACCATGGGGCCTTTAGCTGTTTACAAACATCAGCCCTGAATGGCTTCCGCCTTTGCCCGGTGACGTATCCTAGCTAAATTTAGCGGCGAAAAGTAAACGCAACGGAGAGTCGCGGGAGTAGCACAAGATAGAAGTCAGTCGATCTTCCCGCACTTTAATTCATCTGTATTTTGTATACTGGAAGGCTAGACGTAGTTCCATTCGCTTTATATATATATATATATAGAAACGTAAAAGCAAAATAAAGCTTTAAAAAAGGCCTTTTTCCTTTCGATGTAAGTAGAGACAGAAGGCAAGCGACCGGAAGTCCCTTTAATCCGCAGACTTACTGCTGTTACCTCCTTCTGTAAACTGTCTATGGTTATTAGATATTAGTCCGAATAGGGTATTTGCGACGTGGCTAGCTAGCGTCGCAAACTTCGTTAGCGTTTAGTGTCAAGTGTACTACCGTACTGTCGACTTAGTTCAATTCAAGGGAACCACAAATGCTATACAATGAAGCCTTAAATGTCGTTCTTTCCAATCCAAACGCTGACAAAAAGTGTATGGACTTCTGCGCAAATAGTTCGTACCAGACTGTCTTTTTTATAAATTATTTCCAGAACGAGGACATCTTCATAGCCGCTGATGCTTTTTCTAATGGAAAAGAACATATTCAAACACCAGGTTTGGATATAGGTCCACCGCATCTTCATCGTCATCACATTTCTTGCACGTTATTGAGCATGCAAAGCGTGCGGCCGCAGAGACAAATTAGTGTTTTTGTATTCTTCAGTTTTACAAGCTAACACAAGTGTTCGCTGTCATAGAGAATGAAACAGAAAAGCTTGAAGCATAGCGCTTCAATGCTATGAACCTTGGGGCAGCAAAGCTATAAATCACTGGAAAGATAGATAGGTTGACGCCCTCCTGCACGTCGAACGCCTAAAAACACACAAAGCAACCACTTCTCTAGTAACCGAGCACACTTTTCATTTCTATAATGGTGTGCCTTCTTTTACATCCATTAAAAACAGCGGGCTTGGTTAACGATATCGCAATTTTGAAAGTCGAACATACAGACTGGGAAAGAAAGCTACTTTTCTCGGTGTTTCGTACCCCCCCCTCTGCGCAGAAAATCAAGAAACAGCGACGAGACTCCGTTGGTTACACAATGTGGCTGTTACAGGGTCCAGGCACATTACAAAATCCCGTTAGGGTCTGCGTTCCTGAAACTACCTTTGATTTGGTAAGTGGGCGAATGAACGGTTCCTCTTGGTGCAATGACAGCCTCATTACGAAACGAGAATGACAGCATGCAAAGCGGCACTTGGGAAAACATATCTTGAATCCGAAAGAACGAAATAAGAAAACCTAAACAGCATTCCATCTGTTAGGCAGGAAAGTGGTGCTTGCTCGATCAATCACGTCCAAATAGCCGCGAGGGATTTAAACTCCGTCCCTGTTGAAATCTTATGCAATATTTCTGGCTCTAAAAAAAGCTCTGCAGAGAAAGCAATTGAGTGCTCTTGAACCAGAAGAATATACACAGAGAGCCAAAAGAAAAATGCGCCGTTGAGTGTGGGTGTTCTCACCACGAGCCCCTATTTGCATCAGCGATGCGTTTTTGCCGCTACACTGAATTGACGCGTCATTCACCAGCACACATTGACCCACCTTGCATGACCTCGCTCCTTGGGCTGACAGAGCGCGTAGCGGGGCTCGGCTCCCGTCGGCAGCACAATGTCCACGGAGCGAGACCGGTGTGCCTTAGCTGCGAGGTCGGGGTCCAAGTCCGGGTCGGGCGTGGGCACCTGAAGGAAGGAGGAGTCCACCGAGGCCGACCGGCCTTTGGCCACTTGGGGCACCTGTAGGGACACTACCGTAACCCCGGTGTCACCCCCTAGGCTCACGCGGTGACCCGGGTCCGGCGCTGAGAGCGTCACCATGAGACCACACTGACGTGGGCGACACCAGAAGGTCCTCCTCGGCGTCCGTCACCTGTTCATCGTCGGGACGCGCCGAAGCCGCGCTCTCGGACTCGCTCTCTTCGAGAGTCTCTGAGCCGGAGGAGAAGTACCGGGGCCTATCGGGCGGGCTGTTGCTGCGCGACGTGTTGCGACTGAACTCGTCCATGTACTGACAGTGGATGCAGGCCGCGCACTGGCTTTTGTCGCTGGACGAGCGCCGCAGGATCCTCCACTTAGGCACGTCCAACTGGCACGGCGCCTCTGTTGCCGTCGCCGGAGGACTGGGCACCGGCAGCGAGGTGATGCCGCCGCCGAAACCACCATAGCCACTACCACCACCACCGCCGCCACCACCACCAGCACCGACGGCCGCATAGCCGACAACACTGCCAACCATGCCTGCGGGGACCGCCGAAGGCGGCGCAGACGCCGATGATGCAGCTACGTGAGCCGATGAGGATGACGACGAAGAGGACGTGGTCGCGGAGTCGAACGACCGGGATCTCTGGTTCCTCGTCGAAGGGACCATGAGGAGGTTGTCCCCGGAGCAGGCGTCCTGGTCGTGCTCTTTCTTGAAGCGAATCTCGTCGAAGCTCGCCGAGCGAACCTGCTTGGGTACTTCGAGGCTCACCGAGGAGGGCAAGTGGGACTCGATGACCGGGCCCCCTTTCGAGCGCCGGAAGGTCTCCCGAAGCCTCTGCATGGTGCAGCGCCAAGCGGTGACCGGGGGAACCGACGCCGACGGGGCGGTTGCCGATGAAGGCGACTCCGGCACGCCACGGCCCGAGGAGCCGTAGGCGCCCGGGAGCCGTCCCGCCGACGCGGGAACGTCTTGCGAGACCTCGTTATCCAGCACTCGCCGCTGTCACTGATGGGGACACGCCTTCATCGAAGACGTCCGAATCGACTGGTCAGAGCGCGTCTGCTCGCAGTCACCTTGGTATATCTCCGCCTTTTCTTTTGTAGACCAGGTTTTGTATGCACGTAACACCTTAGTTGCAAGTGAAAGCTTTGTTCATTCTTCTCTGCTCCGCTGATCTTTTTCCCATGCTCTCAATTGGCAACTTCCAGGATGACGGCTTGCATCTTTTTATCTTTTCGGTCACCAACCTGGCGAACTCCAACATAGGTTCGCGTTTTTTTTTTCTCGATCGGAAACACGCTACGGCGATACAGAACTCAGCCGTCCCTGTCTGCGAGGCTTCAGTTTTTTTTCTGTCTCTCTTTAAGCAATTCGATAGATGCAGATCGTCTTCGCTGATGTCTCGCGTTTTTTTGTTATTTGTTTTTATTACCGGCGTGAGAGTGAAGTGCTCTTGCGTTTTGCACGACAGTCAACGGCCAAGTACAAACAGTTTTCGGAGTTACTTAACAAAGAAACTTCACTTTCTGCTCGTTAGTCCTATTCTGCACAAAAGGATTGACTTGCCGAGCAATGCCAATCTCTTCTTTACGGCCGTGTGTGTCTACTTCACAACCACGTTACCGAACCCGTAGGGTTCAGGGACTGACGAGATTACGTTATCTGTAAAAAAGGGGTTCTAGCACCACACGTTGATACGTGGATAGCTGCCAACTACGATATAGGAATCTGATAAAAGAGTGCATATAAGTGCTTCTTACGCTAAACAGGTTGGAACTGAGGTTAGAACTGTGGAATGCTTTGCCTGCGCACAATATCCGTGGGGAGGAGCTTACTATCACGAAAGAGAAACAATGCTGTAAGGATCAGTGGAACGGAGAACCAGAAAGACGGCATTGAAGCCCGTTTTTATACGCCTGATGAACACTACGGGCAAAAGAGCAAAAAGGTCGATCAAAATAAAATCCTCATTGTCACATGCAATGTTGCTTATGGGCGCACAGGAGGCTCAAGCCAACGCTTCTTGGGCGAGTGAATTTCACTACGAAGCAAAGGCAAGGGTCGAAAATTGAGTTTCACTGAGGTGACAAGTTGCACAAAGGAACGTGACACGCGGATCAAGCTGTTTCGCTTTGTTGGTGAGATAATTTTGTCAACAAATAATCAAGTTTCGCTGCTGCTTTTTTCGCCAAAGAAAAAAAAAGAGCCTACTAGACGAAGCGTTGTTGAGATTGAGCTTGCAAGTCTCTGACAACGACGTCCCTTTTTCTAAAGGATCGCTCAAGCAGACTGGACAAGCTGACATAAGACTGTCGACTTCCAATCAACGACGAAGAAGCTCGCTTCTCTTTTTTTAGTCTATTTGGGAATTGGGTGCCCCGACTGTAACGAAGGTGCTAGGGACTTTGTACATTGTCAAAAGCTTTGATCGTTCGTGTTTTAATACTTTGTTTTATACTACTGCTACACCAGTAGGCCGGTGTGTAAATCAAGACAGAAATAATTTCGTCTATGTGCTGTCCTTTTAAGATGCCCGATAACACCTTGTTTATTTGTAAAAAAATCAAGTATACTCTAGTCTCTGAACTTACTTGCCGGGAATAACGTATTATGAGCACACCGTGCTGTTACACTACACTGAAGGTAAAATAAATCACTGCCCAGACAAAGCGCTGACAGTAAGTGTTTTCTTTCAATTTGTAAAGTTGCGCACCTCTCTGTAGAAGAAACTCTCGATATTTCTTGTGGTTACCACAGTCCAGAGCACCGCCGAATGAATTATTAATCGTAACCTTTATATAATTGCAGTCTTTCACCTCGCCAGCTACTCAAGATTCTCCGATGTCACTGTCAAAACGCGAAATGTGCTTATTTGCTCAAGACAAGACAGATTATCTCAATATACAGCGAGTTGCATGGAGATCTGTACGTCCTGGTTAATAAATGTGAAAGTTTCTTACAGAGTGAGTTCGGGCTGTTTTTTTGTTTATATTACTGGTAATGCGGAATTGAGAAAGGATGACTGAATAGATGAAATGGCCGGAACTACAGTGATGGCAAATACCGATATATAATTGGTCTCACGGGTAATTGACAAATATTAACACGTGTGGTCCCGTTTTACCAACGATAGAGGGCAGATAAAGGCCGCTTAAGATGGTGTGGTTATTGTTCCGTTATTATTGTCATAAAGGGGAAAAAAGATCTGACGGATGGCCACTAAGAAAATCAGTCTCTACGTGTTAAGTGATAGAAAATCGCTGTGCTTCTTTTAGGTATTGTGATGCACGTCACAAACGGACACGTCTCTGAGTCGGACAGCATCTCTACAAAAACACTCAGAGGGGCACCGCGTTAATGGCTAAATTATATTGTCGAGAATACTTAGCTGTGGTTAGAAAAAGTAACATTATTGTCGTATCCAGCTAAGTCATAAGATCACAAAGGATGTGGACCAAATACACAAAGTGCCACGATAAAATTATTCGGGAACGTATAGATATCTCAAAGTTCTGAGGATAGACTCAACTACAAATGTCACCAAGTTAAGGATCTGGGTGTCGCTAAAATACGGTCAAGTAAAACGACCGAAATGCTACAAGTGATGCTCGTTTGCATATACAAGAAACGCCTTCGCTAGGTCAAATCAGGAAGCTAAAATTAGCTAGAAGGAAACCATAAAAAGCAGGGGAATAAAGGCTAGGCACCGGGAAGCGTAAAGCGATGTACAACGAACAGCGACGGCGCCAAGCAGTTTTTCGGAAAGCGTATTGCTAGGCGAATAGGGCGCGAAAGTGGCGAAGCGAAGTGTTCCCTCGATCTAACAGCGTGCCCGAAACTAGACAACGCCGAAGCTCTCTCAAAAGCCGGAGCGCGGACTGGGTCGTCCCGACTCACGGGGACGCAGTCGATTCGCGCAGGTTGCAAAGACACACTTCTCCGCGACGAAGAAGCGACGCTTGAAGGCGATGATGTTGGCAAAAGGTCATGCAGAGCTCCCAGCCGATTCATTGCCCGAAGAGCCCCCACGTTTCGAGAGGAAACTCACTCAGCGTTTGCGGGGCCCGTCTCTCGGCTTCAGCGGCGGTACGGCGGCTAGGACAGTAGCGACGCGATAGAAGCCACGGTAATGCCGAGAGGTTGAACGAAAGTCGAGCTCGTTGCAGTAGGAGACCGCGAGTTCTAGACGCCGACGACGTGATGAAATCAGCGTGTGCGCACTGAAACACGCGCGGGCACGGACACAACGAACTTCGGCGAACACGTTTGCCGAACGAAGAAGACCTGGAGACGAGGATGTGGACGAATCTTCAGAAGACACAGCACGAAGCATTCGAGCAGGTAGTTGTGCCGCGGGGAGGGGGGAACGTCGGCGATTACGGCAACTTTGGGTATTGCGTGGGGCGTTCCGTCAAATCTTTGGAAGGCTTGTGCGAGGCGATTCAGATCAGTAGCCGCTGTGGCATGGTCCTCTTCGTGGCTTGCAGAGTGCAGGCGAATCAAAGAAGCACAGAAAGGGGGGTGTCGAGATCAACACGGAGTGACACACGGCTGAAGATGCACACAAACAACAGGGACACTTGATGGAACAAACGGACGAAGCGGTCGGTGATGGGCGTGGGATGGGCGACGTCGAAGTTGCAGGAGTTGTCACACACTTGGTCGTCTTGGTCGGCGAAAAGCAGCGAAGGGAGGCGGCGGTGAAGAGCGGGGGTCGAAGCCTTTGACGTCTGGGTACGGAGCAGTTTCTTTTTTTTTGTTTTCTTGGTTTAGTTGCTGCTGACGTTTGTAAGGTACTACGAGAAAGGCGCGGAACTTTTTTTTTCCTCCGAGAGAAAGGAAAAAAAAGTCTTGTTACATGTGTGGTGATGAGTTGAAGAAGGTTGTTTCGGGACCGGGCGCTCCGAACGCCGGCGGCGCCAGTGGCCCCAACTCAGGTGCGGACTCCGTGGATTATCCCTCGGAGAGAGAGAGGAGAAAAGAGAAAGAAAACCTCCTCTCCTCGTGCAGCCCTCTCCCTGAAGGCAGCCGCCACGCTGCACTCCTCTTTTCGAGGCCCGCTCTATCGTTCGCTTCTCTCAAGAAGGAGCAGCATTACTCCCCTTTCTCTTTGCCTCTACTCCCGTCTTCTCGGCCACCGGAGCTCACTCACCCGCTCCCGCCCTTTTTTTACTCCCTCATCGCCGAGCGTTTCGCGCCAAGCGGCCGCTACGCGGCGCTCCGATCGGCCTACTAAGGCCACGTGACATCACTGCCTTCCAATCGGGGATGGCCGTTTTGCGCGCGGTTTCTCTCTTCCTTTCTCCCGCCTCCTTTTTCTTCAAACCTTCGCTCGTTCGTGACTTTGTTTTCTTTTCCCTTTTTGTTCGATCTCTTTCTCTGCTTGCGCCATCTGATGGCAGAGTTCTCAACGATGCCGTCGCGTGTTTCCGCGCCGTTTTCCGATGCTTTCTTGGCGTCGTGTTGGCCGTCTGCCTCCCTTCCTTTTTTTTTTTCGTCGGTGTCGGTCAGGCTCGATATGTAAACTTGTGCAGGCGACTGAGTCAACAAACATTGCACATACGCTCCTGTTCTGTTATTGAAGGCAGGGGTGTCTTTTTGCCGGTACACTCCATGCGTATAGAAGACGTGCGTAAAACAGGTACAAAAGCAACTGTAAACGTGAAAACTGGGCGGCTGTTGCTAGATGTTTCTTTTTTTTCTTGCGTAAAGTTATCTCTTTTCGTACGAAGGTTCTTGCTTTTTTTCTTTCTCTGCGTGTATTTTTGTATCCGATCCTGGGTGCTATTTTTGGTCTAAAAAGCTACAGAGGTGTGTGTACCGCATTGTTGATGTACAGGCTTCTGCGTCCGCCATGCGGGGGACTAGCGTACGAAAACAAACACAAAGAAAAGAAGCGTGGTTGTAGGAAAACGTATCGTACCCACGCGTAAGTGAAGCATTCTGCAATTTCAAAGGGATAATATTGGCCCAGGGTGAACATAAGTTTATGTTATTCCTGGGATTCACACAGCGGCATTCTCGATATTACTTTTTATATTAACGAACATGTCTGCGGCAATCCGCGATCTAAGCTTTTCCTATTGTGAAACATATATTGTACCAATATTGTAACATACTAATATTGTAACATACCAATATTGCACCAATATTGCCCCAACATACCAATATTGTACCAATATTGTATAATATTGTAGCAATATTATAACGCTGACGCATATGGTCTAGAGGAAACTACTAATTGAATGAGAACATCAGAGATACGTGCGACTAAGCTTGGGCTTTTGCCGGTAAAAGCACCAATTCATAACAACCTCTTCATTATAGGTAGTAAAAATGCATTTCGAGTCAGATTTTCCCGCGTAGTTGCAATATTAAGCGGAAGCACTGCGAGAACATACGATCGCCAGCAATTCCATTAAAGATAGGCAAGGTTCTTCTGCAATTAAAAGGAGCAGTACAGTTTCCTATTAAAAGTAGTGAAGGATGGTTCAGGTGTGATAAAACTATGGTGGAATATTCACAGAGTCTAAATTCACTTCTGTTGCAAGTATTTCATGTTATCTAGTGAAAGTATTGCGCAAGTTGTTTTTGCTTTAATGAATTAATTACTATTCGCCACATGGCGGGGGTCTTTCATTGCGGCGTCCCCACATTCAGGAAGCTGGGATGCTTCTACTTGCTTTCAACATGAAATAAATGCAGGTTTTCGCTTTCCCCTTTTGTAGGCTATATGTCCCCCGTTTTTACTCCGTGAATCACACAAAAAACACAGTTGAAAAAAAAAGATTATTTTTTGCGTTACGTGATTAAGAATATTGGAGCCTTTCCCCTAGCGGCATAATGGGGCAAGTGAAGCTAGGCATATGCTTTCTTTCTTTCTTCCTTTCTTTGGTAGCAACTCCGAGGGATTCATATGGCCCGGCTATGTTCGTATAAGTTGAATCACTCCTTGCTGCTACATAAGCTAAACACGTTAAATATCAACCCGCAAGTGCTTCATCGGATCTGTTAATTTCTCTCGCGCCGTGCTCAATATGTCACAGCTCATGGCTTCGACTCCCCATTGACTCCACTCGGTTCCGGCTTACCTGAAGGGTCAATCCTAAGACCCATTTTATTTTTCATATGTCAATGACTTACCCGCTAACGTTATTTCCTAGTCTTGTTTAATCGCAGACGACACTGTCATTTAACGGAATATAACCAACGATTAAGACGTAACATCGCTTCAGCAGGATCTAGATATAGCAACAGAGTGGTGCCTCAAATGGGACATGGTGTTAAAGGGCAATTCAGGCAACTTTTCAGTGTCCACTGATCTCAATAAAATTTTCAGTATATATTCTCCTCGGTACTCTATGCCAAGTCAGGCGGATGTAGGTCATTTAGCTTTCCTGTAAATGAATTTTAAGATATTTTAGCGGATTTTCACGCAGGTCACTCAGTGTTTTTGACGTCATCAGCTCCGCGCTGCCTACCCAAGCCAGCGGGCCTTCGAAAGCAATGCGGCGATACCTCAGAGCTGAAATCATCGCTGTCAACATCAGAAAAGCTGTCATAACTCAATATATGGTCGGATGACCTCGCCACTGGCATTTCATTGGCGCCAGTTCCATATTTCTGGCGATGGGAAAGTTGTGACGTCACCGCACACGCTGCAAGAAGCATCTACCCGTTTCGATTTCGGTTTAAAGACAACTTTCAGTTACTCATTTAAAATTATTGGTGTGTTTGTGAGCAAACTGAAACACCCTGGCGGTTACAGGACTGTCACTACCATTGGAAAACATAGATATCAGAACATGGTGAAAAAATCGCCGGAGTGGCCCTTTGAATGTTTCAAAATGCAAAAGCACATGAATAACTAGGCGTGATGTCATCTCTCCATCATACTTTCTTAACAACAATTCTCTGGAAGTCAGAGTTTCATATCGCTACCTCGGTGTTCACATATGTGGTGACTTACCGTGCAAACATCATGCCTATTTTTTAATAGCTAGAGTGAACCAAACCTTAGGGCACGATGTTAATAGTTATACCACCGTGCCTCAGGCTATTTAAAAAGAAGCTTCTATCTTGCCCCATCGTTACTAAAACCGTCACTGTATACTACCTACGTTCGACCTCAGCTAAAGTACGCCTCGTCTGCATGGGACTCACATAACACTATCTTGACATAGGACACTGAGGCAATGCACAATGGTGCTGTTCGCTTCAATTCAGCCAACTACAATCGCAATGCCAGTATCACAGTAATAAAAGCTGCGCTTAATCCTCCTTGCTTAGCCAGCCGTAGAAAGCAGGCACGTTATTTCTCTTTTTCACAAAACATATCACCTCAGTCCCGCTCTTCGATCTATGTTTGCACTATCAGCACTAATTCGCTCACATCGGCTTGATCATCCCCATGAAGTTAGCATACCATACTTCACAACTATAGCAGGCTCGCAGCCATATATCCGCAGAACAGCAAGGGACCGGAATCGCTTGTTTGCCTTCATAACGGATGTGAGTAATCCAAGTGCTTTTGCGAATGGCCTGTCAATCCTACTCTAGTATTGTCCATTTGTTTCTCGTATGTGCTTTATTTTACTTCGCATAGAAGTGTGTAAATATGCTGTGTAATGTGCTGCTCTTTCTGTTACCTTAGCTATTTCTATGTTCTCTTTTTCTATGTACGCCCCTTCCCTCTTTAATGTATTTATATCCTGAGAGTACTGAAAGTAAATAAATAAATAAGTAAATAAATAAATAAATAAATAAATAAATAAATAAATAAATAAATAAATAAATACACATCTTATGCAGCTGACGAGCGTGCACTGATGAGCACGCGTTGTGGGCGTGCGTCCTGCGTCTACTCCTTTTCTTTAATATAAAACCCCGCTTGAAAGCGCATCTATGACAAGCCGACAGAGTGGTAAAAAACATGGTTACAAGGAAAAGGCACGTTTATTTATTCAGTTGACTGTCGTCTCAGCGACGTCCCGGTGACAATGGAAGAATGCTTTTTTTTTTTCTGCGAAGACGCAGTTCTTTTCTCGGGCACCCTGTAACACACACCAAAGATTTCGCCATTGATTCCCACACGATTCGTTACATTTGGCCCACGTCTGTGTCTGAAGGGTTTTTTGACATTCTTTTTGTTCTCACAAGAATTCATAGTGTGTGAAATACGTGTATGCGAAATTGTAACTGAGAAGCAACTACCACTTAATTTTTACATGTACTGTGAATGACGGGTTATCTGATGGTCATCTGATGGACCGGGGCCTAAATGAAGCATGAATTTTCAGGCTCAGTCTCGTTGAAGTTGGCCATAGCTTCCTGTGAGGATGCATTCGAAGACAGCCTTTCCAGAGTAACTTATGCCGAATGCATACAAAACGAGCTCACGGCAGCAGCAACTGCGGCAAGGAGTCTACAACACAAAGAGGAGCATAGACGGGGAAGTTGAGCATCATGTCTTGTCCGCATCACAAGGCGCGTTCGCTGAATAGTGCAACACGATTTCTGCATAACACATCGTGTTCTGCTTCCTTCACCACGGTATTCGAAAGGATATACGGCTTTCTGACGCGTGGCAAGGACTTCAAGCGATGCCGACTTGCATCAGTTTCGAGGCGAATTACGTTTGATCTCTGTCTGTGGAGCGTGGCGTTTGGTCGAGACATCATGTGATTTCTAGGCACGCATCACGATTTGCACCTTACGTCTTTGATATCACTTGAAAAATGGAAATTTGTGCTAGTAGCGCAGTTGTGTTTCGTACGATAACGCGGGCTATCTCTCTCGACATTTATTTGGGTGTACTCGAATAAGAGACGAACTGCGCCACTGACAGAAGCATAGAAGTAGATCACGCTGACGCTGCTTTTCTTTCCCCCTATCATACGTGCACGAAATACGTTGGAGGTAGGTGCCTTTTTTTCTGTTTTTACCTCTCTCTTGCAAAGCCAGCGCAGTGAGGCTTTCTTTCTATACACTGCGCATTTAATCAGCGCCACGCGCATTTCCTGCATACGGGCGCCGTATCGATCTTGTCTGCACACGCGCGTCTTGTCTGAAGTAGCGACTCCAAGTGGGCGACATTTCCATAATACCTGCCCTAATCCGACGCTTGCCAATAGCAGGCCGGTAGGCCCCCACAATCTGCATGGCGGATATGTCCGTCGCAAGGTTTCCACATTCTGATTACTTCTACGACCTCGTGCGACGTTCGTATTATACGGAATTTGGCTTTTTACTGTAAGGAGGCAGTAAGATGCAGAATCCCAAAAGTAAGGAAAGTGAAAAAAAGAATTGTAATCCCGCCTGTCCCGCGCTGACCCCCCCCCCCCCAAAAAAAAATTAACAAAATAAATAAATAAATAAATCTCACGTTGCTTAATTCCTCTCCGTCGGCGTCAGGGCAGCGCGTCTTTTTTTTTTTTTCTGGGCTCGCACAGCTGCGCTCCCAACGACTTATAGCCTGTATCAGGAGTTCCGTGCAGCAGAGCCAAGGCTACGGAGCCATCGAGCGCAGAATTCTTCCGAAGCGAGACGAAATGCCATTGTTCCGATACGCACACCCCGCTTCATCTTCCTCCTTTCTGGGGTGCAGCTGACACTGCAGCGCCCGCCATTGGTAGGTGACAAGCCGCGGAAGGACCCTTTTAACATGTGTTCGCCCTCCGGATTGGTCGAAGAGGTCTGTAGCTTCCACAGTGCTGCACGGAACTTCTGAAACAGACTATAGCAGTACCGCCGCACACGCCAGGAGCAGTCAGCGGGAGAGGAACATGGTACAAGACAGTGATCGCCACCGGTAAGTGAGAGAGAGGACAGCTAAACAGCTCCCATGCTACGTAACCTGGGAAAGTGCGTAGCACGCGCAAACCAGCGGCTCTCGGTGTGGGCCGGAGGAGAAACGTGGCAGGAGAAATCGCATGCTCGGCAAGGCGGTGGCGCTCTCTATGGCGCGTCGCGGATATCGGCCGGAAGCAGGAGCACGCGACAGGAGCAGGCGGTCGTCGATGATGCGAGGTCCTAAAGCGCTGCGCACTTTAAAGCATTTTTAATCACTAAATCAACCTGCTGCCGTTGTCGTCTTACTTTCGTTTCTTAATAATTTACCCCTGCTTTTTTCTATTTCTTACCCATCTCCTTTATACCCATCTGCTCTTTTCTCCTACTTAACTCTCCGCTTTCCTCTTCAGCGTGTTGTACCTTGCTGGTGCCGGCTAGGCATCCTCTTCCCAGCCTTCTCACATAAGTACACTCCAACCAGGACAAGACTGACAAGTCGGACAAACAATTAACGGGGAGAGACAATAAGAGGCCTAATTAACGATGACGCATTTCTCATGTACCCCTCCTGTATGCCGACAGTTTTCGGATGTCCCTGCCGCTTTAGTGTAGGGAGCACAGTGTTTTATTTCTGCGTACGAAGTCATTGGTTCCAGCTACCTGCTGCGGCTGAAGAAAAGAAAAAAAGAAGCTTGTTTCTGTCTAGGTGCCCACTGTAATGAATGCGTGTGCTCTAAACAAAGGGGGGTTGAGAGGGGTTTTATTCACGGTTTGAATGAGACTGGCCAACGAAGCTGTGGTACTATATGTTCCAAGAGAAAATTGTGAAGCAGCGTTGCTTCAATAGCAATGCATTTAGATGAAAAGCAAAAAAAATATTTTTCTTTGTAGTGACACCGATAATTCCTTAGTGATGATTTCCCGTGTCGAGTCTCCCTAGGAGGGCCCTCCTCTTACACATGAAAGTGTAGCGGCATAACTCCCTGATTCTTGTCTGATTCTTGTGGTAGGCTTGACTCGTTCTTGCTTTGTTCAAACGTGTCTTATCGTCTTTAATGTGGGTTTCCTACTTGTGTGTTCTTTTGGGTAAACAAATCAATGATTGTATTGAGGCTGCGTAAAGGTGACATTGGCGTATGAATGGGCGATTTCTGATATTAGCAGACAGTATAGCAGTCGATTCAAACAGTTCTACGGAAGAAAATACGGTAGACTCTTGCCTTGGACATCAGGTTATATTGTCTGTGGATGCACATCAAGAAATTCCTAGGTCCGAGCCATATGCATACATTGTTTTCGCGGCTAGTCTGGCGGACCTCAATATCTTCAAGTTGGGCCCACATTTTATAGATTTGTCGATTTTCGTCGCCCCACATTTTGTCGTAAGTGAACAAGGGTCACATCTGGAAAACTGGAGAATCAATATCATAGGAAGTATTCAGCTTATGATAGCAACATTCGCCACAGACATGAATAAAATGTTGACCGGATGAGACTGTTCCATTATGAAGTAGCTCATGGCTGCGACGATGCGATGAATATATATACGCCTTACCATGAATGCGCATGAAACTGGGCCAGTGTGAATGCCTCGTTGTCATGAAATTCTAAGCACAATGCGTGAATGTCACAGCCAGGCGTCAGGCCTCACCGAGGTTCACGGTAACTGGCTACTGTACGAACAGCGAAACACTGCTACAACACCAGCACATCAACTCAATTAGGAGGTTACCAATGGAATGTAGTACAACTTACGACATCAAGCTATAAGTTATTAATTTATTACCATCTGTTCTCGAAACCTTCCTTGATGTAACCCGACGTTCCCCAGGAAGACACCTAACAAGTGGCAGCCAATTACCACCGAAACACGCGATAAATCGGGACGTATACGTCCCTCCTTTTTTTCCAATACCATCCAGAAATGTAGCGCGTACCTCGCCGCCTTCATTATTTGCCACTTGGGAATCGCATAAGCCCAGCACCAATCAGCAGCAAAGCAGAACGCAGGACTCATGTTATCCGCGCGAGGAACCGAATCGAGGCGGCGCGCACATATTTCCATCGCCACGCAGTTCTGTCACCCCGGGAGAGTCGATTGCAGCGGTACATAGACACTCAATTCGAGCCCAGATGCGATGCTGTCGCACAGGCCTGGCTCTACTCTGCTAAGTGCTAAGTGAAGGCATTCCGGCGTTGCCCTGGGTAACGTCACGTTAATCGAAGTGTCCCTCTTTTTTTTTTTCTCTCGCTCGATCTTCATGTGTGTGCCCGCTTTCACTGTCACGAGTTCGTCGTACTTCCTTTTGTTTCCGCTTTGTTTCCTTTCGTTCCCCTATTGTTTCCTTTTGATGCCTCTTTGTTTCCGCACTAACGCTATCCTTCATTTCTGAACGGAAGATGAAGCGACGGGGGGGGGGGGGGGGGAGAGTGCGAGAACAGGTGCTGTGTTGGAACGAAACACTTGTCGTGCCACTTGCCAATCGAATTATACCCGCGCGGTGGACGTTTCCTCATTTTTTCCCCTTTCCCACTTCCGCCAGTACTGCCCGTTTTCAGCCCACTCACTTCCGCCCCCTGGAGGAAAGCTTCGCCCCCGTACGTCGCGCCTAGAGACCTCGCACGTCGCTGATCTGAAACTGTTTGAAACAGGCCCAGGTGTGCCGAAAGAAAAGAGGACACTTCTTCACTGGGAAGCAGGCCGTGAAGCACTGTTGGAGTTTGAGTTTGTTTCACCACAATCGCTTACATTGTGCACATTTTTTAAAAAGTAATACATGAAACAAAGAGTGTGTCGGGGGGTACGCAGACAGAAAAAAAATAGAGCTCTGCTTTAAACACCGCCTAACTGGCCTGCCATCACATCACAAGAACCCAGGAGAGCGCACAGGAAGAGTGGCTAGGACTAGAAGCTTTCGGAGCGAAGTGAAGAAATAAAGTTGACTTCCCCGAGACGCTTCACTGTTCTCGGTCGAAGATTCTAGCCTCGCCTCTTTCTTCTTTACTTTTCCTGTTTTGATGCGAAATTGCTAGACGAAGACGAAATGTGGTTTCTTTTTTTTTTTTAAGTGTTGCGACATTCCTGCTACTCTTACGCTACGGTGAACCGAATTTCATAAGCGGTTTGCCCTTAAAACGAAACGAATCCTGGTAGTACGCTAAACCGCTTTCTTCCTGGTGCTCGTGTCTTCACTTTGTATACGTTCGACGTGCTAGCTTTTAAAGAACACGCGTACGCAGCGTACATTGAAGAGAATCCTTTGTGAAGATTTGACGTGAATGTTAGATGTGTGCTGGAAATTTGTTCTCGAGCAAGGAGCAGTTAGAAATCATAATTTTATGAGCAAAAGCTGTGCCCATTATGATTTGAAGGAGCTCATAAACTCGCGCAATGCATATCTAGACGCCAGCGACGTTTGAGTTTGTCGAGAAGAGAGAGTGTGTTTGAAAGGGGCGTATGGAGAGAAGTATAATGCACATTGCCATTCACTATAATTACGTCTTGTTCTTGAATATGAAAGTAGCTCTCCAAGTGGTATAGTCGCCCATATTTTTTTAAAACCTGAACGCGCGAGCGTGCACCGCCTAGTTTACAAGCGCCGCACAATGGAGCGCAGTGACGAAATAAAGGAGAATGCACCCGTACACGCGGTGATCAGACAGGTGCAGCTTTCGACTGACAGGCTGTTATGCGAGACAGACCCAAGTCCACTTGCATTTTCTGTATGTTATCGCGTTTTGTTGATGGCAGCGTTCAGGAAGGGAAGAAAAAAAGAAATGGGTTATTAATAATGGCGCTCAGAAGAAGCTGCGGTGGTGTCCGGTTCCTGGAACAGCCTCGCAGAAGACAGCGGACCAGGACTGCTCACAGCACGCACTCACGCATTCTCCTGCATATCGACGCTGCGCTCCGTACTGTGGCGCTTATCAACTCGGCGATCAATGGGCGACTGTACATGGTGATTGTCACGAATTCTGTTGCATTACAAGAAGGTATTGGGGACGATATTACTTGTAGACGAAATCTAAGCGAGGAGAAATGTAACGAATCATGCAAGTTTAAGCCACTGAGAAGTCAAGAACAAAGACTCGCGGCAGCGAACGCTTTGGTAAAGGCACTTGTATTTGTCGGAGCAGCCCGGAAGTAGGCAAGCCCCACTATACAGTGGTCTAGAGGTTATGACACTAGAGCGCCGTATAGTGTCATAGCCACTGCCGGGGTCATAGCCACTAGACCACCGGGGTCATAGCCACTAGGGGGTGGGGGTCTGGTTTCCCAGCATCCAGACCCCCCCTCCCCGGCCCAGCATGAGCCTGATGGCCAGGCTGGGCCAAAGAGGGGTGATTTCTAGATTCTCCTCTGCAATTTTGTCAAGCGGCATCTGTGCCACAAATTTCTTAAATGGACGTAACTCTGGAGAGACATCCAGCCGCTCTGCTCAGACCGCTCGGGCAGCAAATCATACACAGCACTTGCTTATAGACTGTACATCTGCCTACATTGAAGAGTCTGCTGCGAAGGCCGCGACTTCTCGGACTGGCCCGTTCACTTTAAATCGTGCTTGACGTTTCTTCACCAGCACGCAGGCTAATGACTTGCGTAGACTTGTGTCCGTAGTCTGCGGGAAACAATCGTGTTTCCCAGAAAGAGGACCCCGGCAATCTCGCTGGAGCGAGATGGCTCGAGCTCTCGCTTGGTTCACTGCCAGTTAATGCCGGTAGAAAAGGAAGATAGAGAGACAATGCAGGAAGGCAGGCAAGCTAACTAATAAGAACAGGTGAACTATACATAGGCTCCTGTGAATGGGTAGCATGAAGAAACGGCTAAATGAGTTCCACGGAAGTTTGCACAAGGGGGGAGCAATGATTTCTTGAGAGCACAACCTACGTTCGACATGGCTGCTGCGGACGCTCAACAGCAGGCGAGCAACCGAGTTCTGTGAAATGGCTTGCCCAAGTTAATCCCGGAATCGCACTACGCTTTCGTCAGAGTCCTACCTCAGCATAACAGTTCGCAGAGAAGATTGCACCACTAGGCTCATATGGACACATCTGTGTGGCTAGCAGCAAGGCTTAGCGAACAGCGAAAGCAACTTAGCCATCTTGGAGTCAACAACGGCTGTCAATTCGCCAACGCTGGCTAAGACTAGCTAAAAATTACCCATCGCCTACACAGGAATAGCCCTGGCACAGCAAGCATGATAGGCAGACTGCTAAATCATTGCATATAGAGTGAATGAAGACAACATTAAGTTTAAAGAAAGGTAGCAGGACATCTTGATCAATAAAATATTTCCCAGTAGTTTAGCAAACAACACCCCACGTTGAACGAAATTAGCCGAGATTCATCATTAACATCATCATTAGCTTATTTTAATTTCACTGCAGCACGGAGGACTCTCCCAGTGATCTCCGATTCGCCTTGCCCTGGCTGAGTTCATTCTACTTTTGCCTGCAAATTTCTTAATTGCATCGCCTCATCTAACCTTTTTCCTGCCTCTTCTGCGTTTCAATCGTTTGGCATCCATTGTGATTTTGATTGTGCAACGATTATCTGTTCGCATTACATGTCCAGCACATGTCCACTTTTTTCCTACTAGTCAAACCATAATTAGGCCAACAGCTGCCCTAGTTCACGGGAGAGAGTGAGTGCCCCCTTCCTGGACTTTGGTACGGGATTACAGGGATGACATAATTGCCTCGGCAGCTTTTTTTTTTTCTTGAAGGGAAAGGGAGTTCAAGCGTATTTAATATTTCCCAGAGCCCAGGGGGCCCAGGAAGCCTTCTGTGAAAAGGTGTACAGCAGAAAACAATTCTCAGGCAAGTCATAAGATAGAGAGTAAATGAAGATGATCTCCGTGTTATGGCACCTGGCATGGCTCGCATACATCAGAGAAAATTTATCCAGTTTTGGCGGATTTTAGTTGTCCAGCAAACCTCAGCCCAAAGTAGCCAACCAGTGCTACAGCCGCGTAACTTGGTCATGTCACGAGGTCATTCATAGAATGCACTAGCATGGGAAACGGCCCATTCATGTTGTTATAAATTGTGCATCATCTCAGAACTCGGATAATTGTTGAAAATTCGGATAAAAGTCTCGGAGGAGGACATCGTGGAGAAAAAATTCGCCGCCTCCCCTTCCTGTGAGCGTGAATGTCCAGCGAAGCTGTATCAAACACTATAGATGCAGATTATGCGGTTTGCACTTCGAAAAAGGGCATCGAATGACGCAAGACGGCTCTTTCGAAACCAGCTGAAGCCTAATTTCTACAGGTAACACGTGGCGGGGTGTTCCCACAGTTCGCATGTGCCTTATGATCCATCATGCGGTTTTGATCCTTCTATTGTGGTTTTCTTATTTGTGGTTTTAGGCTCCACAAAAGTGGCAGAAGGTTTCTTAATATAGTCTGCTTGGTCCTGTCGTGTAAGCTGCAAATATGTTTATGTTCTTTCAAACCACAACACTATAGGTTCCACAACTAACACATCAGGTATTATCAAAAACGCCTAGCTTCCGGAAAATTATTGGCGAATACTGAGCTAGATGCTGTACGCCGGATTACAAAGAAAGATATGCCGCTTGTCTTGAATTGTTAACCTGGCATTGTGCGCCTACGCCACAAAATATTCCAACCATTGAGAGCTACAGAGCTCTGCCGTAAAAGCTCAGACTATTGAGTGCAGCCAGTCCGCCGTGGCGCCTGCGATTTGAACACAAGGGCAACTAGTGTCCAGCCGACGGTGGAACAACAACGAACTTAGAAAGCTTAAAAGGACAGAAAGTTGAGCAAGTTAGTAAGGATCCATAGTCAAAAGAAGAAGGCGTGCAAGACACTGACACAGGGAGAGAAGTGAACAACACGAACGCCGACTAACAACTGATGCAGAGCACAGAGGCGAAAAAGAAAGAAGACAAACAGCTTATCTTCCCCCGTGCCCGGTACAGTGCGTCTAAACTGGTGGTCCACAGGTTCGACTCCCTGATGAATCATTCCGCAGATCTAACGCCAAATTCAGAGTAACTATTTTAGTGTTCGAGGTATGGATCAAGGGCTCGTTTCTTCTATAGACCAAACCTAATGAATCCATCAGAAAAGCCATCAAAGAATCCTTCAGAGAAGCCAAGGAAGGCAAAGGAAAATTGATTGCAGCATTTAACTATAGTGTAGTTTTGACGACTTCAATGGAAAGGAAATAAGGTGTCCCAAAAAACACATCTGCCGTCGGTGGGGACGGAACCTACCGAAACACCACGTGACCAGAATCAACAATATTGCTGCTTTCAGTTCGAGACCGCTGATTCTTGGTAACATTTATTATGTGCTAAAGCGACGGTACCGAGGGAAGGACATTTTGGCAGTTAATTTCGCCTCAGACATAGCGTCTTGGGACGCGCCGTCACCACGGCAGGTGAGTTTCTTCGTGCGCTTCAATTCCTTTCCTTTTTATGCAATAAATACCATACTATACGGCTAAAGACTTCAAATAATTTTTCCTATGTGTTCCTTGGCTTCATCACCTGTTGGAATCATTATTCGTTGCGCATCTTTCTGCTGACATGAAGTTCGCAGTCCCTTACCCATGCTTGGGCAGCATCAGTCGAAGCCGGCCGACATTAACCCCGATCTAGGTAAAGGTAGCTGCTTATCACTGCTTATCAGTGCCTGCAGCACGCGAGTAACTGCGGTAGAACGAGCTCTTTTCGCCGTTCTCACTTCATTGTGTCTTTTTTTTTTCGCTTCGTTATTGAAATCGATTGACCTATCGCCGGCAGCTTGAGATGAAAGGATTACGGTGGCATGTCACTGACCTCAACAGACTCGGACAGGCCTCCTATACGGTTTCAGACTTTTAATCCCGGCATAATCCGGATGTATTTTGCATACTCCAGAGGCGTGCGCTCCTCCTGATAATCCTGTTCTAAGGAACGTCTTTGTTGGAATACGCTCAGCGATGTTGAGTTTCGCAGGTAGCTCGTTTGCGCAACGATCGACGTCGAAGAGGGGTATGTCCTAATTAGCCATACTTCTACAGCTACAAGGAGGGCGAGTGCATTTGACTTGTGGGTCTTGAAGCAAAGCTTTCACAGTCGCCTAAAGAAATTTCGCCACGCGATGTTTCCTAGATTATTAATACTTCTAATAACATGGTTGTAAACAGATGGCACCAAAAGAGAGAAGGAAGGAAGGAAATAGTAGACAGAGGGAAAGGCAGGAAGGCTAACCAGTGAAGCTCAACCGATATAGATTGAAAGTTAAGAAGACACAAGGAGGGTCCTCGAAGTGAGAGCGCCCACTCCACTTCGGCATCACTTAGACAAGACGCAGAAGGGCCTCAAGGAAGCATTCCTTCAAGAAAAACAACGGCTCCTTTGGAGGAATGACCTATGCTTCCTAGTTGTTCCGTTTCCAATAGACAGAAATATAATAACTGCTTGGATTCTACTTAAGAAAACCACGACGCGATTCCAGGCCACACACTAGTGGAGGTCTAGGTAAATTTCAACCGCCTGGTGCTCCCGGCTTTTCGGTGGAAACAGAATGTTGAGGACAGCGTACGTGCGATGTCATTGCACGTTTAAAAGCCCTAGGTGGAGGAATTTTCCGGATGCTTCAACGACATCTCTCTAAGCACATCGTGGTTTTGGTACGAAAAACCCCAGTGATTTTATTAGCCTTGATTGCGCACCGATAACGCAGAGTGCACGGCCCTCAGGCATTTTTACCTACTTCTAAATTGTGACCGCTGCGGCCGGACTCGAACTAGCATCCTTCAGCTCAGAAGCCAGACACAGTGTTGCCAGCTTGCATTGGTTGCACCGAAACCACAGCGCAACCAAATGTAACGCGATGGCTCAGGTATGAATATTTCTTTCAAAAACAAGTGATTGAGAGTCGGCGCTGCGAAAGCTTAGATACGACGAATGTTACTGGCTTCCTCGACAAAGTATGACAAGCGCAGTTTGACGAATGTCTTGCTTGTAGAATACCATGCTGTTGTGGGCGCTGAAAAGCCACACTTCCAAAATCCTTGAGTGAGAGCAGACAGTTTCGCTTCCTCGACACCATAGCGGTCTTGGCGCCTGGTGGCTGACCCGGACGACTATCGTTCAATTCCTGTCCGCGCGGTAGCCTTAAGGTGGACAGGAAATGCTAGAGTACCATGCACTGTGCGATGATGATTGATTGATTGATTTTTTGGGGGGTCTTACGTCACAAAACCACGATTGGATTATGAGAGACGCCGCTGTGGAGGGCTCCAGAAATTTCGACCACCCGGGGTTCTGGCAGATGACAGAATCCCAGGGGGCCCTTGTAGCCTTGTGCTTCAAAACGGGTGGATGCTAATTTTCCCTTTCACCTGGGGTTCTGTAACGCGCACTCACATCGCACAGTACACGGGCATCAACATTTCGCCTCCGTTGAAATGCAGCCGCTGCGGCCAGGATTCGAACCGGTGACCCTCGCATCAACAGCCGAGTGCCATAGCCACTAGACGGCCATGGCGGGGCAACTGTGCGATATCACCGAAGGGTTTAACGTAACGCAGATGGACGACAACCGCAGAGCCTTTTCATAATCCTACAGTGACTTTGATTTGGCCCCTAACACGCCAGCAGTTATTATTAATAATAAATCAGACAGTTTATCTGGCAGACTGACGCGAAGTTTACCGACCAGTACTCGAAATGCAAAGACGGAGGTCTGCATTGTATATATGTGTAGGCCACCGAAATCTTCTCTCGCTTGATCACTGAGTGGTTCTGCTAGAGATTTGCATAAACTGAAATGGCGCAATGCGACAACCTGGAATCGTTCCAGTCTTATGACCCTATAAAAAGGTCTACGTCAGCCTAAATGAGAGACATCTATTGTAAACGAAGTTGCAATAGCACATTATATGGATTTAAAACGCGAAGTTACGGTCCTGTTATGCGTGGAAGCCGCTTTATAGAACGCTACGGTACTTAAAGATACTGAAGCCGAGGCACGCATACACATAAGGAGGCTGCTGAAGTATGTGTAAAGCCAACGTGTGTCCCAACTATACCGCAAGCGAGCACAGCTTCCTTGAATCCTTTTCTTACTTGAAACTTGTAAAATCATGAGTGCTCTCAACAATCAAGTCAAGTTCACAACCAGATACGCAATTCCGGCAAAATGTCCAGCTTCAAACTTGTAAGACCACGACAACACTCTAAAAAGAAACCGCTTGGAACTCACAGTCAAGCGCATTCCTGAATAATAGCTCGATAAATTATTCCAGTCGCAAACATCTTAACAATATGAATTTTGGCATATGGGAATATGACACCGAGTTATTTTGAGCTGCCTACGGCGAGCTGCTAGCCATGAGAAAAAAATATAGCTGCATCATCTATTCTGAAGCAAGTACAGCGTAAAAGCGTAGCACCGCGTAAACTGAAATGCACGGCGCGTGTAACGCATTTGAAGCTTCCAAAACCCTCCAAAAAGAAGAACAAGAACGGGTCACATAGCGATTAAAAAAAAACCCAGCACGCTAACAAGCAGTGCCTTGTCAGCGCACTCATCGCATTTGTGCCGAATAAAAGTTGCTGTCGCAAGCGTCTAAGCGTCTCTAAGCAGTCTGTATGCGCATTCGCAACACACACACACACACACACACACACACACACACACACACACACGCACACACGCACACACTTGGAACACAGTACGAAAAGCAAAACACAAGCAGGCTTGCCCCCACGCTGGCGCGGCAACGCTCTCAGATGCCACTGCTCATTAAATGTGAACGCGCAAGCAAGCTGCAGTGTCGTGCACAGCAGGTCCCAGACACGTCGCTTATTTTACCTCTTGATTTTTTGCCGTTTGTGCCTCTCTTGTTTCGAAAGAGCAGTCTTCTTGGTTTGTTTTGTTTCAAGCGGTGCAGCAATAAACAGCGACGTCACTCATAAAGCATGCTTGCTGGGATGAAACTCTGCACGCCTATATATTAAATTATTTCTGTAAGTCTCTCCTGCATTACCGTATAGCCTGCGCGAGTGTCGTTTGGAAGCAAGAGCGATAACACGATTATGAGCAGGCGATACGAAACGCAGCGTTAACTTAGAACGCTTCAATTCTTCTCGCATCTTCCCTGCATCGTCGATGACAGCGTTAGTTCGTTACGTACGCAAAACGCAAGACAACGTCGCCGGAATATGAAAAAGTTCAAACAAACCATGTTCATGGTCAGAGAAAAATTACATCAAAGCATCACAAGATGTCTCAGCATCAACGCAGCGTGACGGGCGTGGGCACGTTTGTACATAACTGCGCTATAAAAGGCGACGTCTTCCACACTGGCGGCATATACGCAAGACTGCTTGCAGTCGATGTCAGACGCATGTGTCACTGGCACCGAAGACGGGAGTATACCGCAGTGAAAGGGGACGCAGAGAAGGAGAGAGGGCAGGGAGTCAATGCTACTGCGTCCAGGGCGGCCATGCAGGGATCAACGGCAAAAAGAACGTGCTCAGACTATGGGCTATGGGGGTTCGACGAACCATGTTAGCTAGCCCCTCGGAGTGCTCACACGCGATGGGCGAGAATGGCTCCAGAGGCGAGCTTCTGTGCGAAGTTCTTTCTGCACTATCTATCTATCTATCTATCTATCTATCTATCTATCTATCTATCTATCTATCTATCTATCTATCTATCTATCTATCTATCTATCTATCTATGTCTGTCTGTCTGTCTGTCTGTGCTCAAAAATACACTTGAAAAGTCCTGTTATTGAAGTGTAGTTATCAAGACAAGGGTATTGGCGAGCAGTGCCAATAAAATAGACCAGTCCCGAATTCTAAGGCCCGTATTCATAAAACTACTTTATCCTTAACGCTTGTTTCCCTTACCAACCCTGCGCCCTTATGCTTTGTGAAGAAATGAGTCCGTTATCTACAAACAAGCCTTATGATAGCATTTCGCACGGATTACATTTTAGTCGCCTTAACGCGCCTTACTGTTACAGGGACGATAAGGAAAACAAGCGATAAGGATAAGGTAGGCTTATCAATACGGGCCTGAGACGGTTCGTCCGCTTCGTTGAGCTCTGATAAGGAAGCATCGGCGACAACACGTTGACACCATCATGCGGTCGCAATGTTTCTGGAAAGCGTCGAGAAATTATGGCGTAGAGATTAGAGGAACGAAACTGACAGGACTGCTCCTGAAATACTGGAGGAAACACATGAATGTATTGTAGGAGAATAAGCTGGAGTTACGTTACTGGAAAGTAATAGTCACCAGCTATATTCTGGACCTTAATGCTGGCTGCAGTTTCGGTCAGATATTGAGGTCGCTGCATGGCTGGTTTGGGGGCCTAGCACGTTCTGAAGTTCCGCCATTTTGAGGTACTCACGATATTGACGATATTGCCGATTTAAAGTTTGACTGCTGAGTTCGGGCGGCGTTAGGAGGCGGGGTCGGGGAGGGGGGAGACGGGGAGGTAGCAGACATGAAGTCCATTGGCCCGTCCAGTTACCCTTTGCAATCAACACTTCCAATCTTCCCTGATACGAAGGGGTTCGCGATATATAACGCTTTCTCATGAACACTGACGTGACACGTCGTATGCACAAGATATTTCTCGCCACCAGTGGGCCGGTACTGGGATCATTCTCAAAACCAAAGCATCGCACTGACCTTGAAGCCACGGATGTGACCACGAAGTCGTAACTTCCGGACGTCTTGCGAAATGGTGCGGACCACATGTCCCATTGCGTCACTACACCTGGGGCGAGCCGGAACAGGTCGGGGCAACACCCACTCGAAAACAGCTTGGCACACATGCAAGTCCAACCGTTGCACTGGGCAGCAACCATTCGACGATTCCGATGTGTGCTCGTCACTACAATGCAGATGCGAATTTTTCCGTCCCAATCCTTTCTTGGCAGTCTGTTCGTGGAGTCCTCGGTTGCGTGTTTTCTGCAGTCTAATAAACGTGGTTTGTTTCCTTTTTTTTCACTTAGGTAAAGAAAAATAAGGCACGTGGTAGTTGAACTAGGAGATAGTTACGGACTGCAGGTGGTCGTCCGCTTACGATAATGTAACCAGAGACTGAAAAGTTGTTGTGACGTACTGCGGCTCGAAGAAAACAAGTCAGACGGGCGTCACTCGCAAAGTACGTAATATGTTGGAAACGTCTTGTGTAGCTGAGGATACTGCAACAAGCTAGGAGTATTAAGGAAGCATGAAAGCGCCGTCACTTTCAAACTGACCTGTACATCTGTTCCGCCTGCCGCCATGTAAAGAAAAATTAAGTCGATAGCCCTATTCCATGACATTTCAAACTTACGATGGACAAACCACGACTAGCTACAGAGGTCATTCACTGGTCTCCTTGGGCCAATATTCTAATCGGATGCAAAAAGAAGACTCACTGCGTTATAGCTTCGGTAGTACCATCATTGTTTTTTTTTTTCCTTTAATTGATTGACTCTCTCCGTAAACAGGTCGTAACTGCCTGCCGCCGTCTCCCGTAGCGGACTGAAAATATAGCCTCGACTATTCTAGAACACAGAACAGGGGACGACGTTCGATGACTCTGAAAGTGTCCTCTGAATCACGGCTGAGGGACGTGTTGTGTATAACAAGCGCCTTTATGGTTGTCCATCGTTCACGTATAGAGAAGGCACAAAGTGCCAGTCGTCTCGTCGCTTCGGAACCACTTGATGTCAGCTTCTCTTGACAGAGCAGACAACCTCTTTTTACAGGTTTTATAACCCTCTTCAAAAAGGGGTGTGACGTCACTCAAAAACGAGGAGCAAAGCACGAACCGCGCGGCTACTTGTTAGGCTTGTGCAATCTCACTATGGCTCACTTGGCGTGGCGTGGCTGTTGACACCCGAGAAAAAGAGAAAAAGAAAATACACGTCGATATATTAAAAGAAATTTGAGCGACGTAAAACAACAAAAACAAACTGTGGATTCAGTGCTAGAGGCGCTCTGTCGAGTGCTGAACGTTTCATTGACTTCTTACGATGGACCCCGCTGGCAGGTTGCAAGGTTCTGAATTTTTTTCGCTTCGGCGGGGTGTGTATATTCCGTGGATTTCTTCGCAACCTTTTGAGAGTCAGTTTAAGTCAGTCTTTCGCCGCTCTTTTAGAGAGTGTTAAAGGTCATTTGTCCGCTGCAGATGAATGGCCGAGGCTACAGTTGAGACAGGGAAACGCACTGTCGAGGTCAGTAACTTCCCAGCTTTCCCCGAAGAAGACCTCGTCCGTTTAAAACGCCGGGAAAAGAGGTTGCCAAATCTTCAGGTTCGCATGACCATAACGATGCAATCCTTATGAAAGAATGACAAGTTCTGTCCATGATGTCATACTTGCTTTCTCATTTTTTTTTATCAGACGCCTGGACGCTGACAGGACTTGCGTTTTCACAAAGAGGTTCGTTGACTCCTTACCACTTCGCGAAGCTAGGTTTTGTACCGTGACGCACGTAAATACTACGAATTGGCCCATATACTAAGCAAAAGTTATTCGTTGTGACACCTTCGGATTTTGCCGCAGTAAGGTGCTGCTGGCATGGGCATGTCATCGCACCTTTATAATCCGTATTATAATGCGTAATTGCACGATTGTGTCAGTATATCCGTGACACAACTGGATCCCGAAAGGTCTTTTGTAACTCAAAGCAACGAAAATATCTAGCACGCTGTTGTCAAGGAAGGAAACGGCAAGTACCTGTAGAACGTTTTACAACAGTCGTCTGACGCACTTCCGTTCATGCTCGTGCTGCAGAGCTTGTATTCATGTCGACCTTTCGCACTTTCTCTTCATGAGCTTGGATTTGTATGCCTGACCTCGGAGTTGCAGCTGTCAACGTCTTCGAGAATGCCTTTGCTTTTTTTTGCCCTTTAACTGCCTACCGCAGACTACGGAGACTCGTACGCTTGGTAAGTCATTGCACTGATGAAACGGGAACAGAATCGAGTTTTCCTGGAGTGAGTGGAAAAGCAGCAGAATCGCGCCTACCAGAAAAAAAAGACCCTCTTAGTATCTGTGCATATGTAGCGCGTCACCCATATGTTTCAATGAGTGACGTCATGAATACGTGACTGTGAGCGCCGCCGCGTTGTTTATTCGTGGGCGGTACAATCATACACCGCAGCCGGCTGACAAGTCTCGAACGCCCTATGACGTCATCCCAAAGCACTCTGTCGTCACGTAAGCGAGCTTCGCCGTCGCTAGCTTAAAAACAGAGTGAGTCTCTGAAGACAACTGCGGCGCATTGAATCCGTTTACGCGAGTAACGGCTGTGGCGTTGCAGATTTCGCGAGGCGAAAGGCTCTGGTCTAAGGAGCGTTAATAGCCTGGTGCAATAGCCTGGTGCCTTCGCTAAACCGGCGTAATTGACGTCAGGCTTCAAGGTGACGACCACTCGTAGACGTGTGATGCCTTGTCAAAAGGTTGGGGTCTCCAACGACGTATCCGCTTGGCGCGCTGCCGCAGCTGAATTGCTGATAGTGAAGCATCGACGACTCTGCAGGCTCAATGTTGTATGGTGTGGTAAACACCGTGGACGTCCACGTGATGAGCACCACTCTCTTGTCCAGGAAAAGTTGCGCACTAGTCCTCACTGTGGTCGCCGGCTTGGGAGACTGTTTTCATCGCTTATTCCTTAGAAATGGTAACAACGAGAATGTTCTTGCACTCACTAACTCAGTAGTGCCGCACACTGTAGTTAAGAGCTCCAGAGGTTGCCGCTTGGCGAGCGGCGTTCGCTTGTCCGGTCGACAATGACACGCGGCGTTGCACACCATGGGTCTGACATCTCTGGGCAGGAACTGTTCACTGGTCGAGTCGGCTTGCTTACCGCGGAAATAGAACGTAAGAAACTTGAAAGAAGCAGTACCTACTGTGATGACAACGACACTGTACCGTATACTAACGATCCCTCCTCGTCTTCGTACAGCGTTGCCCACAGCTGGGAGAAAGAAGCTCACTGAACACGCGTGCGTACGACACCTGCTGCTCGCGAGAAAAGAGCAGCATACTGATGGCCTTATTGTGTTTCACCCTCACCCCGCCGGCTCGGAAGCTGAGAGTACAGCAAGCCGCGGGTCCCGCGTCGGCCGCGCCAGCTGTATTTTTCGTGACAGCCGCGGCTGGATGATTTGTCTTTATATTTTTAAATATTTCTAGTCTTCCAAAGAAAGGAGAGAGGGAAAGCTGCTACTGCTGCAGCAGCGTGGACGCGCAAGTGTGCGAGCTAGCTTTAAGCTTAAGGAAAAAGAAAACTCGCAATGTTTGCCGTGAGGGGACGTCGCCTGCCGGCGGACAAGTGCATCTACAAGTAGAGGGAACAGCCGGGCTCCATAGAGGCTCAGATGTGCGCATCCGAGATGCCGAACAGATGGCGGCGCAAGCTGGCCGCTTGTCCTGGCTCATGTGTAAGCGATGTCGGGCGAAGGGAAGAGGAATCAGATTCAGAACAGCCGGGATTTTATTTGCAAAACACAGCAGCGGGAGTGCGTGTGCGTGTGCTTGAAAAGCGCTTTGTGGAGAAGGGATCCTTTCTCTTTCCGTAACGCGGTGGAAGGATCTCGTGCATACATTTCTTTCATGTTTCTTTTTCCTTTTTTTGCATGCTTGTTTACAGCCGGCAAGATGGTGCCGTTGACGTCTTCTTGAACGCATCTGTGTTTTGGAAGTCCCGGATGATGCGACGGAGCAGCAGGTGCGCCCGGTTATGGAGACCGTGTTTTGTTGTGAATGCGCGCGGGCTTTACCTATATATAGATGCTACGTTTGCAGGTGACTTTAGTTCGACGCTTCGCAGGCGCTCGGCTTGCGTCGTTATATTTCCTTTTAGCTTGTATCGTTTGTTCAGGTGCAACGGATAACCCTTTAACTGGGCATTGATCGAGGGAGCTGTTTCTATGAAACGCGAAGGCTTTATTTGAATGCTGACAGGAGAAATATTAAAGATACGGTAAGATATACGTATAAATACTTCCGCATCCACTATCTTAAACATAATGGGATTAAGCAGTATTTCAGCATATTTTCCTTCCAACCAAATTACATTAGAAAGTATTCTCGGTCCCTATACTTCAGGTGACTATTCGGTGAATAGTCACCTGACGTATACTGACCAAGAATACTTTGTAATCACCGTTCGAGAAGTGGAGGACGAATGGTATTGCAGTGTGGACTGCGAGATCGCTATCATACAACGCCTGGAAATAGAGGCATGCCATCGCAAATTTTCGTAGCAATGTGTTTTGTTTACTATCCTAACTAATTGCACCGTGTGCAAATATTTTCTTTGTCCCAACTGCGTTGTAAAAGGCTTATTGGCCCCCTCAAGGTGTCCTAAACAGCTCTTAGCCAGTTAACGCCTCCACAATCAGTTCTCTTCTGGTAAAAATAAAGCAATTTTTGACCAGATTTGATCTAATTTGAGTCATGCAAGTCTAATTTAGACGCGAGAAATGTCCACTACAACTTAATTGGCACGTGTATGGTGCGAGTGATCGGTGAAGCGAGTTTTTAATGCTACCGTGTACTTGTGGGCGTAGTATTGCTGGCTAGGTACTGTTATGATAACGAATGTGTGAAAAGATTGGCCTTTGGGGTCTTCAAAAAATGTATTGCGAGAATAGCAGTTCATAGTAACAGGTCCAAGTAAAAAGATACGTCACCACACAAAAGTAACTTATTTGTAGAAACGAAGAAACGTTATCGATTCTTGTACCGGCAGTTACCACGCGAACTGTTCAATGACAATACGAAGTTGCAATATGGAGTGATACAAAATATCTTCTCATAATAAAGCGCGTCTCCAAAAGTAGCTAACAGAAGTAACGTAGTTTTATGTGCAGCGGTTTGTGCAATCCCGGACGAATCAAACTGATGAACACAATAGGAAATTACAAGGAAAGGAAAGACGTACACAATAACTAGCTGAATTTTTTACGTGTGGAATTTCATCGAACCAGGTCATGAATTCGTTGAGGGCATGCGGCTGCAAAAACCACTTCACACGGTACCTTTGCGTCAAACACACACACACACACACACACACACACACACACACACACACACACACACACACACACACACACACACACACACACACACACACACACACACACACACACACACACACCTTGTTCCAACGACGCTCTCGTTGCTGGAAGCTCTCACTACTATGTTCTACGTGGCACTAACATTTCCACAGTCTTCATCTAGTGCCTTATTTACACAAGGAAAAGCACTGCAGGCTTCGCTTCCTAATACATACTTTTTTCAATTGGCTTTTCCGCAAGATTTTCTTTTTGGGAACACTTGCCCTTATTTCTTTATGGTGCAATTGCCTTTAAGCCCGATATACCTTATGGTTGCGCGGGCTACCCCCAATTTATTTTAATTCTCCATACCAGGGGGACAAATTTAACACACACACACACACGCACGCGCACGCGTACTCACACACGTGTGCTTAATACATGCATAGCGCCAAAAGCTACAGCAACGGCACATTCCCAATGCATAGCCTCTCGATATTTCCGTTGGTAGCACTCAGAGAAAAGAATAACAGACATATGTGGCAGGGATTATATCAAGTGCCAAGGAAGCACGCCAACATCGCGCTGTTACCAGATACAGCTAAGCTTCTTTATAACGAAGTGCTGAAAACTCTTGTTGTATGCGTCACTTCGCTGTAAAAGTCGCGTACCGACCGCACCACCTGCACTAAGGCTGGAAAGTAAACATTTCTTTGTCATACCTGTCATTCTACGGAAGAGGTGTCCGTTGTAAAGGCCTTTGACTCAGTTCCTGAAACGCCTTCGCCTATGTTACAATACTTGTTGTCGCTAAAGCTTTCTGGTAAGTGTCAATAGCAAGCAATGTACCGTTGTACCACACAATATTGGTGAACGCTGGAGTCGCTACAAGGAACGGCGAACTAGGAGGTACTAGAAGTCTACAGCGTCTATAACCTATATCACGCATGTGGCCTTTCGGAGGCGTTCTCCTATGCGGCCCATACTATAATACGGTTCGCGGTTCACTCAGCGTTTGCTCTAAAATACGGTTCACAAATACGGTTCACGATGTAGCTTTCTAACGCGTGCCCATAATACGTATCGTTTCTTTATGCCATAAAATAATAGTGAATGCAGTAAACGGAACGAGTAACAGGGAACTAGGCAGTATTAGAAGTTTACAACTTCCTTAACCTCTTACATATATGCGGCCTCTTCGAGAAGTTCTCCTATACGGCCTCTAGAACAAAACGGTTCGTGGTTTTGAACTTTTGCTACACTCAATTTCTATGCAGAGATGAGCACTACCGCTTATTTCACCAGAATTTCACAGAAAGAACTTCTTTCGACGTCACCGCCGAAAATCCTGAAAAGGAAGACCCATCTGCTGTCTCCGAGGAATATGGTCAATCGTCAAGATCCGATGCGCTACAGCACACGTTAATGCGACAGCTTCTACTGCACACTGGAAAGGTCAACTTACAGTGACGTCAGCGCGTTCTTTGTTTCCATGGAAACGGAAAGACAAGTTGTTAGACTTACCTACAGCACAGCCAGTTCAGCACAGCAGGCGCAACATGGAAAGAAAGAAGAAGAAAGCAGATATACGTAAGCTACAAGAAAAATTCTTTCCTTTTTTTTTCAATTAAGACAGCCGTCAAAAGCTCGACTCGTCACCTCTCCATTACGTTGGCTTTTGCGTTGCGTCAGCTGCTACAGTCATAAAAGCAGCGTAGCCTGGCGCTCGGCACTTAGAACTACCTTCTGCGGATATTTGACAGTGATTCTTTCTTTCATGGCCTTTACCTAATAGAAGCCTTCACCTCCCGCTATGAAAAGAAAGGTGACAAAAAAAAAGCGGGGAGGGGGGAGGGTGCTGAGGTGACATGTTCTGTAAGAAAGGTTTATTTAGTTTCCTTACTACGTTACGAAGCGCTGCACAAATTTTTATGCGATAAACAAACATACGTATGCTTTGAAAGTCAGTTGACATTATGCGAAATATGCCTATTTTTGCAACCCACTGCAGGGGGAGCATGACGCAGCGTCACCGAGGAAACGACAATATAGAAGAGAGCGCTAAGGGAGGTCACCATCTGTTGCGACCTCAACTACTGACGTTTGTGACGCAAGGTGACGCCAACAACGCATTTGCTAAACGCCGCGCACACGATAACTCGGTAGTGCTTAAGGAGCAAAAGGAATGCAGCCTCACTTCGAAAGTGTCGCATATGGTTAACATGAATCTCAACTTGTAAGTTTTGCCCCGCCACAGTGGTATAGTGGCTATGGTACTTGGCTGCTTATCCGAGGGTCGCGGGATCGTATCCCGGCCGCGGCGGCTGCATTTCGATGGAGGCGAAATGTTGAGGCCCGTGTGCTGTGCGATGGCAGTGCACGTTAAGAACCCCGAGGTGGTCCAAATTTCCGGAGCCCTCCACTACGGCGTCTCTCATAATCAGAGCTGGTTTTGGGACGTTAAACCCCACATAACAACAACAACATGTAAGTTATGAGAAGAATCAACAAAGCTGCAAACATAAACACACGTGCGAAAGAGAAAACGTCAAAAATTACTTTTCTAATTGGCGCAAACCAAAGTTCCATGAAGGCACGAGCAATGCAGAATGATAATTTGTATCGTAATTACGACATTCAAAGACACGCATGGTCAACAAAACAACCAAAGCGTTGCAATGCAGCCCATCTTTGGTTTCTGTCAACGCTGAGGACAACACATTGATGACAATTAAGCATGTCACCTATTCAGGGCCATGTATTTCGGTATTTATTTATTTATTTATTTATTTATTTATTTATTTATTTATTTATTTATTTATTTAAATACTCTCAATGCCATTTGCGGCGTTACAGAGAGGAGTGGTGTTACAAGTTAGAGATGGCAGTCTTCAATGAGGCATGATCAGAGTTGCTGGCGATGGAGGCAGGAAGGTGGTTCAATTCGGATGAAGTCTTCGGCACGTAGGAGTGGAAGTAAATGTTGGTATGGCAGAATGGCATATGAACTTTGAAGTTATGGTCGATGCGAGATGAAACATAAGGTGGCGAGAACAATGTACGTTTTATTTCAGGATTTATGAAAAAAAAATTTGTGGAAGAGGCATAGGCGGGCCTGCTTCCTCCTGTTAGAAAGAGTAGGAAGATCTAGAGAAGTTTTTATTGATCAGACACTAGCAGTACGGGAGTAATTAGCGACAATGAAATGAGGTGAGCGATTTTGGATGGCTTCTATAGTGCATTAACAAGTAAACAAGAATCAGTATCCCAGATTGATGAGGCGTACTCGAGTTTAGATCTCACTAGTGTTTTGTAAAGAAGAAGTTTTAATGAAACAGGCACTAGTGAAAAGTTACGGCGCAAGAAGCCGAGAGTGCGGTTAGCATTGTTAATCCCATAATTGATATGACTATTCCATGTTAACTTGTTGTCTATGTGCGTGTCGTTGCACTCGATCTCGCTGAACCTCACAAAAAGTGTGTGGAAATACAAAGTAGATCTCTATTCCTTCTACAGCATGGTATGCTAGAGTACATGCAAGCAACATGTGACTATGTTGTTTTGAGACGTAGAGTGCACTCGTTTTAATTAGAAGGAAAGCTAGTCACGGAATGACGCATTCTCAACACAGGACATATAACATCGACGGAATAGAGGATAGGTAAGATAGTACCGATATTGATAATTCAATTCTTTCAAGCGAGTTAGGTACATTAGCGTCTAAATACTTCTGAAAAGCTCCCATTAACAGATGTATTAAGAAATCATCTCAGAGGCTACTCAAATAAAACTTATTGGTTCACTTGCACGGAAAAAGATATAAAAATTACCGTGTCCTTTAACCAATGTTTTTCATCTAGGATGGCAGTTCCCTTTAAATATCTTACTAAAACTTCATTAATTAGGACGAAACTGTCGTAATTCCTTGCCTTTAAAACGTCTGTGACTGGCTCTGTACCTCAGGGCCGGTTTAGGGGCTAAAGTGAAGATATTCCGGAGATGAAAAACAAACAATTAAGTTAGTTGTTTAGTAGAGGAGCGATGAACATTTAACAGAAAGTTGAGAGAATCGCAGTATTCGTCTCAGCAGTCAATAGTATACTAGTTGTAAGATTGAAGCTTGAAATACTTTAGAAATTGAATATACGGCAACGTTTTAACTTGCTAGGGCTAAAGCAGTCAGTAGCGCATTGCGACAGGTAGCATAATTTTGATTTTTTGAAGTTACTTTGTCAACTCCCGCATAATGCATAAACACGTTCGGCTTAGTACAGAACCATATGATTGGGTTTTGAAAACAGGAGCCCGCATCCTCCTAACCAATATAGTCTCCGGAGTCCAAGGACTTGGGATTTGAAAAATATACTGGCGATCAGATCATGTAGCGCACCGCAGGCATTGCAGAAACTCTCTTCTAAAAATTGCTTCAGACCCGGGCAACGGTAGTACGGTAAAAGTCGCTAATACTGGTTCCTTCCACAAACTTTATAAATGGCGGGACTAAGCCTGAACGCCTTTTACGGCTGACGCATAGCCGACGCTTAGGAATGAAGTGGATCTCCATGCCTTTATTTAATACCTTGCGTTCGAAAGAATAAAAATAACACGAAGAAAATCATATTGAAAATCATATACAAATAAGTCACTTAGAAAGAAAGCGAAAGAAAGTGATATATATAAAGTGAGAAAATGTGGTAGATTTCTTGTGCGGGTCCTGCTACTCCACATTCAACGTCGCTCTGCCCCAAAACGACAAATTGAACATGAACGCCGCATGACACTTCTTGCCTGTACATTCAAAAAAATTATTTGCGAAAGTAACAAAAATTCACTGCCCTAAATTCACTCTTGGACTCAGGAGGATAATGACACATATCTAGGACACGCAGCTTTACATATAAATTTGGGCTAAATTTGCGCAGGTTGAATCGGCTACTGCATAATACAATCTTTGCGTTTCTCGCATACATTAAGGGCAAACTCGTGTTACATATAAAGTGAACACAAAATACCTGCGGCTGATATTGAGCCTGAGGCTGACGTTGTCTGCGTTCGCCTACCCTAGCCCTTCAAATTTACATTGACATCAGCAGATCTACAGATACATTATCTGACGCACCTAAATCAAGATCTGATCTTGAGGGACGCCGTAGTTTGAGTTCAGGGGAAAATGTGGTCACTCCGGATATTTTGTCACGCGTGAAAATGTAAGCAGTGCATTCCCGTGTTCCCACATTTAAATTTAAAAAAAAAGACTAAGGAGACACGGGCTTTATGGCACGTGACCCACGTCAAAATGTGGCTTCTGTGACTGGAAAATGAACCGGTATCTTCGTGTTAACTAGCGAAGCCACCTTGCCGTACGACACCGCACAGCGGCTCATATCTGCTTAGTTTTGTTTTATATGCCTGGAGTGATCAATATTCTTGCGCAATTTCTATTCCCCTCAGTGAACATTCCACCTTAGCTCTGCGTTCGGTCGTCTTGTGCACTTTCACGGAAGCTTATGTTCACATCCTGATCTTTGGTTCTTACCACGAAATGCATAGAATGGCTTGTTGTCACTTCCGCAGCTTCCCCAAGAAAAAGAAAAGGTGCTGCACTATGAGAAGCTGCACTCCTGCTTATGGAACAACTCTACGTCATTCTAAGTGATTACCGCAGTATAAAAACAGAACTGCAGACGTGCCTGCTTAACGTGGAAACTTGCGCAGAAATACTGCAGCGACTACTGCACAGAACACGGAAGTAGTATCACTTCCGCCAGGCAAACATTTAGGGATAGAGACATGCGTTAGCAAAAGAAATAAGGGGCGCATTTTCGGGCAGCCGATAAGCATTCCTGGCTCAGCGCCACCGATAATGAAAGCCAAAAGTAAACCAAAGAAATGAGATAAGAAGGTGACATTTCCTATACCGGAAGGAACCCAGCACGGGGAAAAAGGAAACGTGGGGGACCGTGGTGATCTCTTAAGAGCTTCTTATCAGTGTTGTGCCTTTGATGCCGATGAGGCGGATTACTTAGTTCGCTGGTCTTGTTGCCTTGAAACATGTTTCGCAAGATCCGTCAACGAGAAAACAGTTGCGTAAGCGTGTACTTTTGCTGCCATCCTGGACCGATGGCCGAGAAGACGTACTCGGTCGGTGCTTTGCTGTCCCAGTTTTCCACGCGAGAGAAGTTTGGACGCGGGAAAAGTTTTGCCGCTGACCATTACCGCTAATTCCTGACAAACACCTCTCAGGATTCACTGCGTCGTAGGAGGGAGGAAGGTAATGATACAAGAGGTATCTTGAGTATAACCAGGTGACCTTCACAATCCGACATCTCAAAACAGGGAAACGCATTTTGCGATAGGTGGTTGACGGAAAACACTTAGCCTCCATAGTTGCCTGATGTTTCCATTGCTTGGTTCCTGTACACATTTCTACTTTCTACAACATACAAGCATCATCTCCTTGAGAAGTTTTGGCCCGAACTATTGAACGGGCACGTCTGTTTAATATGCATGGCAAGTAGGGTCATCCGGTCACTCTTAGAGGTCATCGATTGCTCATATTTGCTCGTATGATATTAAAGGGAACTAGGAACGTTAATATAAGTTTCACCGCGATTGATGCAAAAATAAAATAAGAGCCATTAGGTGCGCTACTACAAACATTATTAATAACAACGGTGGGCCGATCTTTATGAGAGTCTGTGTTTAATCCTTATTTCTTGCGTCGCAAGGCTTGGAGAAGCAAAAGCCGGCGAATTTTATTGCATAAATATCTACTTAAATATTCGTTATATGTAATAAATTCACTTTTGATATCGTGACCTCATTAATTTCTCGGACTTTACGTCCCGAAACGAAGCTATGCGGTTTGCGCCAGCATAGCACGATAGCCCGTAATAAAAAACACGCAATAAACCTGTCCGGTCACTGACATCTCCTAGACATATTTTTGCTGCATGACACGGAACACTAGAAGGTTTATGCCGGAGTCAGGCGTAAAAGGATATCTCCGTACATTGACTCAAGTGCCAATTAGGGACTCTCTCAGCAGCCTTAATTAATTTAAGGTGTCCCACTCTTACTTCTGCATGCCTAGTAATAATATCGTGGTTTCACTACGGGGCACATACAAATGTATAAACGCATTAAAAAAAAGCAAACAAGAAACTCAGAGCCTTCGCTGTTGGGCTGCAGGCCGTAATTAAACTTTCTTCTCTTTTTTGTCCTTAGTAAATCTTGCATAAACTAAAACTGTTCTCTTCGGTTATGCATACAAGCGTGCAAGTACGCACACGCAAATGCGCCTCAAAGAATAGGGCAACGAAGTGCAGCAAGGCAGCGAATAGTCCGTGCCCGCACAGACCAGTTCATCGCATGAGGAGGTTATCGAACGAGAGGAAACGCAATGCACCGGGACTCAAGTGCCAGAGCCGAGATCAAAGGAACCGCTAGGCCGTGTTTTGGATAGGCACGCTTCCCTCTTTGCTTCTACATCGATCTTGAAACTCTGCCTGGCCGCAACGTGAATCGAAAAGTGATGGGATTCTTTCTTTCCCTCTTTGTTTCTTTTTTTAACATTATTTCGCGATTGGACTGCGTTCTTATGGCTTATACCTTTCCTTGCGATGTTTTTCGACCGCTTTTCTTTTTATCCTTACTTCTCTTCGTTGCATTTCGTTGCTTGATTTTCATACACCCTAGACTCGCTGAAATTGCTTCTACGAAGGCAAACAAACGAGGTGTGGAGGATGGCAGAGGGGGCTGGGTTCTCGGCTGGATTTTCCGCTACGTAATCCACTTGCACGAGACACACAGTGCAGCCAGATGCCTGAAGAACCTTATGCTTTTTCGTGTCTCTCGCGGACTCTATTGGGTTTAAACATAGTGCTTGCTCTTTCTTCATTCCTTTCGCTTGTATTTGTTTTTTAGATGTGAAGCAGCTTATGGCGGGGGGGGGGGGGCTTTGTCAGTCCCTCCCTCCGCCGTGTGGTGTCCACACCTGCACTGGGCATGCGCATCCTCCTCCCCCTCCTCTCATTGTCTCATTTCCTCTCCTCTCGGCATTCCTCCTCTCCTCTACGAACGGCGCGCGTTGACTGTGGAAACGCTCTTTCTTTGATGAACGCTTTATCAGCTCGCAAGGGAGGAGAACGTGCCCTCGCCCGCAAGAGACAACGCTGACGCAGGTAGCGTCTGCTAGCGCCAAATCGATGCAAACGCGGTGTGCACCCCCAGTGCTGCTTCGCATCGCCTCATGGTCCCATTTAGCGGGAGATGGTGTAACTTTTTTTTTCTTCAGAGGTGCGTCCATATTTTACAGGGAGTAAGGCTAGGTTCTTGCGTACGGCAACCACCGTTGAAACAATGCCTATACTTTACAACGGTGGCGCCGATCAAAGGGAATGTGCGGGGTGCGGATTGATGGTTCATAAGCGAAAAAATGAATTCAGTGAAGCAAGAGGGAACTGAAGTGAATCAAAGATATATCAATTTGAATAAAGGCGACAAGGCGTCAAATAAATGTGATTGACATCGCATAAAAAAGGTGCTGTAATACCCAGAAGGGTCTCTACATTCTCTAAGGGACATTTAAATGATGATGATAATTAAGCGAATGAACTGTTAGACTTTTCCCCAAAACCGCTTGTTGTGACCTTACGCGAATTAGTATAGTAATTTGGAAGCGGCGTCGCCACCTGCGTTTTTGTTTTACGCGTTTCCTAGCTTACCGACACCCTTCTTCTCGAAAGAATGATGTTCTTCGTATTGTGCGTGATTGTGACCAGCTATGATTATGAGAGGCGCCGTAGTGCAGGACTCCGGAAATTTCGACCACCTGGGGTTCTTTAACGTGCACTGACATCGCACAGCACACGGGCCTCAACATTTCGCCTCCATCGAAATGCAGCCGCCGCGGCCGGAATCCGATCCCGCGACCCTCGGATCAGCAGCCGAGTGCCATAACCACTAGACCACCATGGTGGGGCATTCTTCGTATTGTGAAAAGCTAACTTGCGAATACGAGGTAAAGTTCTTTTTCATTTTACTGTCTTTTAAAACGTTTTCGGATTGCGGGTTACTAGAACATTTTTTTTATTTATTTACTCTCATGCCCACAGCACCATCAGGCATTACAGTGGGGGGGGGGGGGGGGGTTACACAGAGAACTTATAGACCATACATTTCAAGAACACAAATACAATTATGATGACTAAGGAGAAACAGTGGCATATATTGTCAATGCACATCAGTGACAAAAAGATCAACTAACGTAGACAAAGAGTGAAAAAAAAAACTTATACTGTACAAACCTAAAACATACAAAAACTATGTGATAAGAACTAAACTTTGCGTAAAATTCAACTGTAGCCGAAGACAGAACGAGATGTCAGAGAGCGGCCGCAAAAGCTTCGTTATCTAGTATGCTGACCGTGTCAGCAGGCAGACGATTCCGTTCAGAAACTGTTTTGGGGAAAAAAGTGCTTTTAAACAGATTAGTCTTGCAGTTATATTCTCTAACCTTGAGTTCATGATCTGTTCGTCTTGATATATTATGATGTTGAAGGATGTACTTATTGCGGTCTATTCCAATGTGGCCATAATATATATTGTGAAAAAGCTTCAAGCGCAAAATTTGCCTTCCTTTTTTAGAAGCTCCCATTTTAATGTTTCCTTTGTACCAGTAATGCTAAGGTTTCTTTCATAGCTACCGATAACGTACCTTGCACCTAAGTTCTGAACTTTCTCAAGTTTGTCGCAATCGGCATTCGTGGGAGGGTCCCAAACAGTGCACCCATACTTTAAATTGGTCTGACATAGCTCTTGTAGAGAAGATCGCGGGCCTGCTGAGGAAACAGCTTTGTGTTACGCCTCAAGAATCCCAACACCTTATATGCCTTTGCTGTAATGAAATTGATGTGCCTGTGCCAACACATGGGTGGTGTAAGGAATACGCCCAAGTACTTGTACTCCGAAACAGTTTGTAATGGAGAACCATATAGATTATAAGGTGTCGGTGCCATTCGCTTTTTTGTGAAACGCATGTGGACAGTCTTCTGAACGTTTATTTGCATTTGTGATTCACGGCACCAGTTTTCTATTTTAGCTAAATCATTCTGCAAAATAACGGTATCAGCGACGCTTGTAACTTCCCTATATATTATTAGATCATCAGCAAACAATCTGATGGAAGAAGCGATGGTGTCGGGAAGGTCATTTATGAATATTAAAAGGATACAAAATCGGCAACGCCGCCAGTGACACCCGATGATGTAGAGCCTAACCGAGTTTTCCTTGATTGCCTATCTAAAGCACTTGCCAGAACACGACTCACAGTACTTTCCTCACTATCTTCGCATGAGAACACGAGAAAACACATTTCAAGTGCGTTGTGATTAAGAAAACACAGCTAAATGCAACTACCAGTTCTGCCACTACCATAAAACGTCTCCAGTAGCTCATTTATCCCTAGCCGTGTAAACAAGTATGCAGACAAACCAAAATTCTCTGATATACGGTGTACAGACGGCATTAGCAGGGATGCCGAGAAGCATCCTGCTGAGATTTCAGTTGAGTCGATCCTTCTTATACCTGTTGCCTAGCAACGCGCCCCAGAAATCCTCCCACGTGTGCCAAGCTTTAGCGAGACTGCAGAATACGGGTACCGCTTCCACGCAAATGGGCACGGTGACTATATCTTCCGTGTCTGCCTTATTTGCCCATTTTTTTTTCTTTTCCGTTGCTTCCTTTTCACGATCTTGGAGAAACAATTCTTTCCCTCGATATTCCTAGCGTTACGTAGGAATCAATCTCGACGCATTAGTATGACATTTTTTTTTTTCGGCAGGAACTTCTTCGAAGCGTCTTTCAACGGTGTTCTCTCTTTGCTTCATTTTACTTTCTCTCTACATCTTACAAATCCCCGGATAGGTTCGACGGGTTAAGTAGACGCTGCTACTTGGCAGGCAATCCACTCGTAGTCCATTTTGTCTCAGCTTCTATATTTTAGAAGACACAGACAGAAGGCTACAGTCAACACTATATATATATATATATATATATATATATATATATATATATATATATATATATATATATATATATATATATATATATAATGTGTATGTGTGTGTCTGCAGTGAACGCGGTAGTACGTTTTACCGTGTTAGACAGCTACATCCATGTATTTTATAAATGGTACTCTCAGCCCGTGTTGAATCGCGGAGGACGGAAAAAAAAACAATAGGTGTGTGCTGTTTCACAATAGTGAGGAATAAGAGAGAAACCCGTTTGAAGAGATTGAGGTATAGTTTCTGAACGCCTCCAGGAGAAAGCTCTAGGTCGAAGAAGCAGTGAAAGCGGCAGCGTGTTATAGGTAGTGTTTCGCCTTGAACTTTTGACTATACTTGTCGCGTTAGAGCTCCAAGCTGCCTCAGACATGCTCGTCTGGAAAAGGTTTTTCATAGAATTTGTCTTTTTTTTTTCATTTTGCAGCGATGTTCCATTTTCCCCGTGAATTTCTGAGGAGGCTTTTATAGAGGCGCCTGAATCCTCTTTCAAAGCGCGTGCGAAAATTGAAGAAAAAAGAAACCGAAATTCCGAGACAGCACAAAGTGGATGAGTTCCAGTGTGATATAGCATGATCTTCCTAAGCTTGGCAAGCATGAGCAATGTGAAACCTAACGCAAAGGTAACCTGAGATGTTGCATAATGAAAGTAGCAGAGCAGGCTTGAGCATTTGTTATTGTATCTTTACACGCCTGAAGGCACGTTTCCGACTGGGCCTCGAGTAAAGAAAAAAGGGAGGTATAAGTCGTCGTGTCGGAGAGTGCGTTGCGAGATATCGGCTACATTACCGCGACACGAAATCCGTTAGGCCTAACGTGCACCCGCGTGTTGTAATCCTGACATGCGCGTTTGGATATTGCGCTTACGTAACAACATGGCAGCACCTTAAACCAGCCGGGGCAGGGGGGGTTTTGGGTCTCAAACAACGCTGTCCTCTCTACTTGCTCACATGACAGCCAAATAAACCCGAAATCAAGAGCATGCTTCTCTGCCTTCTGGCATATGAGTACGAAATCGTTAGTTGTTCTAGTTGGTGACGATCGAACATCGTGAAAAACAGCTCCACAGCCTACCTCTGCAACTCCGAATAAGCTATCAGTTCCTCTTATGTCGTCGCCCTTCATGTGACGGCGATTTTCAATAAGCTCAGTATATATAAGTATATAATAAACAGATGTGCAGCCTAACTTGCGGCATGCAAAAAAAAAAAAGATTAAGTGGAACAAAAGCTAGTCAATAGAACAGTGTGTGTCGAAACAAGGCGTGCGATTCGTCTTACATTCATCTGCGCCCCGTAAAGTAAGTAAATGTACTTGAAAAGCCAACTGCGGTTCTACACATGATGCTCCATCCACTTAATATACCTGTTTGTTCAATGTTGACATCTGAATCAAGATTAATTACGAAATTACCTTTGTATGCGAAACCACTTACATCCTAAGTGATAGATCATTTGAAATGCGTTCCTAGCGTTGCTATGGTGCAATAGAGTAACACAGCGGTCCTGATTTCAAAGGAAAGAAAGGTAGTTTTTCCTTAACAAGGTAACGTTCGGTGTATGCGAGTGACCTTGTTCCATAAAATGTGCAGTAATTGCAGGTGACAACATACGAAAGAGCGCCCTATATGCACAGAACGAAAGAAAGAAGAAAGAAAGAAGGAAGAATTGATTGGTTAATTGATTGATTGATATCTGGGGTTTTACGTCCCAAAACCACCGTACGATTATGAGAGACTCCGTAGTGGAGTGCTCCGGAAATTTCGACTACCGGTGGTTCTTTAACATGCACTGACATCGCACAGTACACGGGCCTCAACATTTCGCCTTCATCGAAATGCAGCCGCCGCGGCCGCGATTCGATCCCGCGACCTTCGGATCAGCAGCCGAGTGCCATAACCACTAGACCATCGGGGCGGTGCAAAAAAAAAAAAAATAAAGAACATTCCTCATTCATTTTGTGATTACAGGTTCTCTACTTCTTCCGGCGTCTGATATAGGAGTAGATAAATCCATTCCTTCCGGCATATGATATGGTAGACAAATCTACTCCTTCCGCCGTATGAACCCGGCTTTAAAGCCGACATGTGACGAAGCGACAGTTGCTGTCTTCTTTTTTTATTACCTGTCTTTAGTACAGAACATACGATTGTCACAACAATGGCAGGAAAACGATATAACTTACACTGTACATTTACTGATAGGGCATTTCACCAGCGGGTGCTCGATTCGTCCTATTGAAATTACGGCGAAAAAGTGAGCGGTTATACTCTTGAGAGGCACTCCAGTGATACTGCGAATGCATTTTTGATTTTTCTGAAATGGTTGACGTGATCGAATCTTACAGCTCGAAGCGAAATGAAAACAAGAAGTGCGCCAGCACTGAAAGCCTGCACCGCACCACGGAAGACCATTCCGTGCCGATTCTAGATGAGAAAGAAAGAAAGAAGAAAGAAGAAAGAAAGAAAGAAAGAAAGAAAGAAAGAAAGAAAGAAAGAAAGAAAGAAAGAAAGTGTCACGAAAAGTGTAGAGCGATGGCATCTGCGATACATGTTTCAAGCGCATGCATAACGCAGTTTCATTCGGGTCAGCTTCTAACTGCGTGACCTGTTTTGTGATACATCTCTTGTGGACACTCATGTATATTAACTGCCTCTGTAAATGGCGCTAGATAATTCGTTAGTATTATATCAAAATGCATTTCGCTACACACTGCCTTTGGAGCGATGGACGGAAGACTTATAATATCGCCGTAAACTTGCGCGCTTATAGCATTCCTCTAAGCTGAATCGCCGTTCATTCCTTCAAAACGAATAACTTCGGCCACATCATAACAACTTGCATACCGAGATCATTTTTGCAGCAATAAATGCGTAAAAGGTCACTCGACGTCTTCTGATAACTCATTCACTTCTCACTTCATCAATCTTCCATGAAACATCCCTACGGGAACACAAAGAAAATCCATGATCTATAGCTCTTTACAGTCATGGAAATGTGTAGCAAAGTTTTTTTTTTACTGTTGTTTTGCTCCTCTGTCCTTCTCGTGTACTACCTGATGTTTAAAATGCTGTGTTTAGAGTTGCATTGTGCATTGTTACCGCACCTCGTAGGATGTATCGTGTCTATAGATATTACTCTAACACTCTTCTCATATACCGGAGGGGTGTAAAAGTCATATTTGTAATAGCATATATGTAATAGCATCCCATGAGAGCCTTTTGTGGTAACATAGATAAATAAAAAAATGCGATAACAACCGACAATGCTGTCAAAAAGAAGCACACGGGCCTTTACTTGTAGTTACGATGCCATATGACAAAAGAAAAAAAAAAGAAAGAACGGTGATGATTTGATTGATTTGTGGGGTTTCACATCGCAAAACCATCTCTGATTATGAGAGACGCCGTAGTGGAGGTCTCCGGAAATTTCAACCACCTGGGGTCCTTTAACGTGCACTGACATCGCACAGCACACAGGCCTCAACATTTCGCCTCCATCGAAATGCAGCCGCTGCGGCCGCGATTCGATCCCGCGACCTTCGGATCAGCAGCCGAGTGCCATAACCACTAGACCACCGTGGCGGGGCAAAAGAACAACCCCCCCCCCCAACAAAGAACATTCCAAATTCAATTTGTGATTACAGGTTCTCTACTCCTTCCGGCATATGAACCCCGCTTCAAATCGGACGTATGACGAAGCGACAGTTGCTGTTTCTTTTTTCTTTCTTACCTGTATTTAGTATAGAACATGAGATTATCACAACAATGACAGGAAAACCACATAACTTACACTGTACATATTGTTACGAGCCACACAGAGCCTTAAGCGGGTCTTTTAATGCGTATGGATGGGCCGAAGCTTCAGTCCGTGGCAATGGCGCTCAGAACTTCGTTCTCCTCTTCCCTCCTTTGCGCTTCCTCTGCTTTTCGCTCCCGTATTGCTAATAACCTAACATTTCTCCTCTCCCAGACGAAGCCCTCCGGGCGAGTCAGTCTTACTTCCGTTCGGTGAAAGGCTTCAGACGGGCAACATGCGTCACGTCAGTCTTTGAAGAGCGTCGTCCACTTGAAGTGAGGCGTGCGATCTTATAGTTGACCTCGCTTAAACGCTCAAGAATTACGTATGGTCCTGCATAGTCCGCGAGCAGCTTCTGGCACAAACCACGTTTACGCATTGGAGTCCACAACCACACGAGATCACCGGGAGAATAGGTAAGATTTCTGTGTCGTCGGTCGTAGCGACTTTTGGAGTAGTCTTGGGAGGCCAGCGTCCGTAATCGTGCAATTCGGCGGGCCTCCTCCGCACGACACAATGTTTCCGCCACAGACGAATCTTCATGGATAACAAAAGAAAACATGGTATCGAGCGTATGACGAGGTGGGCGAGCGTAGAGAAGGTAAAAAGGGCTATAGCCTGTCGTCTCGTGTTTCGCCGAGTTGAAAGCGTACGTCATGAACGGCAGTACTTCATCCCAGTTTTTGTGGTCTGAAGCGACGTACATGGACAACATGTTAATCAATGTTCGGTTAGTGCGCTCAGTCAGGCCATTTGTTTGTGGATGATACGCGGTTGAGTGTCTGAACTTAGAGGCACACAAACGAAGTAATTCTTCGACGACATCGGCTGTGAACTGGCGACCACGGTCACTTATTATCACGCGAGGCGGCCCGTGTCGGAGTATGACGGAATGCAGGAGAAAGTCGGAGACCTGGGCTGCGGTGGCGGAAGTGAGCGCTGCCGTCTCGCAGTAACGTGTCAAGTAGTCAGCACACACTATTATCCACCGGTTTCCTCTAGGTGAACGCGGAAACGGTCCGACCAGATCAATGCCGACTTTTTCAAAAGGCGTACTAGGGGGCTCTACTGGTTGTAAGTGACCGGCTGGAGCTGAAGTGGGTCGCTTGTGACTCTGACACTGCGCGCAACTGGCTACGTAGGTTTGAATCGTTTTTCTCATTTGAGGCCAATAAAATCGATCTCTGGTGCGGCTAAGTGTCCGCGCTGTGCCAAAGTGACCAGAAGTTGGATCATCGTGCGTAGTACGCAGAACAGATGCTTGGAGAGATTGCGGAACCACCAGCAGGAAGCGAGCGCCAGTCGTGGACAGGTTCCTCTTGTAGAGGAGACCATCTCGGATGCAAAATCGGTCGTCGCTAAGATCGCCTTGGGAATCAGAGAAAAAGCTTTTCAAGCTTGGGTCTTTGCGCTGCTCGGCGGCGAACGTCAAAGCGTCGGCAAAGTCAGGCGACAGCACGGCGATAAGGTGGTCAAAGTTCTCAGCTTCAGAGTCTGTTGTACATAATGGCATCCTAGAAAGGCAATCCGCGTCAGCATGCCGACGGCCGCTCTTGTAAGAGATAGTAAAGACATACTCTTGCAGGCGCAGAGCCCATCGCGCCAGGCGACCGGATGGGTCACGAAGGTTAACCAGCCAGCACAGGGAATGGTGGTCGGTGACGATGGTGAAGGGTCGACCGTAAACATACGAGCGAAACCTCTGCACGGCAAAGACCACCGCTAAGCATTCCTGTTCAGTTACGGTATAATTTCGCTCTGGCTTGCCTAATGAACGGCTCGCGTAAGCGACGACGTGTTCTCGGTTATCTGAGCGCTGAACGAGAACGGCACCGATTCCAACTCCACTGGCGTCCGTGTGAATTTCTGTCGGAGACGAAGGATCAAAGTGGCGAAGTATTGGATGTGTGGTTAACAGGAACTTCAGTTGGCGGAATGCTGCAGCACACTCAGGGGTCCACTTGAACGGGGTGTCCTTGCGTAAGAGGCATGTCAGGGGGTGAGCTACATCCGCGAAACCGGGTATGAACCGCCGGAAGTAGGAGCATAGCCCGAGGAAGCTACGGAGCTGTTTCACTGACTTAGGCTGCTCGAACGCTTCAACGGCAGCCGTCTTCTGCGGGTCAGGTCTAATGCCGTCCTTATCAACGAGATGTCCCAGCACCAACGTTTGGCGTTCGCCAAAATGACATTTGTTTGAGTTTAGCACGAGACCAGCGTTCTTAATGCAGTTGAGTACAATGTCCAGACGAGTGTTATGCTCTTGAAATGTACGTCCAAAAATTACTACGTCATCCAGGTAGCACATACAAATCTGCCATTTTAAACCACGCAGAACAGTGTCCATGAATCTTTCAAAGGTCGCAGGCACGTTGCACAATCCAAACGGCATGGCGGTGAACTCGTATAGTCCATCAGGCGTGACGAATGCCGTTTTTTTCCTTGTCGTCTGCATGCATTGGGATTTGCCAATAACCGGATCTGAGATCAACGGAGGAAAAGTAGGAAGCGGAATGCAGACAATCGATGGCGTCATCGATACGCGGCAGCGGATAGACGTCTTTTTTGGTAACCGAATTCAAGCGACGGTAGTCAACGCAGAATCTCCATGTGCCATCTTTCTTCTTGACGAGAATAACGGGAGCGGCCCAGGGACTTGCTGAATCTTGAATTATGCCCTTTGCTAGCATCTCTTGGACCTGATCGTTGATGACCTTGCGTTCTGCTGGTGCCACTCTGTAAGGTTTCTGCCTGATGGGTTGCGCCGACGCGGTGTTGATGCGGTGACGTATTCGAGACGCAGGGATTGAAGGTGGTTTGTTGCTCGTTGAAAAATCGAATACTTTCGAGTGCTTGGCCAGAACTTGCAAGAGCGCGCAGCGTTCGCTTTGGCTGAGGGAGTTGTTAATCATCTTTAGAAGTTGCGAATCTCCGGGGTCCTGGGAAGTTACGTGTAGCTCCTCGTTTGTAGCTTCAACCAATGCGACCAGCGTCATAGGGGAGTGAGGTTTATACAAAGCAAGTTTCATGCCACTGGGTAACACTGCAGGCTCCACTGAACTGTTAATAGCCCACACACTTGAGCTCCCGTCGACTACAGACACCATGCAATGGGGTACCAAAATGTTCTTTTTGATACAAGCCGAATGAATTGGTTCAAGGGTGGCTTCGAACATAGCGGGGTCGTTACTTGAGCAACTCACTGGAATGCACACGGCAGAAAATGGGGGCACGACTGTGTCCTCGGAGACAAAGAAGTTACATTCACCACATGACGGATTCTCTAAGAGCGGAGACGGGAAAGTACCGTGTACGGAAAGATGCCCACTTCTACAGTCAACGGTCGCTCCACACTCCCGCAAAAAATCCATGCCCAATATTACGTCATGTGTGGATCGGGCAATAACCGCGAACTCTGTTGGAAACACTTTGCCACACAAAGACACATCCACAGTGCATACGCCCAGGGGACACACGGCGTCACCACTTACACCACGGAATATTGCGCCACGGCTCAGACAAAACATCACTTTAAGTCCTAAACAGTTCTTAAAGCTAACACTCATCACAGATATTGTCGCACCTGTATCCACAAGTGCCAGGGTAGGTACACCATCAACAAGTACACGAACTTTGTTCTTCAGCATTAACACTGATGAGGGCATGTCTTCCGATAGTTCCTGGTATCCTGCGACCTCACCCCCATCGGCCGCACCAACTAGTTTTCCGGCGGCGGTGACTGCGTGCGCCGCCGAGGCGATGGAGATCGTGGAGCACGCGGAGCTGGTGGCGGCGTCAAGCTCCGATCAGATGCCGGGGAGGGATATCGGGAGCTTGTGAACATGCGTGGCGACCGTTGCGCTGAGAACTGGCGATCAAAAGGCTGCGAAGTGGAATAAGTGACGGGTGGTTCTCTCTTGTGTGACCATCGGTTGTTGCAAAATCGTGAAATGTGCCCCGGGACTCCGCAAGTTTAGCAGACAGGGAGAGATCGAGACACACGAGCCTGCTCCGGGTAACCGGTTCTCTCCGAAGGCACGGGGTGGTAGTACCTCCCTTCGCGGGTATCATAGGCAGCAGATGTTCTCTGAGGATAACGAGGCGAGCGAAATCCTCTTCCGTTGTTCGACGGTGTACGGTGCGAGAACCCAGATGGCAGTGGTTCTAGGTGTTCATCAGCGTCTGCTGCGTTAACCGATGGTTGCCATGAGGTCGGAGTGACGGGAACTCGCACGCGTTCAGCTTCCCTTGCATAGACGTCTTCAATGTCGTCGGCAGAATGACACATTTTCCGATATCGCAGCAATTCCTCTCTCACGATTTGCCGTATTGTCGAGGAAAGGTCACCGGGAGACATTGTGTCAACGCTAGCCACTGTGGGAACGTTGGACAAGCGGCCGAATTTCGGTGCAATGCGCCGCATCTTCAGCGTTTCAAACGTGCGACAGTGCTGCACCACGTCGGACACGGTGTTCAAGTTTTCTTTTCCGATCAGAAAATTATAGACGTCTTCAGCTATCCCCTTAAGGAGGTGTCCAACCTTGTCCTCTTCAGTCATTCTGGTGTTTACCAACTTGCACAACTTCAAGATCTCCTCAATGTACATCGTGCAAGTCTCAGCTGGAAGTTGTGCTCTCTGGGCCAGCGTCTGCTCTGCGTGTTTTCTCTTCGCGTTAGTATCGCCAAAGCACTTCTGAATTTCCTCGACAAAGCGATCCCAAGTGGTAAACATGTCCTCGTGGTTTTCATACCACAGGAGCGCGGTGTTAGTTAGCGAAAACACAACGTTGCTGAGTTTCGCTGCCGAATCCCAACAGTTGCTCGCGCTAGTGATAGGGAATTTCACCAGGCAGTGCTGGATTCGTCCTATTAAAATTCCGTCGAAAATGTGAGTGGCTCTACTATTGAGAGCCACTCCAGTGGTTCTTCGAACGCATTTTTGATTTGCTGAATTGGTAAACGTGCTCGAATCTTATAGCTCGAAGCGAAATGAAACAAAAGGGAAGTGCGCCAGCACTGAAAGCCTGCACCGCACCACGGAAGACCATTCCGTGCCGATTCTACATGATTGGCGCATTCTGCCTTGAAAGGCAGAATTGACCAATCCCTGAACACTTCCAGTTCTCTGATTGATCAGTCCTGCCTTGACAAACAGGGATGATCAATCAGGGAGGACAAAGAGAGAATGGCATTCCGTATTCCATCTTACGGTATAGGCTCCCCTGCTTTCACGGTGATGTGTTCTTCTACTTTCATAGATAGATAGATAGATAGATAGATAGATAGATAGATAGATAGATAGATAGATAGATAGATAGATAGATAGATAGATAGATAGATAGATAGATAGATAGATAGATGGGGAGGTGGTGGGGGTAGGCGAGACCACGAGCTTCACGATTTAGTCAATAATAGAGCTTCGCTGGAAAAACTTTCAATTAACGTCTCACACACTTTCCCTGGCTTCCCCGTTTGCTGGCTTCGCATGGTTGCGCTAACGAAAATACGGGACCCTCTGTCGGCTCTCCTTCCTTCGTTAATTCACTAGAGTTTTGCAACCGAGAAAACAGCCGCCTATGTACACTAGGAGCGCGCATGCACCAGACGACGCGAGCGTTGTTTCGGCGCGACAACATTGGCCAAACGCGCTCTTATTTATAGAAGGCTCCGCGTCTCGCCTCCAGGGACTAAATGCCACGGAGGCACACTCTCTCTATCTCTTTCTCTGTCTTTCTCTCTAGCTCACTCAGGCATTCACGAAGTCCACTTCTCAGGATGTCTCGCAAGCGACGAGACAAGTGGATCGGCCCATCGACGTCGCCACCAGACAGCTGCAGGCGCCCACTCGACGGCGGGCTCGGAGATCCGTACACAAATTACCGGAGAGGAAACTGTGGCCTCATCTATATATCGGGTAGCCCTGGCAGTAACGCTCCGAATGCTGTCATAGACTACGTGAAGCGAGGCTTTTACAGTGACCTTTAGTACGCGTAAATGCTTCGTTTTCAATGCGGGCGACTTTTGAGAACTCTTTCGGACATTGTATATAGTTCGCGTGGTAGGTCACAGATGGTCTGTGTCTGGCGGCGAATGGAATTTTACAGAGCCGATGTACAGACCGCCATGGGCGCTCTCCTGAACGCTATTAGTTCTTCGCGGTGGACCTAACGTAGATGAAAAATTATAGACAGTGACGAACAATATCTATCTATCTATCTATCTATCTATCTATCTATCTATCTATCTATCTATCTATCTATCTATCTATCTATCTATCTATCTATCTATCTATCTATCTATCTATCTATCTATCTATCTATCTATCTATCTATCTATCTATCTATCTATCTATCTATCTATCTATCTATCTATCTCATTCAGGTGTACGTTTAGATACGGAGGACAGCCTTCGACACACCGCATCGCAAACCATTAAAACGTGCCTGAGGCGACTCCAGGTTATTGATCTGAAGCGTCTGCCAGCTAAGCATACTGCTCTGACCGATGGCCTGCAAGTGAAAGTGAATGACCGATCCATATGCCCTCACTATCGGCGGTGGTTAGGCATGAGTTCACACCCACCATCGCTGAGGGTCAACGGCCACTTGCTTTCAGTATTGAGAGGTGAAAGCTGCCGGCTCGATGTCCAAGTCAGCCTTTTTAAACGAAACACACGTGTGATATCGCGACCTCAAACGTCAGTAAAAGGAATTGCAGCTTGTTGTTTGAGCTACACCGGTAATGTAGTGTAGCAGTTGTAGCTCTTTTTGTTTGAGCTACACTTGCATAAGGGAACATGATTCGGCTTTTTAGATGCAATATATATAGCGTGTGATCGCTGGTCAATTTATTGAACTGCACTGTCCTATGCGTCGCATGGGATATTGATCCAGTGAATCTTTTACTCTCCTTCAGTTACTCGTCTTATCGACTATTGACTCGAGGATTCGTCTCGCATGCCAGCCCTCGTCCAATCGGACACTGTCACAGCCGGATCCTATAGCAACTCAATGAGCGCGCTCGTCTCTTCAACTACAATTATTTTTTTCTCGAGTTCTCGAACTGGGGTAGGAATTGACCGGTTATGTTCGCGAACGGGCGCTGGAAGATTTTGTAAACGCATTGGGTGGTATGATTATTGCAATTTTGCGTTTCACCAAACTGAAAATTTTGAGCAAGTTGGTGATAAATAATGAACCACAGCGCAAGCAGATACAGCCTGACACAGTGCCAAAAAATAAATAAATAAATAAATAAATAAATAAATAAATAAATAAATAAATAAATAAATGATGGGGTTCTGCGCTCCCAAACTGCGATATGGTCACGAGGCACGCCACGTAGAGGAGAGCTCCGGAGTAAATTTTTTCCACCTGGGTATCTTCAACGTGCAACCACTTCTGCTCTTCGCACCCACTGAAATATGGCCGCAGTGGTTGGGATTCGATCCCGCGACCTCCTCGGGCTTCGCAAGCGAGCGCTCTTACACGGCCACCACAGCTACCACGGCCGGTATGCACAAAGTAAGGGCACACGGGAGAACTAGCGGAAGCCGCAAGCCTGCCAATTACCTACACGAGGGTGCTCCACTTTAACACCCGTTTTCGGTCGAAAATTAGCCCGAGAAACGTTAGTTCGTCGCGAGTGGGCTCCTTAGTGCGAGGCCGTTGCTTCGCCACATACAGGCAGCTGCCCCATTCCATCAATTATCGTAGATCGATTCAACGTTCCCCTCTTGCAGGCCCCACGGCCAACCGCAAGGACGAATGCGTGCTTCTTCCCCTTTTTCTTGCGTGGGCGCCTCGCTTGAAGTGGTTAGCGTCGGCGGAGGCGGCGCGTGGCGATCGATGTACTTGGGAGAAGTCCCACACCTGTGCGAACATCACCGGCCTGGTCGATGTTAACTGAATTCGGATGTGACGTCACGGCGCAGGCTGCGGGACGCGGCCGACGGACTTGCCTCCGCGCTGGCGGGCCTCGGCGGTCCGATCGATCCTGGATCGGAAGACGACGACGAATTCGCAGCTTCGCCAAACCGCAGACGTGCTACAGCGAGGTTCCCATCAACGGTCCTTTCGTTACCGTATAATTCTCTTACTCCCCGTGTACTCCCTTTTGCTTAACTTTTAATTAGAACCGTTCTTAGCTGGACCGGTTCGTTTCATCGTAATCGGCGGCCCTTAAGCATCGGGTCTTTTCGGGGACGTCGAAGACAAGCAATGAATTCATTTTGGAGTGGTAAGGTTATAATCGGGAACTACATTTTTGTTAATAACGAGATCTTGTGTTTCACAGTAGAGTTGGAAATGGTCCCGCCACGGTGGTCTAGTGGTTATGGCACTCGGCTGCTGATCCGGAGGTAGCGGAATCGAATCCCGGCCGCGGCGGCTGCATTTCGATGGAGGCGATGGGGGCGTTGAGGCCCGTGTACTGTGCGATGACAGTGCACGTTAAAGAACATCAGGTGGTCGAAATTTACGGAGACCTCCACTACGGCGCCTCTCATAATCAAAGCTGGTTTTGGGACACAAATCAATCATTAGAATTGGAAATGAAAGTACAAGTTTCATTTTTGAATTTCGCGCTGAAACTCGGTGCAGATGACTTCACGAACACCAATCGTTTTTTATTTCGTGTTTTGGCTAGATCTGCTTAATAAACTCTTTCAAAACGTGCCATATCTGCGGAGTCGTTCGAACACAGCGTACGTAAGTTCCGTTGATAAATGATGATGTGGGCCCTAACAGACTTCGTCCAAGTGAGTGACGTCACGGGCATGAGTTCGGCAACCTGAGAGTGCCATTGCCCATTGTGCTTCATGTGTCTTCGCACCGCGACAGCGCTGTATGCCTTCGGTATTGCTAATGCGAGATTAAACGGTGTTGCTAGTACGTATTGCTAATACGAGATGTATTGCTAATACTTTGGTAGTTTGCTAACATCGAGAGCGAGCTAAAGGCATAAATGTTCTCCATTTACTAGGCAGAACTAAAACTGCATCTAAGGTCGATGAACATGACTTTTCTTCTGTGGAGTGTCTTGCCTAGAATATGACCCGCCGCACTAAACCCTGCTCTTCGTAAGATTCAACAGGGGTCTGGAAAATCGAACAAATGGAAACTGTTGTGCTAAACACAGAGAGCTTGTGTGGAACAAGGTTTGCATTATAACCCTCGATGGCATGAGCAGAAATTGAGGTTGACAATATGAGAACAACGTTTTAACTTCATTCGCGGCCACGCATGCTGCGTATGTTTGTAACGCAAACGACGAAGCCTGATTTTTGCAAAATCCTAATCAGTACAGCAAATTCTGATCAGCAATTTGCGTTTCGAACGTTTCGCAACCCTAAATTTGCTGAAGTGACAAATATTGCACGAAAGCGGTATTTTTGTGTTATGAGTGTTTGATTATCAAAGATGGGAAATTCCTTACGACATCGCTTACGAATTCCTGACATTACAATTATTGGCGTTTATATTGTTTTTCGCAAATGTGTAGCTTTCGTGCTTAGACGCACGCTTGGATTTCTGCTGATAGTCTCATTGAAGGACTGGCATTTACGTTTCATAATCACTGCTCATTGAGCCGAATATGCAACACGTTTAGTGAACCCGCTTCAAAAATGTTGACTCCAATCTTATATTCATTGAGTTATTTCTGCGATTTGAACGAAAGCGGAATATATCCTTGAATGACTCAAGAAATCACATTTCTTTTAATCTTTTTCGACAAAAGGAAAAGAGAAATTCACGCACGTACTGGAGCAACGTGCTCAGCCACTGCACACGCAACGCCATTCTTAACGCACATGCAAACGCGCATACACATATGCCCACTATTCCAATAAACGTGCACAAGCCCCCTTGCTCTTCGCAAACGCTTATCCACGTGTACCGATGCAGGCAAATACGCAAGCACGCATACGCACTCGCGTACACACGCTTTATACCCATGACAGCGACGAATTGCCTGTTGACGCTACATTCCCAACCCTGGCCGGAAAAAATGTACGGAGTTTGATTACGAAACGAAAAGGACTGATTACACACACAGCCACATTGTTTCCACAGATGCGAGACGATCGATATAGGGCAGCGTACACGCACGAGCGCGATTATGAATTCCAACGTGCTGATGAATTTTTCAGCGCTGTCCGCCTCGGCAAGGCTTGTGAAGTATTCACCCCGCCTCTGGAGCCTCTTTATTTTGCGCGATGTTTGCGTAAGCACAACGCGAGAAAGTCGTATTTCAAGCTTAGAGAGCCTAGAAGTGGCCCCCTTTTGACTCGGAAAAATTCCGTTTCGTGCTTTACGGGAACGCTTAAATTATGAATGCAATAGAGCGCCCTCCTGGACCCCTTGTGCCAGGAACAAGATAAATAAGATAGAACGTGACGTCAATGTACGGGAAAATTTTGAAGGAGAATGCTGTAGCTTGAGGGTTCCAGTAGGTCGGCAAGTTTTATAGGGCACTTAAGTGAAAGAAAACTTGCGTGGAACATTAAACGCGAAGACTGTACCGCAGAACGCCAAATTGTTTCTTGACAGGCGGTCGGTAACATTCCACGAAAGTGTGTGGGAGAAAAAGGAAATTTTCAAAAAAGAAATTTGCCATAGATTGTAGTGGTTGTAGACCTCGCCCATGCAAGTTTCTTTAAGAAACTTGCATGGTCGCTTTGCACATATTTGCGAGAGCGGGAAAAAGTGACACGCGAACATGCTGCCTGCGATACTTAGTTTATGAAAACAGCAACGTTGTGCCACAGTTCATAATTTTGAAATTTTTATTAATTTTCATTTACTAAAGATGCCTCACGGGCCTCAGATGAGGCATTCCCGGTTCTACATCATTTTTAACGATCTGATCATCAATTCAAGCCCCCGTCTTCTCCTGAGCTTCTCTTCTAGCTTGGATGAGTGCGCACAGTAGTTCGTCGCCGGTCTACGCGCACTCAGCAGTGAGGGTTCCTAAAATGTTTCTTTTTATCACATGAAGATGCCGAATCAAAGCCACCGTTCCTTTTCTTATGTGCTTAATGGTAACTTATCACTTTTACTTATCCGAGCTCAGCACGCACAATGAACATGTTGATGCCGCCTGGACAGTTGTTGTCGCTATTGTAGCATTTCCCTGGCTTCAGAAGATGCATATGGGGAAATATCCAGGTCAACAACATTAAAAATTTTCATGTGCAGCATACGTTATCGCACTTCTCCTCCCTCACATTCAGCGGTTTGTAAAGAGGGGCAAACGGCACCTGTCATATTACAACCGTAATTACTTGCATATTACCAGCATTTTATTTTTTCTTTGAGACTAGGTAACATGGCTAGTAGCGACCGGTAAGTAATCTCCGGTGTAGGTATGTCGGGTAATCTACGACAGAAGCAACTAGGCGATGACTAGTCATGGCTAGACTGAACTAAACGATTATTAATATTGGCTGCTATTTGCTAATTCAAGGGTACTGTTGTGCAATACAGGGTACTGTTCTGCGATGGTAAGTGTTCGCTAAGTTCACCGAACGTGGGCTACCAACTGTTATAATATCAGCACTGTCAGCATTATTCATTACCAGCGCTAATCATAATCACAATCGTCGTGCACCATCTCCGAGCCGCTCCTCTCGCACAGATGATGCAGTGCGTGTCGAGTCACTGGGGCCGCTCCCAACTTTAGATCTTGGTCAGACCGCGACCCTACGCTGCTGTCATTCTTCTACGGTTTTAGTGTCGAACAAAGTAGGGAAAGCAGGCACTGCCATGTCGGTCGCCGCCACATCTTGCGGCAGTCACTTTACAATGCCCTAGAGCATGTGCTGAGACGACAATAATAATCATAAAAAACTGCATTAGTTCTGTCCCGCTTGTTTGTCCAATTGAGAAAAGAACGAGAACGAAAGCAGGGAGGCGGCCACAAGTGTCTTCTAATTCACTACTCCATGCCCATGGCAATGCATAAAAATATTTAAATAAAGAAATTAATAATTCAGGATAAAGAGCAATTGCAGCAAGGTACTTGTCGACTTTGAGGGAAGGAATAACAATGTAATTTGCGTTTCTTTGTGCATGTCCCTCGATAAGGGCTGTAGCATTTCCTTATCTTTCCCAGATGCACTTGTGGCTGCTACCGTGAGTGACGGGCACGTCTTATCGAATTTCACAATAGATAGTAGGCGGTGGTAACTGCTTGCGAGCCCATTCTTAAGAACACGCTGCCGGTAGTGAACAGGGTGTTTCTACCGCCGATTGCTCTCCGTGTAAGGGTGCTTGCGGTGAAGACGTTGTATTGTGTTTTTCCTTTTTGGGGGTCGAAGTCAGCCTCAAATAAAACGTCTCTTGTGGCCCTGCTTTGGCCGTACACTTTGGGTATGTGCTCGAGGTGGCAATATGAATTAGTTGGGGGCGTTGAATTTGTATAGCGTAGATCTGTAACGTGATATTTTTGTCACTTTTGCTACAGTACTTCTATTCGTTCATAAGCCATATGGGAGTACAAAGACAACACGTATATTTTCTTACATCTATGACGTAGCGCAAATCGCCGTGAACTAGTTCTGTTCGCAGAGCCGCACGAAACAAGAAAAAATTAATAAAGAATAAGTTGAAGAAAGTGTGGTGCCGGCCTCTAAAATTTCACATCACCGCCCCACGTGAATGCAAATCAAAACAATGAACTTTGAATGTTTATGATCCCATGTAGCCTTCAGCAAAAATGACAAGTGCTTCTTAGTGGCACACGCTTGACATATAGCAACCAGGATAACATTATTTAGCGTGCGTAGATAGTGCGTTGTATGCATGTAATAAAAAGGCGTACATCCAAACGACAATAGAATTTCGGGAGAAAGTATAGGCTTGTTCTGAAGCAGCAAACTTGATTAGGGAATGCACGGCTAGGGCTTACGTTCTGAAAATGTGCACATGCCTTCGGCAAGACGGCAGTTTCCCTGACACAACTGTTCTGCACTGATGAAAAAAGCAAGTCCACTTGTGTAAGTGGCTTTGGTGCGTAGAGCACTAGCAATCATGTTATTATACACTTGCCGAAGCGTTCACTCCAGCGACATTCCCTCTCGAACAAGTTTCTTCAATAGGCCTCTGCTAAGACATGCATGAACGAGAGAGGTACGTGGCGGGAGAGGCAAAGGCCCCATGTTTAACACACGAAACGTTTCCAAGAGCCACAATCGGGCACCGACGTCAGTTTTTCTTTTCGCCGCGCAAATAGAAGAGTAATATCGACATACTTTTATATGCTAATCCGTAAGTTAAAAGAACGAAGAATTGCATTCATGCACAACTTTCAGCTTTTTTATTTATTATACGTCAACGTATGCAGAGAAGGTATTCACGTAATAGCTTATGCAGGTTGAAGTAACGGCTCATAAAGAGACAAACTTGAATTTATCTTTTGATAAATCTCCCACGCGCAGCTCTATCGGCATTCAATGGGAAAACGTGCCTCCTTGAGCAACACCTGCCCGTGCATACCTTATCATAGACGTATCTGCATTCCATTCGGAACGTACGCTCGGAATGCAAAGTAGTAGGACGTGCAGGCGCCTGCAAGCGTACTCAAATATTCGAGCGATTTCCCTTTACAATTAAGATTTACTACGACCCTCTGGAGCGGGAAAATATTGCACCTCTCCTTTCCTCCTTCCATATCCTCTTTTAACTCTGCCCCATCGCTTTGTAGTAGTGAAGTGAAGCCTACCCTTCTTTGTGTGCTCTTCAGTTAGGTTGAACTCCGCCTCCTTAATGCGGTGCACTGCAGTGAAGCTAACCCTTCTTTCTACGCTTTTCAGTTAGGTTGAACTCCGCCTCCCTAATGCTGTGAAGCGCAGTGAAGCTAACCGTTGTTTCTACGCTTTTCAGTTAGGTTGAACTCCGCCTCCCTAATGCTGTGCAATGCAGTGAAGCTAACCCTTCTCTGTAAGCTTTGCAGTTAGGTTGAACTCCACCGTACTGACGTCATGCAGTGCAGTGAAGCTTGCCGGTCGGTAACCAAGGCTGGTTGCGTTTTCTAAAGCAGAAGGCTGTGCAGTCGCCTATTGTATGCCCGTAACCTTTCTATTAGGCCTACCTGTCAGTGAGAATCAACGCGGGAGGATCTGCATAAAGAACGAAGCCTTGCTTCGGGATCGTTTTTTTTTTCTTTTATGGTTCGCCCTGCTTATTGGCGAGGTTTTCTGCATTGCACACCGTCCATGAGGTGAAGTAGAGAATCCAGGCTTACCTATTTTAAGCTTGCTTTCTTGTGCGCTACCGAACTGGCAGGCTCCGCACTGTCGTCTTCTTTCAAACTTTTTTTTTATTTTGGAATATATATGCCATAGTCAGCGCAAAATACTCCGCATTACTTCTGATGAATGAGAGCAGAATCTTAATTCTAGTAAAAAAGATAATCAAGAACCACCAGGTGAAAAGAAAAAAAAATGTTTAATCAAGGACCCTTAGTTTAAAAATAAGCGAAATCTGAGCATCACCTATGGGATTCGCATACCTGAACCGAGTGCTCTGTCGTGCCTCTTTTATGTCAATAGCTCGAAGCTCATAGTTCCTTTGACGTCAGCACTCCTTTTTTGCTTTTGCACACTGACTTTCATAACGGCGAGCATAATCTCTTTTTCCTTAGACTTCAGATAATCTCGTGTTACGTCAATTCATGCGCCATTTCGTGTGCGATTCTCGAGGAGATAACTTTCTCACAATACCGGCAGTTTAGGTGTGTTATGCTAATATATCGAGGCTTTCTATAAGTACCTCGCTAAGTTAGTAAAGACGAGCAGGATGCTTGCCAACGTGCGCAAACATGTCTTCTAGTAACGTTTGTTTCATTTTTCTCTTCACCAGGAGACACCTATGCATCCTTTAAGGGTTCAGGAAAGATCTCGAGTGCATATGGCTAACAATACCTGAGTTGCCTTGAAAACAGCTATTGCACAAACACAACTAACTTAACATATCGAAACGCTCCACATTCTCGAGAGCTCAGAGGCCTCGATGCAACCGAACTGCGGGGAGCCTAAAACTAGAAGGACACTGTGGGTTTTACACTTTGAGTTACATACAACGAATCTGGTTTGACAGTGTACGTAATGTGTGGTAGTAATGGAGCACGTGCCTGCGACAAATCGGCCGTGGAAGTAATTTAACATGGAGAACCAACTACTCTTAATGATTCCTTCCTTTATCTTCAAAATCGGCACCGGCACATGATACGGGAAAAATGGTGACGTCCTGCAGACAAATGAAAGAAACAAAAGAAACATTCGTGCAGATAAAAGCAAACACCTCTAATACAAAATAGCACTTGGTGAAGTGTGGCGTCTAAGAAGGAGAACGGTACACACCAACGAAAAAAAAAGAACCTGGGAAGGATCGGAAATTTGGAAATGAAGAAAGCTATAACAAATAAGCAAGCAGTAAATAAACAAATAAATAAATAAATAAATCAGGTAATTAATCATTTTTCAGTTTTACAAGGAATTACTTGCCCTCGAAACCCCTTGAATGGCTTCTGGCTGGTTCAAGTACACATGTTTGAGCTGCTGTCCAAAAATGCCAGAAAAAGAAGCCCGACAAACATGGCCGCTCTGAAGGCGCTGTTCGCATGCACATGTAGGTATTCGCGTTTCAAAAGAAGCCTTCGTTTGTCGTACAATGCCGCCCACCTTTAAGATATGTAGCACCGCGCGAAGTTGGAGTGGTGCTACAAGTCTTGCCTAATACATATCTTGCAACGTACCTTGCCTAATGACGCAAAAGGGCAAGACAGCTTGCCGCGTTTGCGTCATTAGGCAGTACGCTGCTACATACAAGCGAAGCCGGTAGGCAGTGCAAAGCCATAGTAAGGTTCGCTACAAACGTGAAAAGAAAGGTCTCCTAAATCATGTTTGTCACGGAGTGCCGGGTATCCTTCGACTTTTCGTGTGGAAGCGTTACGTCAACAGGAACTCGGAACGAACGGACTGAATAAACAATGAAGCCAACCGGTACATAGAAAAGCAGGAAATGTGATGAAATTCTGGAACACATTGAAAAGCACAGTGCCAAGCAGGAACGCGGACGACGGAAGAAGAAAGGGCACAAATCTTCTATTATATATGAAGGAATGGAGTATTGAGTAGTCCACCTTCATATCACATGAGCGGAAGCCACTCATCAAGATGACTACACATTCCATAGACGTCTTCATGGACTTCCTGGAATAGAGACGTTTTGCCATGTGTTGTTGGTCTAGTTAGCTTTCATTCTGTGGACTAACTATGAAGATTAGCGTAGAAAATGTAGATTCTATATCGTGACTCTCTGAGCAACAACTTGTTGGTTTGTCGAGTCGATTTGCCTTGTGACAGTATGAGACAACGCTAAAAAAAGATAAATTGGAGAACTCTCCACCTTCGTCGTTAACAGTTTCTGCCCCGTTCGCATTGCCTTCTTATAGCATATGGATCAAAAGCAGCGTGCTTTCTCCAAAGAATGCTGGAATAATTTTAGATTCCTCGTGCTGCACTTAAATTTTCTCGCACGTTCATATAACAGTTCGGGCTTTCATGTGTGTAGGTTTCAGTTAAGTCGAGTTTAAAATTTTTGTTTACGGATTTCACTTTGAGCAATTCAGTTTGGTTCACTAATGTATCTGCACCACGACGGAGGTCTTACGATGTCGGGTGCCCCGAATGGCTACCGTTGTTGTTTGAATTGATTATTTCCTTGTGGACACCACAGCCGAACATGGATTTCCCACGACAAGGGCTCCATAACGTCATAGCGTTAAAACGAACGCAACAGCGCTTGTACTGCTGTGTTAGTTTTGTTCTTTCGTCCTCTACTTTAATTATTATTTAAATATTTTTTGTGGCGTCCGCTTCAAGCCGTGTTGAATACGTCACGCTGGTGTGACGTCATGTCGCATCGCAAGCGCGAACGACGGTAACCAAAAAAAACCGCATTGGGCTTAGCAAACTAACAACACGCCATCGGTGCTGTCAACCCAAGTATTACTTGCACATATTAAGCCGAACAATCAAGAAAATTAGAATGAACAATTTTAGAGGTGAAGCAGCTTATGGCGGGGGCTTTGTCCGTCCCTCCTTCCCTCCTGCGGCGTACCACACCCCCACAGCGCATGCACATCCCCTTCCCCTCTCCTCTGCTACGCTCCCCCTTTCTCTCCTCCAGGAATCATCTACTCTACGGAGCAGCGCCCGCGTCCCACACCCCCACTGCGCAAGCGCCTCCCCTCCACCTCTCTCTCCTCTCCTACACGCTCCCCCTTTCTCTCCTCTAGGAATCGCCTACTCTACAGAGCGGCGCGCATGACAGGTGGTGCGACAGCTGCATGCTTTGCTGCTGGCGCCACGGTAGTTCCGCGGTATGAAAATGGCGGAGCGGGCGCGCCTCATTCTCTCTCCTGTGCAGCGCCGGGATGAGCGCGCGGGCCGCGGCCGCGAAAAAATACACCATTTCCCGGCTGCATCGCATCCACACATGGTTCCCTTTAGCGGCATTAGGAGTAATTTTTTAGGGGCGAAGCTCTTCTTAGTCTAACCTTGTGACGCGTCAGGCGTCAGGCGTCAGGCGTAACCCGCGTGCCTCCCGGCAAGCGCTTGCCCTCGGCGCGTGCCTCTGCTGTCTTGTGAGAGAGAGAGAGAGACAGAGAGAGAGCGAAAGGCGCGCGTTGGCTATGGAAACGCTCTTTCTTAGAGGAACGCTGTACCAGCTCGCAAAGAAGGAGAACGCGCCCTCACCCGCGAGAGACAACGTTGGCGCAGGCAGCGTCTCCTAGTGAGTTTCCTGATTGAGAAATACCGACTGCTCGCGTTGCGGAAGCGTTCACCGGCAACCCATATATATATATATATATATATATATATATATATATATATATGCACTGGATCTTGACTTGCAATGAAGTGCCGGTGGGAGATTTCACTTGTGCATAGTCGAATCATGAGGATTCGTAGCGTGCGCGTTAACTACATTAATCCGGAACTCGGCACGATCTACGATGAACCTCCCGAGCTTCGCCCACTCATCATCATTCACTCCGTGGATATGCTGTAATTTTTTTGCTAACGCTGCCATATGCAGGTCTTGAAATTTCCGCGGCACTCTTAAATTGTTAGGTCGCGTAAGTAACAATACTTTGCGTAGATTCTAATACTTTCCCTAAACCTTTGTGAGCATTGAAAAATGAGCTTCAGTAGCTGTATAGCATTCAAGAGAATGCGCAGCCGCCAGCGTTAAAGAAGTCGAGTGCCACAGCTTGAACTTTGACCTTTGGTATTGCGCGAGCTTTACGAATGAACCATTTTCAGCGCGGCAATTAGTGGTCGCGGTCACGGCACTGTTCTCAAGAACTAATCCTACGCGTCTGAGGCAAGTGAAGGACCCTTCCAATTAAGCAAAATAAACGACTCTGTGGCCCCAAATGAATATAAACGGTGTCCATTAGACGCGGAACTGCGAAACACATTTATACACGGACTATTGCGACTGGGTCGTGAAAAATGAAGCTTCCAGCCAAATGTAGTTTATCGTTGCCGGCAAAACCTTCGCAGCCTTTAGAAAATCAGCATGAATAAAAGAATTAAGTGAGAAACGCACCGGCGTTATAAAAGTCGCCCCTTAATTAAAGAAGGGTTGTTTTTGATTGACGGCACAAGGCTCTTGTGGTGAGCATATTTATACGTTGCTGGGTGGTACAATGATTAATGCTGCACAAAACGGAGCCGTTAACCCCAGCGCAATAGCGGATATATATATATATATATATATATATATATATATATATATATATATAAGAATAAAAGATCACCGCGAAGTCTTGTCTACTCTTATTGGAAAGTGTGTTTGGCCCATTGAACAGAAATCGTCGATTTTATAAATGAGGATTTGGGTTGAATGGCCCAAGCGTATGTTTAAATAAAAGAGTAGACAAGGTTTCGCGGTTATCTTTTATTGTCAACACTTTCGACCACCACACCGGCCCCTTTCAAAGCGTGCTTTCAAACAGACCGGTCCAACTTTTGGGAATAATCTGCTGGTTGCTGTTATGTGGGGTTTAACGTCCCAAAACCAGCTCTGATTACTGAGAGATGCCGTAGGGGAGGACTCCGGAAATTTTGCCCAGCTAGGGCTCATTAACGGGCGCTGGCATCGCACAGTACACGGGCCTCAACATTTCGCCTCCATCGAAATGCAGCCGCCGCTGCCGGGATTCGATCCCGCGACCCTCGGATCTGCAGCCGAGTGCCATAGCCACTAGACCGCCGCGGCGGGACAATATAAGAAATTAAATGAAGTGAAACACCGCTCTACTTATGTACAGGACACGGTAAGCGCAGCAGGTGGTCAAGAGTGACTCCTAAGCCCTCCGCCAGGGGGCGTGCATCATTATGGTATCGTGATTTGGGCGCGTAAATTTCCTTGAATTGTTCTTATTCTGACTCCTTACGGTGCATTTATGGAGTGCACGGACCGCGGAGCCAGCTACACGAGAAGTGGAAGTTTCAGTGCTTGCTTTAACAGTGTTCTGTACTTTAGGCCCATAGCTCAAAAATCTCGGCGGAACTGCGACCCAGCAACCAGTGCCTGTCAGTGATTGGTGCTGTTGCTGTCTCTTTGTCGTGCTGAATTGTGCAGTTTAACTGCAATTGTAAGTCCCATGCCATGAGCAGACAGTGCGATTGCAACAGCTCGAAGAGTGTGAACAAAAGGGACATAAAAGACGACTTGCGAGTCCCATTCTCCTGTTCGCAGCTTTTCTATATCCTGCCTGGTCTCCACAACTATTGCTTGTCGTTCTTGCTTTAAATATTTTGCCATGGAACTGGTGAGCTTATTACAAAACTGATTGACCTCTCGATAAAATTGTAGTTCAGCTGCGTGCCAAAAGTAAGCTGACGGTTCCCGCGAAATGTTATATTACTGCACGCAAGAAAAAAATAGAAAGGACATAGCTGTGCGACTGCCTATCGCCTGCAGAATAGTGAGCCTTACTAACGTGACCAGTTTCCCAGTTTATACACGTACCTTACTCCAAAATTAAAGGTGCCTCGCTGCGTGGGCCATTTGGACTGAGACTACCGTGCTTACGACCGTGGAATAAAGAAAGCTCTTGTGTTCTCTTGCGTCAGCAGACGACGAAATGAAGTTCCCGCTGGCCGTGAGAGACCAGGTTGATCTCTTTCGTGTAAACGGGCAATGCTGCCTGGAAAAGTGAGGTGGGTTGCCACACCGAATAACGAGATATTAATTTTTCACCTTGCCCAGTCACAGTGCTGTTGGAAACTCCCCGGAAAGTTAGTTAGCACGCTCATCTCGACCTCATGTATATATATATTACTTAGTCCTCGGACTTACTCCAATCAAGGTGGCCGCGAGGCTGAGAGCCTTTATGTTTGCTTCTAGCGAGAGATCAAAAAGTAACAACTTGATCGAGGATCCTTGTATTTCGAGAAACAAAAACAAGCAAATCCAGACGCTAACGAAAATAAGATAATATTTTAGTTTTCAGACAGGAATACTTGATCTAAAACTGGAAAAAAGTCCTCTAGGCAATGCCCTTTATAATCTCCACAGCAAAGAAGTAACAGCGCAAAGGAACACAGACGACGAAGAAACGAAGACCACAGGACAAGCGCTTCGTTTCTTCGTCGTCTGTGTTCCTTTGCGCTGTTACTTCTTTGCTGTGGATATGCACCAACTAGCCCTCATCAAGTTGTTGCTTATAATCTCCTGGCTCCGAATCGATCGAGGGTCCCTCTATCTGTAGACACAGTCACACAGATCCAGCAGATAACGAAAATGAGATAATATTTTAGTTTTCAGAAAAGAGCACTTGATCTAAAACTGGAAATAAAGCCCTCTAGGCACTGGCCTTAATTTTCTCCTGGCTCCGAATCGATCGAGGTTCCCTCTATCTGCAGACACAAGCACACAGATCCACTGGATAACGAAAATGAGATAATATTTGTAGTGTTGAGTAAGGAGTACCTTGATCTAAAACTGGAAATAAACCCCTCAAGGCATTACCCATTATTATCTCCTGTCTCCAAGATGTCATGCATGAAGTGGGCGATAAAGAGCTGCACCGTGGTGATGCCAGCTTGTCTTTTGTTATTTTTTTAACTAAACGCAAAATATAAAGTACAGAGATAGAGTTCCTCCAGACTTGTCTTACGACAGCTGAAACAAAGAAAAATAGCAAGCCTCCGTACAGGTCGCAACAGAGTGACAGCGTAAGATACACTTGGATGCGTGCTCTCTCATTTTTCTGTTGCTATCTCTTTGCACTCCTCCTTCTCGGCCCTCTTTCTTCCTTTTCTTTCATCGCTTTCTCTGGCTTCTTCATCTTTCTCGTCTGCTTTCTCTTTTTCTTCTCAGTAGTCACCTTCTTCTCTTTCGGCTTCTTCATCTTTCTATTTCTCGTTTCTCTAGTGTTTCGTCTGTGCTTATCGTCGGTGTTTTCGAATTACTCTCTGAATTTGATCTTATTAAGAGGTTAATTACCCTATGTGGGTTTTTTCCTGCTCCACAAATCTAGTTGTTTTTCTTCGTTATCTATATGGATCCATTTTAACCGGTTTTGCTCAGTTGTTAGCATGTTCTGGCCCTGTTTTCAACTGCCGTATTAAGAGCGTGAACTCTACATGAGTAGACGCCGAATGCAACGGCACTTAATGTTCCCTACACCTACGCTTTAAGATGTTCATTCGTCTATATCCAGGAACAAACATCGGCGGTCCATAGAAGTTTCTTCGAAAGAGTACGTCCGAGTCCGATTTGTCAGTTAACTCAGTTTGGCTCTTCGATCTTCCAACCACCACGTTAGCTCAGCTGATAGACTATTCGGTTAGTCCGTGGCGACGGAAACTTTCATAGCTCACCTGCAGTTGATCCGTCTCTGCTGCTGTCTGTAGACTACGTGCTCAGACAAGAGTGTGCCCTAGGGATTAGTTCCCTCTTTCTCTCTCTTCCGTTCTATCTCACCCCCCTATCCCTTCCCTTAGCAATCCGGACGCGAGTGTGGTTAACCTCCCTGCCTCCTTCTCTCTCTCTCTCTCGGCCGTTCGTCGGTAGCCGGTTCAAATCAAGGAAGAAAAGTTGCCAGGATACATCCGTCAAAGCATCGAAACTGGCTCGGCCATTTTAGGTGCGCAGGCATATTTCTTCTTTGGTTGGTCTTTATTCACGATTTCGTGCTTCACTCCATCACCTAGTGAAGAAAAGGCGCTAGAAATGGGATGATCTTTCTCGTGAAACCCAAAGCGAGTTCCACGAAATAGGAACTCATGAAGGACTTCTTAAACTCGGTCTGAAAATTCGATCGCTCAAGATACGCATAACGCAGAAAAGACAACAGAATTGACGTCGAATTCATCAGTCACAAGAATGCACAAAGCATAAAAAGAATGGACGACTAGTAGTTTATACTGCACTTCCAAGTGCTATACTATCTTTTAGCCTCGTACGGTTATGATTAACTCTTTCGTTACCGTGTCCATAGGACATGGGTCACCGGTGACCCATACGCGCCACAAGCTATTTTAAAAATATGAGTGCTCCTATGGACTTGCAGCGCCATATGTCGTATTCTCCAGGCACCAATCTTTCATTTTTTGCGTAGTTTGTATTTTTCCCGTGCGGCAGCGATTTAAGCGGCGGTTCCAATTGTGTGGTTCGCTCCGTCTGTCTACGAAGATGGCAGACGCTTTTGTCCCTCGCGCGAACGATGCCTTTCTGGCGATTCTGTTGCATCTGGAAGCGGTCATTTGGCTGCTTCTAGCAGCAGTGATTCAGATGATGATCCCGCATCATCGGATTTTAGTTCAGACGACGAGGACGTGCAGAATCAGCCCGGACCTACATCAGCTGTCTGTCGGTATGTTTTGTTTTATGGCACAAGACGGGTTGCCATTTCTTTTTTAAACCATAGAGCGCAATATGTCCATATATACATTTTTCTTCTCAGTAGTCACCTTCTTCTCTTTCGCCTTCTTCATCTTTCTATTTCTCGTTTCTCTAGTGTTTCGTCTGTGCTTATCGTCGGTGTTTTCGAATTACTCTCTGAATTTGGTCTTATTAAGAGGTTAATTACGCTATGTGTGTTTTTTCCTGCTACACAAATCTAGTTGTTTTTCTTCGTTATCTATATGGATCCATTTTAACCGGTTTTGCTCAGTTATTAGCATGTTCTGGCCCTGTTTTCTGCCGTTTTCTGAGCGTAAGCTAGACATGAGTAGACGCCGAATGCAGCGGCACTTAATGCTCTCTACACCTATGCTTTAAGAAGTTCATTCGTCTATATCCAAAAAAGAAACATCGGCGGTCCCTAGAAATTTCTTTGAAAGAGTGCGTCCGAGTCCGATTTGTCAGTTAATTCAGTTTGGCTCTTCGGTCTTCCAACCTCCACGTTAGCTCAGCTGATAGACCATTCGGCTACTCCGTAGCGACGGAAACCTTTATAGTGCACCTGCAGTCGACCCGTCTCGGCTGCTGCCTGTAGACTACGTGCTCAGACAAGAGTGCGCCCTAGTGATCACTTCCCTCTTTCTCTCTCTTCCATTCTATCTCTCCCCAATATCCCTTTCCTTAGCAATCCGGACGCGAGTGTGGTTAACCTCCCTGCCTCCTTCTCTCTCTCTCTCTCTCTCGGCCATTCGTCGGTAGCCGGTTCAAATTAAGGAAGAAAAGTTGCCAGGATACATCCGTCAAAGCATCGAAACTGGCTCGGCCATTTTAGGTGCGCAGGCATATTTCTTCTTTGGTTGGTCTTTATTCACGATTTCGTGCTTCACTCCATCACCTAGTGAAGAAAAGGCGCTAGAAATGGGATGATCTTTCTCGTGAAACCCAAAGCGAGTTCCACGAAATAGGAACTCATGAAGGACTCCTTAAACTCGGTCTGAAAATTCGATCGCTCAAGATATGCATAACGCAGAAAAGACAACAGAATTGACGTCGAATTCATCAGTCACAAGAATGCACAAAGCATAAAAAGAATGGACGACTAGTAGTTTATACTGCACTTCCAGGTGCTATACTATCTTTTAGCCTCGTACGGTTATGATTAAGAGAATATGATCCGCTCTGTGTCTTTTCTTGCTGAGCACAGTACAAAAGCATGATATTCTTATGCCTATGCATAGACTACCTATAAAAGGAAACTTCCCTATCATTTCTCCATCACTCGCGATAAAATAGGGACAGAAAACGGGGTACTTAGGCGTCTTCGTCGCTCTCGACCACGCTGATTAGCGAGCTTATTTTACGAAAGACGATATCATCCCACGCGAAAGACACACGAAGCTTAGAGGCTCTTTGACGACTGGCCTTAAGCTCGCCGTGAAAACCAGTCGGTAATGCGATCTCGGCACAACAACGGCAATAGTAGACCCTCATCGCTCCGCATACGTCGGGGCCCCCGAATTCAGCCTTCGTCTGATGACGTCGACTGCGAGGGCACGATGACATCGCCGCCATAGGCGTTCCCGTTGCGGAAGATGTATCGCAATACGCAATAGATCCGTGAGATGCCGAGGCTGGGCATGAAAGCGGAACCACTTTGAGTGGCTTACGCAAGCGAGATACACGATGTCCATTCAGCATTTTCTTTTTTTGCCGCCTATAGTTTATGTCCCCACGCTACAGCAATGAGGCGAGACATGCCCCTTTGCTGCTTTATGCAGATGGCCGGTCAAATTTGTTGCGTTCTGTAATCGCTCGCATTCACCGCGTTTTTAGTCCCCAACGTGTTGCGAAAAAGGGCGTTTCGTTGGGCAAAATTTATCGCCTAACGTAGATTACGCGTCTACGTAAGGAGCAGCCTGCTCTACAGCCTTATCGCTAAGATCTATAGTAGTTCTATAGCAAAACGCACAAAAACAAACGCGCCAGTCACGTGAGCTTAGAGGGACAGCGAACAGGACACCAAATGAGGAACGGGTTCCCGTACGACGTAAACAAGATAACGATCGGAATCTCACGACGAGCTTTATCGGATGTCGAAGAGCGGGATAAATAACCAGGCCCGGCCGCGGTTGTACCGCCGTGGACAGGATAATAGCGCGGACATCGGAGATGGCGCCATTATCGTCAGATGATCTTCGCCAAAGATACGCCAGCGACAGTCGCGTTTCTGCCTAACGCCGACGTTCGCAGAAAAAGGGTTCCGAGTTTGATGTCCTGCGATGACAAGGAAATTAACGAAGAAAGATCGGCAGACTCCCGAATCCTGCAGCTAGCTGCCAGATGGTATCCAGTCGGCAGAGTCCATGAAGGGGAAGGGAACATTCGCTTAGCTTGCGTTCTTACGTTTCTAACCATCTATTGAGTAGCGTCCCGCAGAGCGTAAGTACGTTTTTCTTTCGTTTCTAGTAGACAATACACGCGCCTATTATTCCAGGCCGAATTCAAATTAGGGCATGCAATCAACCACACATTGATGAGGTATATTTCTCTCATTATTGCAAAGTGAACCATCACGGCCGCGTGTAGGCCCGTTCGTTTTAATGAGGCCGGGGTTTCGTTCGAACTGTGCTGCCCCCCTCTCCATCCTCCACCTTCGTCTCTTACTGCCAAAGATTCGGTTTTCTTTATTTATCCTGCTAAAATCAATTCTACGTCATGAAAATCACATTAGGGATCGAGTAGAAACCACGGGAACACAGAAGTTACAAGATAGTAAAGAGGTTTAATTGACTGATTAACATTTATTAACTGTTACCCCGGTCGGTGATAGAAACTGGAATGTAGATTACTTGTTCAATTGTCAAACAGATAAGTAAATGTTATAAAAATAAAAAATACGCGATCGTTTGTACTAATGAACAATAAAATGAATTATGATTCAGACTTTGAAAGACAATCTAGGACACGGATATACAACAACAAAAAAGGAAAGTTGACAGGGCATGCGGGAAAGCCTAATTAAAATTTACGAAAGCCCTGCAGAATAATTTGGAACATCTGCATGGCAGCTGCTGTCTGGGCCTTCAGTGGAATCCGCAGGCCACTGTCGCGTTCAGGAAATGTCCTGGGTACCGAGCCACATTCTCAGCACAGCAAATATGAAAGAACACCAGAGCGAAAAAATTAAGTCTACTGAGCGCCTTTCACAGTATAAGTAAGATTTTCGCCCATCCCCTACATAACGAAAGTTACAAAGAGTGCTCCGAACCTAGTAAGCGGAGAATCACGTCGCTAATGTCACAACCGGATAGCGTCGAATCTTCTGGGGTACGCGGTTTATCATTGTGGCACTGGATGTGCGTAACACGTAACCTGCGCTTTGACAGTAGCTCACTTCCTTGTCAGACCACTGCTACAGTTACAATCCAAACTAGAAGAGAAGCGCAGGGTAAGATGTATGTTTGAATCGATGAACAGATCGCTAAACACAATTTAGAATAGGGAATGTCGCAGGACCCAACGTAGTAGGAATGTCTCAAGAGCCAACAAGTAGACTTGCCTTCGTCAGGACGGTCCTGACGAAGGCAAGTCCACTTGTCGTAATGTTCGCTCCTGCGATATTCCCTGTTATAAATCGTGTTTACAAATCAGTTCATCACTCCAGTTAAAGGAACACTAATGCGAAAAGAGTTGTCCTCGTATTAATATGTCTGCAAAGAAAGTCTTGCGGAAAGAAGACACTTTGTAAGCTATAAAACGTGCCCCGCCACGGTAGTCTAGGGTCTATGGCACTCGGCTGCTGCTCCGAAGGTTGCGGGATCGAATCCCGGCCGCAGCGGCTGCATTTCGATGGAGGCGAAATGTCCAGGTCCGTGTGCTGTGCGATGTCAGTGCACGTTAAAGAGTCCCAGGTGGTCGAAATTTACGGCGTCTCTCATAATCAGAGCTGGTTTGGGGACGTTAAGCACCACCAATCAATCCAGCTATTAAACGTGTAAAAGAAAATAAATGTGGTGAAGCCGCTTTGAATTACCAGCGCTAATACGTGTGACGTTACAAATCTTTGACAGTGTCTGCTAAGGGCTGCGTAACTGTTTATTGGTAAGAAAGACATACATTGTGTTCTAATGACACCAGAGACTTCACACAGAGAGTTTCAGAACTATTGACAGAGCGAACTTGGCGAGAATACCACAAAAAAGATGACCTGCTGACATATTATGGCAGAAGTTGCGGCGCGAACTTCAACACTAGAACATTAACATTAGTTTTTTAATATTGAACACAAAGGAGTGAAAATAACGACCATCAAGTTCTGGAAATACGAGTTACCATTCTAAACCACTCCGCCTTTTCATTTTAGCCTACCTTTTCATTTCAGCCTCCCCTTAAGGACCAGACATGCCTTCTTGAATTCCATCTAGACCTACTAGGGGAAGCCATTCTGTGCCCCCATGGCTTGGTGTGTCGTTTATATAGCTTTACTTGCCGTATGGAAACATGCGCACACTGCTCTCTGCGACCCCTTCGGCAGTGTACAAACCACCTCACAGGTCCTCTGTCCCTGTAGGCGCTGTTGTTCGCAGAATCATCATCGCAGTATAACTGACAGCCTCTGTGACAAGCCGCTTTCCGAGTAATCAATCTTGGAATACCGGAAGGTCTGAGCTTCATATCTGAAAGCGATGAAAGGCACTGATGGAGTTAGCACATAAAGCCGGCCTGGATGAAGTACTCTGATATTTCTGTGTTTGTCAGAGGCGTCTCTATCTCACCCGTTGCTTAATTTCTCACCATTATGTCTCCCCTTCACCTTTTTACCAGAGAAAGGTAACACAGCTGCGTATTCGCTGGTGGTTAACCTCTGATATTGGCACAATATCTACCGTGCTTTCCTAGTGGTAATCCTCGGCGCTAGTTCGCCAACGCAAAAGCCAACGTTCTTTTCATGATAGCTCTATTTATTAACCTATGCAGGCCGTAGATATGGCTATACATGTTAGCCCCGACGCTGCTGTGCTGCGCACAGGCGCAGTACTACGCACTGCGACGCTTAGTACTGTAAGGATCTTAGTTTTCTTAGTACTACGCCAGTGCAAGACACTATTACCGCTCCTGTGATAAGTGTTTGTATGCTATTTATTGGGTATCATTGAGCCACACACAGTTTTACGTTGTAGACTTGATATAGCGCAGTGAGATCGTCGCACAATGCGCAATCTCGTAACGCCCAGTGGTTGGTCGGCCATCTGTAACGCATCAACCACCAAGGCACAAAAAGCAAGAAGAACGCCTACGCATCGACGCAAAAGTCAGCACATACAGCGGAGGGGAGTCACGCATCACAGAACACTCCCCGAAGAAGGCGAGCAGCACTCGTGGTGGCTACCTCTGCAGCAAAATCTGGGATCTGTCAAGCTCCCGGGAAGGGATCTGTTCCCCCCCTCGCGGGAATTTCGGTGCACCGAGTACACAATCGTAGGACAAGCAGGAAAACGGGAAGAACAAACCGAGCTAAAGAAAAGTAAAGTGCACCAAAGGACAAAACGTGGCAGTCCAAGAAGCTGACGTAACAGGAGCTGTGGGGACGGTGTAACAGGGGTTAGGGTAGGGGGAGGGGGGGATTGTCCATGAAGCGCGGAATTTCGTTGCGAAACCCAAGACGGCAGGTGTCCGTGGGGTCGCCTGGGACAAATTATCCTGGAGAGAACTCCCTTTTTTCCCTTCATTTCTTTTCCCGTTCGCCCTCTCTTCCTCTATCATCTCGCCTTTATTCCCGTGAGAGATCCCAGGAAGCTGGAAATGGTGCCAACGCAATTTCCCACTCACGAAGGCCACTGCGCCCCAGCTGTTGCGATTACTTGTAGGCGCAGATATATATATAGAGTAGAGTGTTCATTGAATAATGCTTTCGTAAAGTCACTTGCTTTTGCCCGCACCAGAGGCAGACATACTAAACACCTTTTTTCACTCTTATTAGCGCTGTTAGGGCGCTCGTCGTGTTGCAAGTTTGTTTTACACCTTTTTAACACCTGCTTTTCTAAAAACACTCCCTCCCTATTAGGGATGTGATCAGCAGTTGCCCATGTTTGCTGCTGCTGCTGATGTTACACCCTCGCTGCCACGCACTTCGCCGCGGCTGCCTGCTGCCGCACTCATTAGCGTCAGCGACCGTAATGGCCTCCCTCCTGGATCTCAGTGCTCCCCTTTCCCCCGTCTCTGCGCGCTTCCTTTCCTTGTTTAGCTCACGCCGCCACAGGCAGAGGGCGCGGTGGTGGCGTGCCACCCGGTAAAGAAAGCCAGGATGCAACGCCCTTCCAGCGGTGGGACCCCCACGGTGGAGGTCTAATTATCTGGCCATTCTTTGCAGGTGAAGGCGCTCTGCGCAGGTTTGCCAGAGGAAGCAGACCTTGCGAGGTCGTATGAAGTGCGTGGGAGGGGTCTTGGGGTTGGCGAGGGCTTCGGAATAGTGTGGTGATGCCGGGAGGTTCTAGAGGGAAAGGCATTTCTTAATGTCCGCTGGGTGGGTTGGGAGACTTGATGATGGAAGGTCTTGAGGGGGTTTCGGCTGCGGTTCCATAAGCTAAACTTCGGATGCTGAAAGAGCTCGGGTTATTAGTGGGCGCAGCAAGGTAGGCAAATTAGAAAGAAAGCATGGATGCGTGGTTGCAGGGGCCTTGAGATGTTGACGGTGGGAGGCACGGTCGCTGCGTGGTTGGAAGGGCGAAAGGAAGGGTTGCGTAGTTTAGGGAGTGTTCAGGCGTTAGCGTGGGAGTGGGGAACAAAAAAAATATCGCTTAACTGTATCGACGTGAGATATGGAATTTGATGAAAGGTTACCAGATGAGCGTAATGTTTGCGAAAGCGGGTTCGGTGGATACATTTGAAGGCCGAACTTTCTTCAGCCTTCAAATGAAGCGACACCTCTTGCAGTCACTGCAAAATATTTTTGATGAATTCCTATTTTTCTCTTGGTTTTGTGAACTTTCACTCTCACCATTTCTAATTCTGTCAAACTCTGGAACTCGTTCACGTAGGAAGAGTGGAATGACGTCAGTGGTATTGCGACAGAATATTGACATAAGAAAACTCTCAGAGTTATTTATTTCTTGCATCCCAGAGCCGTTACGACGACACTGACAGCTCTGAATGATCGCGTGTTAGGTTGGTAAATGTCATCATTCCTCGCTTGCGTGCAAGGGTGTAATGAGGGTACAAAATGTGGTGGCTCCCTTGAAGGCCCGTTGCCCCTTCATACCCTTCATATGATTCACTGCTTAATAACATTGTAGCACAGTGAAGTAGTACAGTGAGGCAACTAAAGCCAGGGTATCGTAAAGACTGACTCGATAGTAGGGAATTTTAGTTCGGCCGTAGACATCTCCACATTTGCGGATACCGATGAGGGTGGCAATGTGGGCTTGTTGGTAGAGCATCTTTAGTTTGATTGTAGCGCACGCAGGACACGGACACCAGGGAGACACACTTGACACACCACAGCGCCACTGGAGGCTTCAATTGATACAGCTACGCGACATGGTGAAAAAAGTGCGCGTTAGTGCGGCTGGAAAAGTGCACGTAGTGGAAGACATCCGCCTCCCAGGATTTGTGCGCGACGTTTTGGGACTCGGACCAAAGTTCGCTGTGCAACCCCAAATGAAGAAGCCTGAACTTCTGTCAATGGTGCGCCAAGTCTCCAAGCGAGCTCCGGAACACGTAGCGCTGTGGTGTGTCAAGTGTGTCTCCCTGGTGTCCGTGTCCTGCGTGCGCTACCATCAAACTAAAGTTGCGGATACCGGTTTACCGTAAACATGCACGTGACCAGCAGCGCTGGTAGCGACACGTGGTGATGCGAAGCCTAACCTGAGACACAGAAAACTGTTATTACCCTGGCTGGCGCGTTTTTCTGGGCAGCTAGTCTAAAGCATTGGTCGTGAGATAATTAGTTTACAGTACTCTCACGGTTATTTTTAAAGAGAACGCTCAGGTGAATGAAAAGACAGCGGAATGCATTGTAGCTAAACAAACCGCCAGTAGATGTCGCTAGCAGTCCTGTTTCTGCCGTAAACTCCTCCGGTAGACCGGTATCCGTAAACGTAAAGGAACCCACGGGCGAACTAAAATACTCTATTAGCAACATCGTTAAGCGGGACCGAATTGGCAATTTCACGCTAAAATTTGGAAGAGCTTTCAGGTAAAGTTGTACACTACAGTACAATCGCTGGTGACCACAGTTCCAGCTATGTGAATTCACCAACGATGTACGAACTGCGATGAAACCAGTAAAGCACGGCACACGTGCTACTAATCAGCATGGTTACGTAACGCAAACATTTTGTCTGGAAAATACGTCATGTCACAGATGTGAACGAGAAAAGAAAAATGCCAGGGTGAAAACCAAAAGACAACTTCCGGCAGCTATATTTGAGAGGTGATAAGCTGGGCCAAGTGGTACGAACTGGTCGTAAACAGAGTGCAGAAGAGACGAGTCCCACAAGAAAGCACGGGCAAAAACAAAAGGTTCGCTGTTACCTCGGGTATTCATCAGGAAAAAAAATAACATGGAGAGATAATTGGATACTCAATATATTGGGACACCCTTGCATACCACACCAACGCCACATATCCCATGGCTAAAGTAGGGTAGCTTGCTGGGCGTGTTGGTACAGATTCATGGCGTAAGAATTCCAGCGGGCAAAGACGCGAGCACAAGAACAAGGAACGTACAAGGCTGAGGTCGGACTTACACTGAAGTTTACTGGAAAAATGTTGTTCTAGTGAAACTCCAACGCACATGCGCAAGCACCAAATGTTGTAAGACAACAGATAACACCTCAAACAAAAGACAAAAAAGAAAAAAGAAAACACGCAAACAACGTGCTACTACCTTGTTTTAAATGATTCGACACGTGCTCTGCATAGTAGCCTTAGTGTTATGTCTGAAATCTTGTCTCTTTGTCATTGAGATGTAGCGAACGTTCGCTAACACATAAATATGTGTTCCTGATATGGAGAGCTTCGCCTATCTAACTTTCCAATTTGCCGCACTCTCTCCCCACTATCGATACACCCTGAAAATCTGCTTCACACCCGCACCTTTAAGTCCAGCCTCGGTCTTGTGCGTTTCTTGTTCTGGTGCTCGCGTCTTTGACCGCTGGAATTTTTACGCCATCCCATGGCACATCCTTAATTTGATTCCAAAAACAAGTTACTTTATCATACATTGATGCAGAGGCCGTGCCGAGGCACACTTGCCCCTGCTTACCTTACAGCTGTGGGTTTGTTCCTATCCATTCTTTCTCGCGTACCTTGTCCGCCTTCGCGCTGTGGTCACACTAGCTACATCAGTCCGCAGCACGGCCCCACAAATCCGTCCCCGAGCCATCATTTACTAGGCTAATTAATTTCCCTTATTTTTTTAGCAAATCTTGTATTCGGTGACTTAACTCTGCAGCCGTCGTCGATTGCGTACGACAAAAAAGTCCTGCTCCGAGAAAAGAAACACTGCTGGTCTGGCTGCCGATTCGGACCACGGACTGCGAGACCAGTACGCTGATTCAGGCACTGCAGCACTGCAGTTCCTTGTACGGGCGCTTTAAAGCGGTGTTTTATGTGAACGAAGAGGTACGCCCATAGAACGTGCACGCTGTTGAGATCGGCGTAGCCCCCCCCCCCCCCCCTTTTATGAATGCGGTTGAGGGAGGCCACCGGTAGTTACCGGCGGATCAATTTTCGGTGGAAAAAACCGTGGGGAACGTGTGCGGCCTGCGTTCGCCGTCGCCTCGGAAGACACAATAGCATTGCGTTAGACGCTTCCACGACGGCCATGTTCGCTGCTTGCTTCGAGCTTCAAAGCTGCCCGCATAGAACACTGGTGCAGTGACGCCCGCGTGAAGCTCCCGGAATCCGTGGACCGCCAGTGTCTCGTGCGGTGTGTGTGTGCGCGTTTGTTCCGCCTTTGTGGCAAGAACTTCTCGGCCGAACCAACGCAGGGGGAGTGGCGCACCAGCGCACCGGACAACGAGGACCGCTGCCAGCAGGTGGCTCTACGGCTGCCCCTTTAGGAGAAGGTGCCAGCGTGTCGTCAAAAAGGACGCGGCCTGGAAGAGTGCATTTGTTTGCACTGTTGTTATTTTCAGCAAGCCTCTTCGCCGGACCGTACCTTTTAATCCGTCTCCGGGAACCATCATCTGCTGCCACTCGGGTCTCGTCACCTCTTGCCGCAGAGAAGCCGCGAAGGCGGGGCGTGACCTCTTTCATTCGAAGGCGGAGACGACATCTTGATTGGACGACTTTGTATATAGTATTGTATATAATAAGAGCGCAAACGCGCTCGAAAGTCACCTCCGATCATCATGTAAAGTAAACCTTATCTCTTTTCTTCTCCCACGTCATCGTCTCCGTGTCAGCTCCGTACTTCGGCAACCTCCCCTTGGAGTCGGGTGGTGGAAACGTCGTCCTGGTAGCGTGGAATCCTAGGACTCCACGGCCCGGCTCCAACCCCAGATCCCAACAACGCTCAGCAAACGATTTTGTTAACATATCTGACATGGATACGTAGTATCTTGTTACAAACAAACAAACAAGCAGACAGACAGACATATAGATAGATAGATAGATAGATAGATAGATAGATAGATAGATAGATAGATAGATAGATAGATAGATAGATAGATAGATAGATAGTAAAAAGGAAAGAAAGAAGGAAAGAACGACACAGAGAAAGCAACAAAAATAAAAAGAAGGATTGAAGGAGGAAAAAGGCAAGAATCCTGGCCAAGCTCCCGTTTCGTCAGTAGTGAAGGACCTCTATAGTTTGTCCTGCATTCAAAAGTTGAGATTAAACTTATATTTTGACTCATTTAGACCGGAATTTGGAGGCACACAAGAACAAATTTCTCCACAGACAGTTCAAGCAAAACCTTAAGCAGGAACTAACAGAAATTTTGCGGGGGAGCCGTGCAGGATTGCCAGGAGCACTCTACGGATTAAATTACAGAACTGGTTATCTTCTTGATCACGGGTCCATATTTTCCGCGCTTTCCAGTCGATCGATTCGCCTCAAGCCTCAACCGTGGGCACAAAATAATAGGGATGGAGCTCCCAGGCACGTCATGGAGAGTGAACAAAAAGAAGAAAAACGGCCCAGATAAAAGGATAAAACGTCCAATATGAAGAAAGAAAAAAAAACAACACGTGACAGAGAAGTAAGTGAAATTACCAAAAGAATTTTCTCTCTTAACGTAACGCATCTATGGCTACGTAGAGTTGACTTTTGCACATTTTAGCGCTTTCTATCGCATCTTCGCGTTTTCCTCATATATATGTTTTAATGATTGTACACACTCGGTTGTTGAAGAGAAGAAAAAATTTTTAAAAATGTGAGATGTTCTCAGTCAGTTGCTCTAATGCAATTACGTTGTAACAGAGGGGCTTCTTCAAAAAGTGCAAAGAGGTGTGCAGCCACCAAAAATGCGCTGCATTGCTGGTTTCTTTCATCGAGGAACGGCTTATCGGAAGTAGCGAGTAAAAGCAGAAGGAAAGTAAAATACAGAGGGAAACACAGTGACTCAAAACTCTACCATAAGGTTTGCTGCCATGACGCTATACTTCATAAATTATCTTCCCGAGAACTTGCCATATTGTGGTCGCCATAGCACCACACTGCATTAGCTTTATTATGAGTTTTGTGATCATGAAGCCACTCCTGAGATATAAATAAAATGTTACAAAAGAAGCCAGCAAGAGCGTATTTCATGCTCAACTGCACACTCGATGCGCTTGAGACCACCATAAAAATAATTCCAGGGTGCAGTAACCTTATAGCTACACTTCACCGAAACCACCGAATTAAATTCCGTCAGTACTTTTTAATTAAATTCTGCTTGCAGGAATATCACAACTTCTGCTCAATTAAATTCTGCTTGCGGGAACATCACCTTGGAGCACTTCCACAGCACTTCCACGCATTGACACACGTTGACCTTGGTGTGTTCTTTCGACTAATACAAGATATTAAACTACTTATCACGTGACCCACGTGACCAAGCGATCACGTCAGTGAATACGTCATGCAATGTGACATGGCCATCGAAACAGTACGGATGTCTGTATGCTTATCGCATCCAGACATGCCATGCGTAAGGACTTTATTATTTATTTATTTATTTATTTATTTATTTATTTATTTATTTATTTATTTATTTATTTATTGTATCTTAGAACCCCTACAAAGGGCATTGGCGCTTAGGGAGAGCATAAAAATAATCCTACATGGAGATTACAGCAAACATTCATAAATTCTAGAAAACAATGGTAATAGTTCACTGATTTCCGAGGAGTTACGTCCCAAAAACCACGATATATGATAATGAGAGACACCGTAGTGGAGGGCTTCCGGAAATTTCGACCACCTTGGGTTCTCTAACGTGCCCTGACATCGCACAATACACGGGCCTCAACATTTCGGCTCCATTCAAGTGCAGCCGTCGAAGCCGGGATTCGATCCCGCGACCTTCGGATCAGCAGGCGAGCCACCGTACCACTGTGACGGGGGCGTTCACAATGATTGAAACTGCCACATTGGGGACGGTATTTCCATAAAACTGGACTGTATTTTCCGCTTGCGACGTTGCACCCATGCATTAGAATATACGACGGCCGAGATCTACCAAGAACATTAATCACAGTTTCTATATGGACGAAAACCAATAATCTCGCCTTAAAAGTCAATAAACTGGCAGCAACATTTCTAAGGCAATACTTATTTGGTCTCGAACTTGCTAACCTTCCATTTGTGAATAGTTCTTCTGGACGTTTGGTTCATTAGAGTCTCTAATATATATACTACACAAAAATTTATTGATTTCGGATACTTGGCATCACGTTGACGTACACTCCATGCCTCTTCCTTGCTTTTCGTCGGTGAAAGGTCGGCGATTACGTGGTGCACCACTTATATATGCATTTTGCAGCGCCCAAGAATAGCTTTTGCTTACCGAAAGGCGCGGCACTAACACGCGGTTAGGCAGGCGTAAAGGCCAACATTGACCGGCAAATCGCGCCTTCCTCGCGAACACAAGATTCATCAATCTTCGTGGGCGGTGGACGCTTCACGTCTTCCAAAGTCCTCCGAACGAAACGCGATTGCCGTGGCGTTATGCCATTTATTCGCAGCACTCCTTGCAGGCATTATAAATGGACCCAGCAAGAGTTATAGTCAGGCGAGTGTGTGAAATAAAGTAAATGAAAAAAAGAAGACATAAGCAAAGAATCAAGGAAAACACTAACTAAAGAAGAAGACTGCACGTAATTAAATAAAGTGTAGAAGCAATGCTAGGATAATTTGGTATTCAAGACCGCTCAACGCCGCGGTTTATCAATGCAGAAACTCAAGCGTCGCCTTGAGGTCCTTTCATTTTCCCACTGGGTTTACTTCAGTTAGGCAGGTACGTTCGAGGAAAAGATCAAGAAGAGAAACATTTGCCTGAATCGCTCTTGATATTCAGGTGCGCGTGAGGAAATAAAACGAAACTTCAACAGAGACATGAAGTAATTTATGCGACAGCTTGTACGAGTGAAGTCCTCCTTCGCAACAAAGAAATATGCAGACTAACGCGTTAACCGAAGTATCGCGTTAACTACTGCCGAAATATGCAAAGCGACCGTCGCTTTGGTTAGGACGGAATGCTGGCGTTTCTACTGTCTGTTCGAAGGCATGTATTTGAGGCGCTATGGTTCTGAAGAGTTCATCCGAGTGTTGTGGCAAACGCATGCTCAGGTTCGGTGACTGCACTAGTGATCGCCGTACGAAATAAAGAAAGTTCACCTTGCGAGGAACACTTTTATAAATGTGCACATTTAACGTAACCCAACCTAATACATGCTACCTGTGAAGGGGCACTGCTGCTTCCTTGGTTTCGTTAAACTAGCGAATGCCAATGAAGAATAGTTAATAAGGTTTTAAACTGTCAACTCTCACGTTATGTATTTGTCATACCGAACTTCGACTGACTAAAAGAGCCTTACACTGAAACACTGAACTAGGTGTATACTGTTCATTTAGGTCTGTTTTTAACTTGGCGATAACTACGTTCATAGTTAGATAAGGAAGCGGAGGTTCAAGCTGAATTTCTGAATTTCCTGCCAAAAGTTGAGTGCCTCAGTGCCAGTGCGACTTCGCGTACTTCATTTTTAATAAGTACTGTGGGGTAGAGAAATCGCCCTTAGATAGTGAAAACAGGGAGTGAGTGAGAGAGTGAGAGAGAGAGCGTGTGTGTGTGTGTGTGTGTGTGTGTGTGTGCGTGTGTGTGTCATCGACAAGCGACACTGCGGGCCGGCTCAGGAGCTCGTACGATATCATGTGAGGTGCGGAAAGCATCGACTTTGACGAAGTGCACCAGCTATTACTCTTCGTTGTACTGTGCGATGTCAGTGCGCGTTAGAGAATCCCAGGTGGTCGGAATTTCCGGAGACCTCCACTAGGGGGTCTCTCATAACCATATCGTTGTTTTGGGACGCAAAACCCCATAAATAAATTTATTACTTTACGCCATTAGCATCGGCCAAATACAGAACAGTGACGACGAACTCAAGGAGACAAAATATGAAGCAAACGTTGGGCTCCTGCGACCATTCCCTGTTCTAAATCGTATTTGCGATTTGTTCATCAATTCAAGCATCCATCTTCCCCTGAGCTTCTCTTCTAGTTTGGAAAGCACTGAGACGAAAGACATTGGAGGGCGTCATAGCACGCTCCCTACTTCCACTATCCCCACTTCAACTTTGGAGCGTTCCACTCTTAACCGGACAGATGATATTTCAACCAGGCTACAGGGAAACGATCTAATAGTCTTCATAGTCAAGACGCTGTTTCGACGCGATAAACACTGATATTTGCTGGACCATTTTCATTATTCATCTTCCATCGCCCTAATTAAGCAACGCTAGCTTTTCTTACTGTTCTGGATGTGGGCTGGGAAACTATCAAACATTCCGGACTCTGTCAGATGGTTCTTACTTCTGGTATGCCTTGACATCGCCTAGTTTAATCAGCTAAAACAACTTTAAGCAATCGGGAATGCTAGTGCGGGTTAAGACTAGGAATTTGACCGTCTTCCAAAGTTTTGCCTTAACAAGGGCTGACATTTCGGCTGGCGCGCTTTCTTTTCCAATCTTCTTTCCGGCTGAAATTAGCGGGTCCGTCTCACGGAGCCACCGAAGATAAAACAACCAGAGATAAGAAGGAAGAAAGCTTGGAATAGCTACTTGACCAAACGACCATAGTAAAGGCGCTGGAAAAATACAAGAGCAGGAAAGGAGTGCCCGCGAGATCAATTGGCCGGGACAGATAAGGGAAAGACCGCACACCAAATCGAGCTCCAACGATCACTGCCAAAAGCCTAGAAAATATAAAGATAACAAAATGCAAGAAAAACGTTCCGGACCTTCTAATCCCGTTCTTCCAACAGACACAGTTCTTCTTTGCCCCACTGCGGTACAGAATCTAGAAGCAGCGTCATAAAGCAGCAAATAAAGGAAAATCTAGGCAAAGAGAAAGAGATAAGGAAAAGATAAGGTGAAAGTGAACGGGGCGGCACTTAATTCCGCCTGCTCAATCAACCGCTAAGCCTCGCGAAGATAAAATATTAAGTCTGACAAGGCTCTCTTTCGGAGCAGGAAGCCACTGAGCGACTTCTGGATAGCAGCATGGCCTCGCGCCCTCATCCCAAATTCCCTTTCCTCTTGGGAAGACCTGAGACTGCTGAGAAGGCCAGTTGATTTTTTTTTTCTGCGACGTACTAAGGAGGCTGAGGAGATGGGTCTAGAGACGCAGTTCCAATTGGACCTTGCAGGAAGTAGGGGAATTGGGAAGCACCGAGAAGCAACAAGACCACGCTTGACTTCACGTTTGTTTACCTGTGCTATAGCGACTATGGGAGCGTTAGTAGGTAACTACCACTGACACTGAGTGCAATAAGGTGGGATAGCATAGAACTCGATAAAAAAAAATAACAGGTAAGCCGGAAGGTGGCCACTGAATCCAATCGACCGCGGTGTTGACGTCGCCAGAGATAAGAGGCGACGTTGAAAGCGAAAGCAACTGGCCGATATTTACCGAGCGGGAAGGCTATATACTATCCGGCTCACAATGAGATCTTACTTTGGTCGCAACGGCGCTGCTAATGAGGTGCCTCGCAAAGGAGTATCCAAAGCCTGTCGACAGAGGGCGGCAGGTTGAGAATCAATGAGAATTAACCGCTTCCATAGCTTGCGGACAAAAAAGGAACTGCTAAGGCAATTTTGCGGTTATTAAAGGTCCCCTCTTTTTTTTTTATTTGCGTGCCTTCAGAGTTCCCGCAGCCACCTTCTTAACGGATCACTGGGAAAGAAGTTAGCACTCCTTTTTCTTTTCTTCTGTGCCCATTCGGTACTTCAACTCCCTCCGAGGCAACCGCATAGCAGCCTTACTGCCACCGTCCAGAACTCTCTCCGTACCGTCAAACTTTGTTAATGGTGAGTCCATTAAGAGGGAGTTTTCTTTATTTCTTCGCATTTAGCGGTACCAACTTTAAGTTAGGAAACTGCTCTTTTTTTTTTAAATGTACTTTCCATTCATTAAAACTTCAATTCCTTCTTCCAACTCCCCAACGTGGCCATTAAACAGCAAAATTCGTTCGCACGTGCTTGCTTTTATTTCCTGCTTTTCCGAGCTTCGAGAAAGCGCTGAAGTTGCTCTGGCAGTACCCTCTATCTTCCATCATTCTTTTCTATCCCCGGCTTCCGTAATCGCATTCCACGCTTAATGCTTTGCTCCGGGTATGTGCCGGCCTTCAACGCACTCAGCGCTAATGTTGCGCACCTTGAGGAGGCATTAAATATTCGCATTTCCTTTTCCTTCTTCGCGAACGACAGGACGATCCCTAGAGGTGAAGGCGCGATTCAAGCAGGGCGCTTGGCGTATTCTAGAAGGCGCAGTCGAGATGAGTTCTCACTTTAAACTGCAATGAACTTTCTGAAAGCCTTCCAGCATTTCAGATACGAGGACTCACTCATTCTTGGAATGTAGACGAGTTTTAAACCGTTGTCTGAAATAAGTGCGTTGGTAAATTTTGAACTTACTTGAACAGTTAAGGCAGTTAGAGGCTCGTACTAAAGTCTGCCTGTATGCTACGAAATCGCATAAAATGACGTAGTTACTCGCGTGAGAAACAGGTACGAAAGACAGATAACAGGAGGGCGTACAGCAAACAGAGAAGGCTGGAAGACACTTAATGTTCAACTCCGGCAGTTTTTCAGTGTCCACTGATCTCAATAAAATTTTCAATATGTATTCTCCTCGCTACTGTAATAATATATCGCCAAATCATGCGGATGCAGTTCATTTATCTTTCCTGTAAATGAATTTTCAAAATTTTAGCGGATTCTCACGCGGGCCAACCTGTGTTTTGGACGCCATCAACTGCGCGCTGCCTACCCAAGCCAGCTGGCCTTCAAAAGCAAAACGGCGAATCTCCAGCGCCCAAATCGTCGGTGTCAACATTACAAATGCTGGCGTAACTGAATATATCGTCAGATGACCTCGCCACTGGCACTTCTTTGGCGCCAGTTCCACATTTCTGGTGACCTGAAGGTTGTGACGTCACCGCACACGCTTCACGAAGCCATCTACTCGTTTCGGTTTCGGTTTTAAAACGACTTTCAGTTGCTTATTTAAAAAGTGTTGGTGCGTTCCCGAGCAAATTGAACCACCCTGGTGGTTACAGGATTATCAGTGTCATCGGAAATCATTGATATGAGAACATGGTGAAAAAACCGCTGGAGTTGCCCTTTAAGCGCCCCGCCTTTCATAGTGAGTGTTATGGGAAACTGAAAATTTCAGCAAGTTGGTGACGATTGTAACGAGCCACAGGAATACGAAGACGAACACAGCGCTGACTTATGACTGAATTTATTTCGATTGAACTGTAAACAGTTCAGAAGAAGAAAATACAAGATACAAAAGGGTACACGAAAAGATTATATGTGCGGTTCTCAAGATAATAAATTCCTTTGTTACTGAGAGCTGTGTTCGTCTTCTTGTTCCTGCGTCCCTATCTCCGCTTGCGCTGTAGCTCATTGTGGATGCTATGACGTCATTTGGGCCCCATTTGCATCGCCTACGCGTAAGAGAATTACGTTTTCTTGTGTATTCATATTACAGTGACATAGGTGTAAGTGTTAGGTCGTAGTTTGTGATTTTTTCGACGGATATTGCTTTGAGGAACTGAATATTGTTCAGCGTCAAAGTGCGTAGGCGCTTCAGCGTGGCTGCGCAGGTGCGTCAGGTGCTCTTGCTTCGAGAAACGCCGCTGCAGGTCTAGATGATTACTTCCGCCGTGGACGTCCGACAGCGACCCCTATACCTGATTTTCTGTGAAGCAAGCAATCGCGCTAATGTGCACAAAAGAAGAAACACGTCCATCACGAGTAGTCACCGAAGCTACAGCCGCCGTGGTAACTTAGCATTTAGATGGTGGCTTGCTAAGCTTAAATGTCTCGGGTTCGAACACCGGCTACTGTGGCCGCATCTCAGTGAGGGCTGAATGCAGAAAACGGCGGTGTCCTAAGACTTAGGCACACATTAAAGCACCACCGGAACCCTCCACTATGAAGCATGCCTCATAATGATATCCTTATATTGGCAGGCAAAACCGTAGCTATTATCATAGTCCCAGAAGCTATAGCGCAAGCACCTCGCCGCCAATAGATACATTGTCGTACGTCCGATTGCGCAGGCAATCCGAATTCGGCCAATTCTTTAGGAATGCCTGCAAAACGGAAAGGTTCTTCAGCGAAGGAACAGTGCAGATAAACGATTTACCTAAAACCAATTTTGGGAAACGGAAAGAGAGCAGTGGAGTAAGGATTCTCTAGGCCAACAACTTATTGCATTGCTGCTGGCGTCTTCGATTCGTCAGCACCAGATAAAGCGAGAAATGCATCATGTACAATAGGCACGTAAGCCCCTTTTCTTCCAGAATTAGTGTTTGCGTTGCGAGAGGCAGAAAAACAAATAAGTTTGGGGGCCAGGGGATTACAGAGGCGATGGCGCCTGACAACCTCATCGAACCAACGTCTACCTGAGTGCCGCAATCTCCGGAAAATAGTCCGCCGTGACGTTCTGGGGACGACGTCCCTGCAAGGCCGCAGACGTCCGTGTAAGCGCATGTCCTGCCCTCAATTGCTCTGACCCGAGCCTTTTGTAATAACGACACACATCAACTTGGTTAATAGGTTGTGACGTGCTGTGACGTAAGTAGTCGACAAGCTTAAATAAGACCCGTAGCTGCTCTTGAACACATTTCACAAGTTAATGAAGGGTGTTCTTTTGCCTCTGTCTTATGAGAACCAAAGAAATAGGAAACCAAACCATCCTCGTAATTTACATCGACTCGGGCTTTCGTCGCAGCAGCGGCTCTCAAACGGCGACTGAATTTACGCATGGTGGCAGAACTCCTTACAGCATATTCTGAAATCGTTTGCGTCTAAATTCCTAGATTTATATCTGCGTGCACTTCCATGTCGGATAAGATTTCGTTTCATGCAAGTGATGCCATGTGAGAAAAAAATTCCGGAAGTCCGTTGAGCTTTTCTGTGAAACGCATATGTCAGCGAAATCAGGATGTTGCACAACCACATACTTACGCGGAACATTTTCGCAAGCCCCCTACCGGCGCTGAGGTGTACGATATACCGCAAATATGCGACACGTTTGGGCAGGTATGTTTTAGAAGTTGGCATTGTGGAAACTTTCTGCAGTGGGATAACGATGTCCAGAGAATATGCGTAATGCCCGAGCGGATATGTTCTAGTTTGAGCAGCCGTATGTACGAAGTTCACGTACACAACTTGCTGGGATTAGCAGGTTTCAAGTAAGGAGGACATCATGGAAGATACAATCCAATACAATCCACATTGTGTATTGGAAGTAGTAATGTACTACTTATGCGTCATAAATAAGTGGGACACCAATTCACACATTTCCGACATTGCCGAAACCATGTGTAAATGAGATCAAGGTGACGCATTCGCTGGATAGGGAAGACTCAAGCAAGCGTAACAATTCCGAAGATGACCTCCACTTTCTGGAGCCTTACATTTACCAAAATCAAAGTGCTTCACTTACTAAAGAAAAAACCTTGCACATTACCTTTGTCAAGGCATCGTGTACGGTATTATTAGTGCAAATCTTCAGTATATTAAAGGATCTGGGCGTAGGACATTTATTTCTCAACAGTGACACTTTTAAGTGGAACGCCTGTGAATCCTGTTCGGAAAAAGCTTATTGTGTGTTGTTGAGTAAAATTCTGCGATATCACACTTGACCACTGCTACTAAATGGACGGTTTGCCAACTGTAGTTAGGTTCAGAGGCCCTGGTGAGGCTGCGAAGCATTTAACCTCTGCTCCAGTTCCTGTAAAGACTCGGGACAAATAAAGCTCTATTGTCTATTCTCCAAAGGTTGTTATATCGAGGAAGGTCTCCTTATGCTAATTGTTTCTGCAGCATGCCTCTATCTGCGTGTGTCCTATATACACACGAGACCAAGACAAGCCTAACCCAGGCTATGTCTAAGCATGCATAGGCTCTGGAAGGTGTATAAGAAAAAGCCCCTGAAGACTCCATTTCGTAATTACAGGCCAAAGGAATCCCTCTGTGTTTGCTTATGTATCCTTATAAAAAAACGTGTTCGTGTGTGCGGAGTCCAAGCACCTTTATCCCCCAAAGAAAACCTTCACACATCCGAGATACGAGATAGCCGCGTTGAATTCGAAGACAGATGTGCTGATCTTCGTTTAGACATCGGCGATAAAAAATGGTTTTAGTCCAATGGCCCCATTACTAGAGGGTTATGGAGAGATAAGTACATGGAAGCTAGTAATTTGAAGTAAATTTCGACCCCACATTGACCCGTGTGAATTGATTGATTGATGAGGTTTTACGTCCCAAAACCCCGACATTATTACGGGAGAGGCCGTAATAGAGGGATCCGTATATTTTTACCACCTGGGGTTCTTTAATACGCCCTGACATCGCACAGTACACGGGCCTCAACATTTCGCCTCCATCGAAGTGCAGCCGCCGCGGCCGGCACTCTACCAGCAGCCGAGTACTATCAGCCGAGTACCATCAGCCGAGTACCATCAGCAGCCGAGTACCATAGTCACAGGACCACAGTGGCAGGGCATTCCTCGAACTGAGAACCGAGAAACACGGTAATAGTCCCTGGCCAATACCGATGGGGAGGTTCTGCCGAGATATGAAAGACGTGCAATCGATGAGAATGAAAAAAAAAATGGCCATCGAGGCGAGTTACTAGAGCAGGCGGGGGCTTTAGTGCTATAGAAGCAGAACCGAAAAAAGCAACATTGAGGAGAAGAAGAAGAAGAAATCGCCCAGGCGAGATGCGAGGCGTGGCCGAGGAATAGCGGGGACCTGCAACAACGGCAATCACTACCAGCGGCACCCTCTACACACCTGCTCAACCCCCCCCCCCCCCCCCCCTTTCCTTGCCCATAACCGTGCAACCTGCTCGACAAGAGCGATGTAATGCTCGGAGGCAATGTTAGCGGGCACTCGAGACGATTTTGCCGCAAGTGTGTCTGTATAAGAAAGGTGGGGAAGGGGGGGGGGCGCACTAGAGTCGATTGTGGACGGTGCGTCGTGATTGGGTTTTTGTGCTGCGGAGACAGACCACAAGGGCATTCTCCAGGAACTACGTTACTGGTCCGGTTTATTTCCTCCCGAAGACGGCCGTTTTTTCTACCACGTCCGCGTCCCAGTGTTAGGAACCCGGGCGCAGCAGCAACGCAAGTACTTGCCCGGAGCGGCTGGGAAATTACCTTAGCGGTTGGCGCTGGCGTCCTCGCTTCGAGTACGGCGCAAAACAAGCGGCGACAAGCAATTCGCCGCGAGGTGCTTACGTGGCAGGTAACGGTGCGCCCTTAACGGCGTCCGTGGACTCCCAAGATGGGAATTTTCGTTGTGTTTTCGGAAAGCGTGATAATCAAATGACGTTCGCTCTAAAGGGTACACGATGCTACGCTAGGTAACCACCAATATAAGAATTCAGTACAAGCAATCTTCCAGAAAACTATGGTCCGAGTTCACGCGAGTACGACTGGAACGACGTATCTCGACAATTCCTGTTCTTGTTCTGCTAAGGCAGATGCTATAACGTCCGTCTAAAAATGCAACAGCTTTTTCGTTCTCCTATTCTACAACTATACGCGTGTTTCACTACTAATGTGAGGCTGTCGCATTAATTATGACAGCAAAGCGATGTTTAGACCTACCTCCACGGACTCAAATACATATTTGCCTGGAAATATTATCTGTCCTAATTAAAAAAACATATAAAGAATGATATCATGAATATAGAGATACCCACTGGCTGATGCATCTTCCCTCTCTTAGATTCCCTTTAGACAATTTTTATTGGGACAGATCTCTCATTTTGTTGACGCTGTGGTTCCCACGCGTCTGCTGACGCGCTGTCGTTGAGAGTAGTGAAAAGCATAAAAACAATCTGACGGTCCGGCGGCATACGGCAGCATCTTTAGAGGCATCGTGTGTTGTCCATAGATACCTGCCCCGTATCTTGAACATTCTGTATTTCGATAGTCTGCATGCGTTGAGCTGCGAGCCAACGATGCCTACCATCAGACTATCACCAGCCTGACGTGGTTGTCAACCCGCATAGGTGCAAAAAGGCACATGAATTATATAGAGCGACGCAAGTCGACAGGAAACAGTGATGGTGCCTGGAATAGGTCGAATAAGCTTCAAACAGCACCCGCACATATTGCTACGACTTTCGAAAAATGTTGAAGACTCCCTTAAACGTGATAACGTCGCCGTTTTTGTTTTCTACATGTGTTCCGCAGCAATTAGCGCGCATCAGCAAAATTATGAATCGGAAACATACTTTCGATGTTCTGTATTAGCTCTTGCAATGCCCAGGAAGAGAAACTGCAGGGAAGGGTGTGTGAGCATGGTTTGCGATTTCAGGTGCGACAATCATCAGCCAGAATCAGGAGGCCTGACCCAGAATTTTCAATGTGCCTCGCACACCCTACACCTCCTTTATTTGTCAGCCCTTGATGATGATGTTAATTTTTTGGATGAATTGTTTTGAGTTTCTAAGAATTGCGCCATTCTCGCTATGCTTGTGACAGCCCCCTTGTCAAATATTCGAGGTCTCTTTCTCCGGAGACTGACAAAACTTTAAAAATAAGCGTTCTCGACACAAAAATCAAAAAGACGAAAAGCCAGACATTTATCTTAAAACAAGCTCTCATTCATGCTTGAAGTCCGCAAACGTTAGAATCATGCTTACTGGAAGTCCGGTTACTGAAATTCCCCGGTTACTTATTGCTATTAGAAGAAGGTATTGGGGTCGCTGGTAGTGAATTGCAGCTGGCGATTCTGCAAGGCACATTCACTCATAATGGACGATTTATTTCATGTGTTTGAGTGGCGCTTGGTAAAGTGGTCCAGGTGTTAGGACAAATCTCAAAATTGAGGAGTCACACATTTCGTGAATCTTGATACTGACGACACCTTAGGATGGCGTGAATTTCCAGATACGTGCCACCTAACTTTAGTTATATAGGCGCAATATACCCATTACTTCATACTTAAATGTGACTTTATGCATTGGCACAACGAATCAACTACATCGGAAGTGTACTTAGCAGCGTCTTTTGGGAATAATTATCTAGAAAATGGTGGTACACTAAATATTTGGTCCAGGTACGCCCCGAGGATACTTTTAAGCTACACATCGTAAACGATACGTGCCTCGAAGGGACACAAACTGAAGCACTGAGGTGGTTTAGACTAATACAATTTCATTGGGTAGCTCTACTATGGCTAATTCCGCCCGTTTATGTTCAGTATGATAATATACAATCAAGATCAAAGTTACATCTTAGTTTGATCTTGAATCCCGCGCCAAACATTCAGGAGATGACGTCATAAGCGCCATTCCTTCGGTTGCGTTTTCTCGCCACACTGGTGGGACTTTGTATATGCCGTCAAAAATGCGTGACGTCACGCATTCAAGTTACGGGAACCTCAGTACTGGCGTCACCACTTCTATTTTCTTTTCGTGCATTGTCGAGCTTACCAAGCGCCTTCTCCTCGCTATAGTGGTGCATTTCGTGTTGTGAAAATGTCATTTACTTATACGAGAAAAATTGTAATTCACTTTAGCGTCCCTTTAAGGGAACAAAAAATACCAGTCCCTGGTCGCATGGTAAGACGACTTAGGAACAAAATAATGAATTAACTCTTCGTCTCCTTGTACTCTTCACGCATATCATGTCCGCCACTTGCAGTAATCAAGCTCAGTGACTAAGATTACGCTACATATATCAAAGGAGATGTTATAATGGCCAGATCACGCACTGGGCCGGGTGCTCGCACTATGAGGGTTAGAACGGAGAGGAAGACGAAGAGCTATGCTCAGATTAGAACAGCATTTAACATAACTTAGTAAATTAACCTCAAATCCGCCTAGTCTTGGCTAATCCCCCCAAGTGGGTAGATGCCAAATGTAAAGGAGCATCATCATCATCATCATCATCATCAGCCTGCCTTATTAAAAGGCTCTGTGCCTGTCTCTTTCTTTCACAATTAAGCAGTCGCCGACAAGCCAGGTTTAACGTGAACACCGACCCTATTGTGGAATCCGCAGATCGGCACTGAGATCTTTGAATAAGAAAGACCTGCTGAGAGGATGCGGTCCCTCTGAAGAATTTGCTGCAATATCTTCATATTTACTAAAACGGTCTGTTTATTCGGTACAAGGCACGCACTGACCTGCGTCTCGTCCAACTTTGGAAGTATTGCTTGAGCGCCAGGGATCCGTCTTCGTGAACTTCCGGGACAGTGAGGGTGTCCATCATCTCACGCAACCAACGTAGCACGAACACCACGACAACAACACATTACACCGAGGTTAGACCCTGGCATCCTATCAGCAGCGTAAGCAACACTTGCACCAGGGAAAAACACCGCGATGTCTTCACTCTCGCAGAGCAGCACATGTGACGACAGTTCGGGTGTCGCGCTGAGAGCCGTTACGTCAGCAGGACAAATAAACACCACGTTGCACTATGGCCGCTACTCACTAACAGCTTTACGTCGTGAAGATGGTCTCGAGAAGGGGGTCGTACTATCACAACTTTCCCGCAAATGAATTGATAAAGAGTCGGTATCACTGGGACGGAAACTTGTGCTGGACTGACATGCTCTGGCAAGCATGCAAGGGTTACGTGTGTAGATTGTGCGAAGTGAACGTCGGAACGCCTCTTCCTGATTCTAAGTTACTTCTTGCCGGGCCACCAATTTATAACTTTCTGTTTTATCACAGGACAAACATAGCCTTTATCACAGACTAGTTCTTTCGCCACGTCTTTGTCAGGCAGCGTTTCAACGAACACCAGGTGTGTCAGACTCTCCCATACATCTGCTACAATTTCCGTAAGCCTTTAGAAAATTGAGGAATATCGCTAGCCATCACATGCACATCATCGTCAATGCGTACACAAGTCGTCCTCCGACAAGCCCGCTGTCCGTCCTTATAGCTATCACAGCCATCATCGCAATAACTTGCAGTCAGCCTGCGGCTATTTCTTCTGCAACTGTATTCAGAAAGCGTGTCCGCTTTAGAGGTCCTCTTTTTATTGTTACTGATATTTGTCCATCCTCTCTAAGAGCGAACAAGCAAACGCCACCACGTAGTGGCTTGCGCATCGGTCGAGACGCTCTCCTCAGAGATATGCCTTCACAATCTGTCCAGATCACCTCAACTTGCAATCACGTAGGGCCAAGCCTATTGTCCGCTGCCTGCAATTTCGCCGCAGTTGTACTGCGCTCGCACTAAAAGCGCGGCGAGGTAATGAGGCCACCTGTCAACCTCTAGGCATGCAAAGCACGCCGAGGAACATCTAAGAAAATCCAACAAAATCCAACACTAGCCAAGACTATGACTTTACACCTAGTCATGATTTGGAGCCTGTCCATTTTCACGCAGCCTAAATTGTGTAAGTAGGAGTAACGTTGGTACCACGGTCTCGTTATCCAAAATGTGCCTTCAGCGAATTAAAAGAAAAAGTCATCGACACGGGGTCACACCAGATGCGGCATCCGCGGAGTACGGCCGATCCCAGTTGGCCGAAGGACACATATCCAGCTGAAGCGTGGCCGTACACACGCCGGGTCTTCGAGGTTATCCTACGAGTGCGGAGACAAAACCTTGTCGTTTGCCACCGGTGTCGTCCCCACACAAAGAACCAGGACCACAGGAGTCTCTCTTTTCTCGTCGGTAAGCGAGGCACCCAGACACGCACACAAGACCACGGCGCCGTCGACCTCGGGAGAGACGCCCAAAATACGGCTTCGGGCGACTGCACGAAGCCGCCACTCCTCGACTCTGCGTGTCGACGCTGTCTCGAGTCGCTGCTGTGGGCCAGCACAAGCTTCCTAGCGAGAGAGAGAGGGAGTGCGCCCTTTGGCTAGCCCCCGGAATAATTTTAAAACAGCCGGTTCCGTCCGTGGGCCACGAAAAGCGCACGAGGAGACCATGCTCTCTCAGCACTGAGCCGCGGTGTGTGACTTGTGCGGCAACCGTGTCTCCGTAGGCCTTCCCAATCCTAAGAGAATGCCAGATGGTTGAGGAAGAAGCCGGCCTGTCCAGTCGTTTTTCCCTCTCGCTTCCCCTCTCTGCTGGTGGAACGCCGAAAGCGCTGTCTTTTCGTTTTGAACCTGTCTCTGAAGAACCTTTATTTTTATTTCTTGCGTTTTTCGAAGACGCCAGTGAAGGGCTAGCTTGCAAGTTTGAGCACCTGCGCTGAAGAGAGAGGACATCCCCGTCTCGTGTGCCAAGAAACGTGAGCGCCAAAACGACAGTGACGCTTGCCCAAGCTGTCGACTAAATAACGTTGAAGTGTGGCATCGTATCTGTCGTGGCTTCACGCTGAATTTTACAAATCTTCCATAATAATAAAAACACACAATTACATCTTCTGTTACACCGGGGAACGACGTACGCTAACTTGAGCTATAATACGTGTTTATACAGGACCACCATCTCACTACCTTCCGCTACGTCCCTTTGCGTCAACATTTCAGTGGAACTGTGATTTTAGGAACAGTCACACCCTTCCTTAACGCCTCCGGACTAGACGCACAGCTTTAGGGTTGTCCCAACGTGATGAACCTGAATATACGTGTCTGCTCATTTTATCACCGTCAATTGCCACCCTTTTCTTCCCGATCCTCTTGCCGAATACAGTGTAGCAGACTAGAGTAATCCATAGACCGGGTAAACCTCCTTGCATTTGTGGAAATAAATGTGCCTATTTACATTTCGGCATTCAAGTCTTTCTCTGTCTCCCTGCCACACACACACACAATTTCCTTTTGCCGCTTAATAAAAATTTCTCGCCCTTTACTTCCCGAATTCATGGTATGATTATGAGAGACACATCCTGCAAGGGCTTCATGTTCCAACCGCCTGTGGAGCTGTAACCTGCACTAACACCGCACAATACAGGGGCTTTAACGTTTTGACTCCACTGAAGAGCAGCTACCGCGGTCACGATTCGTTACTACGAGATTAGGATCAGCAGTTGAGGGCCATAGCCCCTAGACGTCGTGGCGGGACTTCTGTTGATTAGCAAAGAACTTGATTTCGAGTGGTCACTCACAGGACGGTTTCTTCACAGGGGTCACCAAGTGTGGATGCAAGCGTACTTTTATCCCGATTGTGGTTTACGAGGTTTTGCTCTACTGTCATTATAGAGTACCGTAACTAGAGAAGCAACAAGACTTTAATGAGTCCTTTGGTACTTGGACCCCCTTTCTGTTCAAGAATATCAGTGTGCAGGGGCGGCGATCGTGAGAAAGAGCAGGCGTGTTAGTATCCTCTCGTGGAAAAGATACCAAAGCTTCGTCGCGAGCCACTATAGCTGCGATTTCACTCAAAATAAATCCAATTATGTCTACTTTCCTTTATACTTCGCCATCGCAGTCTTCGAAAAAGGACGGTGGAAAACTGAAGCTATGGGATTCAGCTAGGCTCCATGAAGTGAAGTATGAACGAATCCTGTACATTGTCTTATCTAGAAGTCGTAATATTCTGCCTTTCTTTTTTTAATTCCAAGATGAATTTGACACATTTTTGGTATAATTAGTTTCATGTATGTAGTGTAAGACACAGGCATTTTAATAATGCAGGGATGAGCCCACTTTTTAAATGTGGACGACCACCAAACTCAAGCACTACAAGTGTTGTAATACAAGGCTACATATATTCAGTTTCACATGACGTCATGGTGAGGTCGTCAAGACGTCACACCGCAAAATAACACGTGATTGCAAGTTAAGCTTGCTAGTGATGCCATCTCTTGCATAGCAGCGTGAAATCTTAGCTGCTAAGCTGCAATGACGGGCGACGAATATTTTAAACTATGGGTATATAAGGGAATGCGTCAGACGTAAAACAAAAGTGCTCAGCATCGCATGAAAGTATCACCACACTGCACAAAAATTAAGCCATTATAAAGTGGTTCATTGTTCAACCATATTGACTACTGCAGCGCATAAGTTTAGTGGATGGCAGTCAGTGGATCTACCTCGAGTACCTCAGAAAACAGCGACACAGTCAATGCCCCTTCTCTTTCTTTCTTTCTTTCTTCTTTCTTTCTTTCTTTCTTGCTTTCCTTCCTTCCTTCCTTCTAAACATATCTGCTTCTTTTTCATCTTCATCACTCACACAGTGTCGCGATGTGAGTGGTATGAAAATGAACCTTTTTCCTTTCAATATATCTTATTTTTTTCTCTCTACAACAGGACACTGTAAAACAACCACAGCCTACTGCACCTCCTCATAAATAAAAGGCACTGGAGACGAACACCCGACAATGTTTTCTCCTCGCATAAAAATTTTCCAACCCGTCTTCCCCACGGTATCACAGAGTTTCGACTTCTCGGCGCCCGTCTCAGCTTTCTTTGAACCACCGTGCTTTTCTCCTTGCTGCCGTCTTCATTTCTCCTCGCTCCCTCGCCACGCTTCCAACTGTACGCCGCTCAAAACGACATCACGAGGAACCTCGATTCGTCGTCCGCGCCTGTTGCCGCTGCACCAGCTTTGAATACCACAGCTGGCTGGTTAGGACACAGGCGCCGCCAGAGTCGACGTCGCATACCCTCCCCATCAAGTGGAGAGGAGGTGCGGCTCCCCCAACCCTCCTTTCCACCTTAGTCGAGAGGAAATGCGGCTTAGGCTTCGCTGCCCTCCACAACAGTTGGCGGAGAGGATGCGTAACTTGGTTGCCCTCTCTATCTAGTGGTGAGGAGGAGGTGCGTCTGTCCTCCTCTCCAGAAGTGGGAATGGAGACAGCCGTGTCGAGGAAAGAAAAAAAGCGCCGTTCGCGACAGACGCGATTATTTTTAGCCGGCTGACGCGACCTCCACCCTTCTCTGTGGGCCGGTGGCAGAAACAACGGAGACAGGCTAAGCGATGAGACCACCCCGAGTGCCAGACGGAGTGGACGCTATTGTTGACTCCGCCGTCGCCACGGCTCGGCTTTGTCAGCTCGATGCGCGCTGTTGGACGAACCCGTTCAGTGTCTTCCGTAGCCCGTGCGCTTACAGAAGTCGTTATGCAAATTTTGGTTGTGTTTTTCGTTTGTCTCAACTATTCGTAGAGTTGCAGCTCGACAAGTCGCTGTGGTTACGTATGTCGTAACTCTGTTGCGTCATTGTTCCTATGTCAATCTTCACACGTAAGGTCGTTCACATGTTTATGACTTCCGTCATGAAGTGCCCTTTAAAGTGAAGCCTTTTTTTTTGCGGTTCGTCTGTTTCGTCCTCAAGAGTGTTTCTGTCCGCTACTAAATGACTCCATTGGCTGAAAAGTTTATTGCCATTAGTTAATATATTCCCGCCTAGTTTCATTCGTTCAACGTATCTGCTATTTTCAGCATATAAATCAAATTCTGTACATGCTGCCTCTGCTCACTTATACATTTCATTTTGTGCAAAAAGTAATTTGTATTGTTTGAGCATAGATAGTGCGACTGGATCGGCGTGATTAAGACTTCAGACATAAAGCACGTCTACGGTGACAATTATTTGAAGTAATCAATATTTTTAGCATCTAAAAGAACGCTTTGTTCTGCCATCAAGTGATTTTCTCGGTTAATAGTGACATGTGGCGCGACTCCCGTCTGGCCTGGAGTTCGCGACCGATAAGCCCAGAAACTGCACATTGTCCGTTGTGCAGAAATTAGACATTGGGCATAAAAGCTGTGTAATCTCGCTGCAGTGGGGCAATGTGACTGAGAGGACAATAAAATAGTGTTCCAAATAATGGGCTGGGAATCGTTTTGGTTAGCTTAGCTGTACACCAGTTTCTTTTAATACGATAGACATAGACGTCATTTTCAGTCACCGCTTACATGCTGGAATATGAGACGGCCGTTTTTTTCCTACGGTAACACGAAATGTACCTTTTCTTTTATCGTTGGACGTTGTTAAAGGCAGATATAAAGGCAGAATTTCAACAAGTGATGTATTATGGCGCAGCTTTTATTGTTGTGTACGTATGCGTGTATACCTCGTGTACTTGATTCCAAATAAATAAGAGTACCAATATGCTACTGCTACTTATGAAAATTTCCTGCATTTTCTCGAATAACTGACTACACAAAAATAACAATAACGCATTCGCTAGTCTAATACTTAGCAGCCGCACGTGTAATTCGCAACACTCCCATTCTGTTGCTTGAACGACGGCTTGGATGAACACAAGCCCTATCGCTCACAAGAACACTGAGTTATTCACTCGCTCACTCGAGCACCCCTCACACACCGGGTTCCTCATTGAATTACTCGCCCGCACACGCACTCACTTGCGCACTTGCACTCTATCACTCGCCAACTCCGTCGCTTCCTCAGCCGCCCGCCCACTCCCCTTACGCTCTCAATCGCCAACTCCATCCCTTACGTAGTCTAGAGCTCACTCAGTCACTCGCCAACTCCTTCCGCGCCTTACGCAGTCGGAAGTTCACTGGCTCGCTCGCTCGCTCGCTCACTCACTCACTCACTCACTCACTCACTCACTCACTCACTCACTCACTCACTCACTCACTCACTCACTCGCCAAATGTGTCACTTAGGCGGTCATCGGCTCACTCACACTGTCGCCATGACAAAGTTCACTCTTTGTGATTCGGTTTCGACATCGTCAGTGTGCACATGAACCTTATGAATGTGTGAGTGAGTGAGAGTATAAGGAAGTGCTTATGAAAAGATCAGGCAAACGAGACTCCTCTACGCCTTTCTTGACAATTTGTCCTTTGTCTGGTTATCCTCTCTCCCATTCCTTCTTTTTCTTTCTCTCCCTACGCTGTTGCAGAGCCTTCCTCTATCGAACAGGAAAAAATGCTTCGTGTGCACTGTGCAAAAGAGCATCAAGGACTGACAAAGTGCGTCTTGCATTCGCAGACAATTTTCTGTCTTCGCGCATCCCTTTTCAACGTCTTCCACGCTACTTCAAAAGACGGAATCGCTCTTTTGCACATATTTATTAGCGCAAGAAAGAAAAAAACAGGACCAGCTGATTTATACAATGTGTCCTTTTCCACGAATCAGGTGCTTTGCTCAAGCCACTGCCTCGGTGCTTCGTTTTCATTTGGCACTTTCGTGCACTAGCTTATGCTCTTTGTTCCGTTCTGCTGTTTACTGAAGGCGAGAAAACAGATGCGCTAGAGAACAGGGTGGCTGCTCTTTTTTCATTCTTTTAAACAGACTAGAAATGGCAGAGTGACTCGAAAAACCGTTTGTTTGCGCTTCTCTCAGCGAAGTGCATGGAACCGCCAAAGACCCCCCCCGCCTCCCCGCTACTTCGTTGCAGCCGATGGTTTCGACTTCAGAGTGGCTCGCAACGGCAGTCCGCTTTTCAGATGGTAAACCAGTCCCTAGGTACCCATTAACGCTTATTTCTCACCTTCGCACCAAAAAGGCAACTCGATCAAACTCGTCTTGCCCTAGTTGAATGGGAGCGTGAAAATCATTCCAGTGTTCATCATATTTAACAGAAATGGTGCAGTATCTATCTATCTATCTATCTATCTATCTATCTATCTATCTATCTATCTATCTATCTATCTATCTATCTATCTATCTATCTATCTATCTATCTCTGGACTGCCGTCTAATTCTTTTTCTCTGCCTCCGCTGATTACCTATCTATCAAGGAGCGAAAGCGCTTGCATAGACATGTTGCAAGTGTCCTATATAACCCCGCAAAACAGCACACTGGGTGTCTGCCCTGCATCAAGTTTCATAACCCTAACGTAGTTCCCTTTCACTCTGACTGGTCACATAGGAGCGCAATCTCTCGGTTTTCGCCTGCCGGGCAACCGGGAGCCCACAAACAGGAGTGATATAAAGAACACCCGTTGACCTGTTTGCGGCGTTGACGCACTGTATACCATTAAGATAACAAAAAAATTCTACGTGCGAACGCACGGCGCCGAAATTGTGGGGTTATGGAATCAACAGTCGATTTACCGCGGTATATACGATCTGGTACCACATTGCAGTACTAGTGTTCCTGGGCGCGTTTGGTTAGCAGCTATCTGGGAAAAACAAAAGCCTAGCAACAGCTAACGGAGGTTCGCTCACGTTCGCAGCGATAATAAAATAGGCCTCCCCGGGCTGTTTCGCAACGCCCAGCATCGGCTCGCCTCGGCTTACGACGGTCGTCGTTCTTCCGGATCGCTGGCGGAGTCTTGCACGAAAAGAAAAAAAAAACATGCGGTGATAACCTGCTTGTGAGAGAGAATGAGCGAGGTGGCTGGAGTGCACGATTGAGAGAAGGCGTGAGAATGGATGAGAAAGATAGAACAAGAGAAGTCTAGAGTGAAGATAGAGTGAGAAACATAGATACTCCAGAGAAATAGGGATCCCGTGTATGTTAACCAAGTAGCATCTGGTTTGGTAACCAATACAAAGGGAGCTGGTAGTAACAAGACAAGGAAACGACGATTAAGCACATCGTCTCAGAGTGAGAACTGGCCGTGGTAAGAGTAGCTTCGTATTGCGGAGTAATGTTTGCGTTTACGTGGCAGTTTGAGTAAAGACGATACGCACTGGTGGGTGTCTTACGAACATTCCATAAATCTATAACTTCCTCGTCTTTGCGAGTTACGCGTACGTTTAGCTGCGTCATAGCCGTGTTTGCTTTTGCGTGCGTCGGATCCATTATGGCTTCGAAGATGTATGTGTGCCTTGTCTTGGGGGTGTCGTTGTTTCCAACCTTCAGCAGTAGGGTTGGAACTTGGGTTCGAAGGAGTTTTCTGGCTTCACACGCAGTGTTTGGAACGAGACACTAAATAATTCTTTGCAGTTACCGAAGACCGATAGAAGAGGTCCAGCAGTGACAGATATTACGTGAGTGCGTAAAAGAGCTCTCTGTTTGCACAATGTCAACTATGGTGTCATTTTTTTTTTGCAAGATGGCCGAGTTCCACGGTTTAGACTATTGTAGGTAGGGTATCTGAGCTGTACACATCTCGGAAGTTATCTTGTTTTGTGAAAAAGGTCTGTGTGACAGCAGCTGTGTTTCAATTTAGACTGATGGGCTAGTTGTTTACTTGTGAACGCACATGTGTGATAGCACTTATGTATGTTCATTCTGAAGTTCTGTGCCGCCCTTCCTCTTGATATACCCTGCCATACGCTAGACGCGTGCCGTGTAACCTTTTCAGCACCGCTAAATGCTCAACCTGCAGTGCACATTGTTACTACCGCGTTAGTCGTCTATTAGGTAATTATCAGCAGCGTGAATAATACATCATCATATCCGCGGGTAGCACCTTATCCAGCATGATTATAACTACATCAGGTTGCTGGTAATTGTGATTACTACGACAATATAACTGGAACAACGTCATGCTGAGGATTACATCCTCGTGGTCATCACTAAGTTGCTGTGGATGATAGCGAAAACCATCGCCCTGATAATGGTGAACACGACGCGCGCATTAGCAGCAACATCATGCTGATAATCGAATAAAGATGAGAACATCAGTACGTTGCTGGTGATTGCGCTCGTCAATACGGCACTGACAATGCCAACATCACTGCGCGTTATTGTCTCGATGGCGCGATAGTCACTAATCTTCAGCTGATCTTGTTGAGGACCATCATCATCGCAATGACGACCACGATGAGTGCAACATTTGGATGATATCTTTGGTAATCTGCTTACGATTACGATTCGTGATTGTGACCAGTGGTCGTCAGGACCATGATCGTGTGGGTCATAGCAACAGGGCCTGCCCGTAGCAAATGACAGGAAACCGCAGTGTTTATCACCATAACGATGATTACAAAGTCTACCTGCTGTATGATCTTCATTCTTCAGCTGCTTGCTGTTGTAGCGTTGCGTACTGGTTCTTCACAGTCATTTATGTTAGGCAGCTTATCAAGTTAGGCCTGATGAGTAATTCTTCAGGAAAAAAAGCGCAGAAGACCGCTAAACAGAAGATAAGGAAGATTGATTGGATGATTTGCGAGGTTTAACGTCCCAAAACCAGCTCCGATTATGAGAGACGCCGTAGTGGAGGTCTCTGGAAATTTCGACCACCTGGGGTTCTTTAACGTGCGCTGATATCGCACAGCACACGGGCCTCAACATTTCGCCTCCATCGAGATGCAGCCGCCGCGGCCGGGATTCGATCCCGCGACCTTCGGATCTGTAGCCGAGTGCCATAACCACTAGACCACCGTGGCGGGCAAGATAAGGAAGAGACGCACAGTCTTTATTTGTTCATCAATGTCCTAGCTACTGCTTTTGTGGTCCTTTGGGAATGGCTAACACCCACTTCGCGGACTGGCCAACTACCACGAGTGTCAGTTTATTCGTACATAAACTATCCTTATGTATCTTCGTCATTATCGCATTTCTGCGCTGTTCTTCTTGCCCGACCGTTTCGCGATGTTCCGCTATATAACCAACGTTAAAGCTTCGCAACGCCTTATGCTAAGTTGTGTGCAGCTCTACGCGATACGCATCGAACTCCCCGAGAACTCTCCGATTACAATGGCACTCTGTTCGCTGTTGCTCGCCCTCGTTCGGCTCTACATACCACCACGATAGCGACCGAACAGGAGTGCCTTCGAAGAAAGACACGCTTGCGACGGGACAAGCGAGTCTGGTGCTATAAATATATTCGCCCGAGTTGAAAGACCCGGCGGGGCGTTCCGTTTGACTTGCAGCGTTCCGCGAATAGGGCTCGGAACCGATGACGTCTGTTTGTGTACCTTGTCAGACTCTAATGCACAACCACTCTTGAGTCGGTGTGAAAGGGGGAGACGGACAAACACAAACAAGGTGGACGCGTTCTGCACAACATCGCAGCGCCTGAAAATTGATGGTGCTCTTCTAAAAGCACCGACGGCCTCGAAATCTAGGACAGCACAAAAAGATCTACCTTCCGGCATAATGCGCTTGCAAGAGCGGCTTCTTTGGTGCATAAATATTACGGACAAAGCGGGAGCGAATGGACTCCATAAAGCACACAGGACAGTACGTTTTTTATACCGAAACTATAGGCCTAAACTAAAAATGGGGCCATTAGTGGTCGCTGCAAATGATGCCTTCCCCAAGACGTTTTGAATTTCGTTGGTGTGGCCTTTGAGGCTACAGGAAATGTTCGCAGCTTCCTGCGTTGAACAGTGAGATCTCGGAGGCCACTTGTGAAGTCTTGCGTGGTGACCAGAAAAATGTGCGTTAGTGCGAGCTCGTTGGAACTTAGTGAACTGCAACAACGCCGGTATGGTGGGGCGCGGAGACTAGACTCGTCATTCATATTTTCTTAAACTACTAAATTAGCTGCTATCGATGAACAGATCGCTAAAAACGATTGAGAACAGGGAATGCTTCAGGAGCCAAGGTTTCGACAAGTGAACTTGTCTTCGTCAGGACAGCGACTCTGACAGCGACTGTCGCTGTCCTGACGAAGACAAGTCCACTTGTCGAAATGTTGGCTTCTGCGACATTGCCTGTTCTCAATCGTTTTTAGCGATCTGTTCATCAATTCAAGCCTCCATCTTCCCCTGAGCTTCTCTTCTAGTTTAAATTAGCTGTAGATGGACGTACGTACTGCATATGCGATTCCTCCACACCTCGGGGCTAGCAGTCACCTAGCTGTTCATATCTGCAGTTCTCACTTTTCAGCTAAGATGGTTCTACCAGAAACTTTAAAGAAGAAACACTGTTACGACGGGCACTGCACTCAACGTCATCGCCACAATTTGTGTCGCATCATACAGGCAATCCCGACCTCCCCACCTGCTGCAAATCAGACTGAACCAGCCTTTATTAACTTATAAATACTGCTAGCATAAACACGCTGCAAGCAGAAAAGGGGGATACGAGATGCACTAACACTTAATAATTCTGAAAACATCGTCCGTGTGTTTACACCCACGTGTAAAGAAATGTTTTAGTGCCGCGTACAAGAACACAGGTCAGGCAGAGCATGAAGCATAAGAGGAACGTCAAAATACGAGGCTCTAAGCGGAACACACTGTGTATCATTTTATGGTTGGCCGGGTCATCGTCCTCATGATGACCAGGCGTTTTTCCTTGGTATTTTTTATTCTTTGGCCGGTTGCCATTGTAACCTAAGCATTGGCTCTTGACAGTTCTTTAGTTTAGGCAGCCTCTCCAGTTATGCTTTATGTTTATTCAGGAAAAGAGTGAAAAAAAAAGAAACTTTCGAACAGAGGAATACAAGAACTTAGAAAAGAAGAGGCACATAAAAGCATGGTGTTTCTTATTCTCCTTGTCTTTGTTGTCGTAGCTGATGACTCGGTCAAATCAAGGCTATGAAGCCAAACATAGCTTCTAATGGCAGAAAATCGAGTTGCACAAAGAGATCAGTAAGCTTACGGGTGAAGAAATAAAGGGTCCATTCGGAACGGCCCGGACAAGAGAGTTGGGGTAGTGAAGGCGCGGATGATTATGATGGCTGATGACAGGGTGCTCGGAAAGGATAATGCCAATTTACGCTGAACATTCCTTGTTCCTGCATCAGTGATCAATGGGTTCAGGTAGCGCATTCTTGACCTTTCCACCGTTTTGACTACGAGAGGTGTTCTTACGGATCATCAAAATTACCATATTTATAAAAGCGCTGAACATTCTCCCAGTACTAACGTACGGTGCCGAAACGTGGAGGCTAAGGAAAAAACTACAGATGAAACTAAGGAGCACGCAACGTGAAATGGAAAGAAAAATGGTAGAGGTAACGCTAAGAGATAAAAAACGAGCGGAATGGATCAGGGAATAGACAGAAGTAGCCGTTATTATCATATCAATTAAAAGATAGAAGTGGACCTGGGCAGGACATGTCATGAGGAGGAAAGATAACAGATGGACAGTAAGAGCGACGGAATGGATATCAAGAGAGGGAAAACGCGACGGAGGCAGGGAAAAAGTTAGATGGAGCGATGAAATTAAAAAGTTTGCGGGAATAAAGTGGAACCAACTCGCTCAGGATAGGGTGGATTGGAAATCGTTGGGAGAGGCCTTCGTCCTGCAGTGGACCTAAACAGGCTGATGATGACGATGATGATGATGATGAACATGCGTACTACAGTGCACGAGTCTCTCCCGCAGCTTCTTGTTAGGGAACTGACAGGTCGAACCTTCATGAAAAGGCGTCTAATAAATTCATTCTAATAGCCCTGTGTTTTTTCTATTTCATTACCTTGAACATTCCAGATGCCCTTAGTCAGCGGGGACAAGTTCCCCCGATGTGGCTGCGTCTTGCAGACGGGATGAAGAGCGAAATCCAAGGAGGAATGTCAACAAATGGCTTTTGTAATGGAACACAGCAACAACGACAACAACAACAAATCCTTCATGGACAAAGGCCAAGAACGTAATTTACTGATGGGCGCGACTACAAAGACAAACGACTCTCTTAAGGTCATTAAGGGAAACCAGAGCGGCCAAGTCGAAGCCAAGCCAAGAGCCGACAGCGCACAATGGCGGACGTGATATCACGCACGGCGAATCGCTAAGGACAACGGCCGCGCTTGGCTTCTTGTTTGGGCCACTGCTGCTAAGCCTAAGCATGATTTAAATTTAGGAAGCCGTTTATCTTTTGCGGCGGGTCTAGGTGGCAGCGGCTATAACTCACGGTAGCAAAGTTGAAGGCGGACTTCATTATTATTTTCTTATTTTATGAACAACTTTCGGAGTTCAGGACAAAATCACAATCCTTTAATGGGGAGAAACGCTTGGCTTGGCTTTTTGTACAAGTTCCTTTTATTCGCGCCCATAGTAAGATGAGTTATCATCGCGGAGTGTTATCAGTAATTGGTCACACTTTAACTTATTCTGGCAATGCGCGTAAGAACCAACGTTTCCCTTGAAACCATGGAATATTCCACGTGCAGCCTGAAGACTGCACATGGAATATTCTCACGTAAGGGCAGGTTCGCGGAAACAACCAAATCCGTAGAATAAATTCTTATTCTCTCTTCTAAATGGTTGTTTCGGAAGGGTCACTACAGCGATCAACTGGTAATCAGGCCCAGGCCGACAATCACTATTTTTATGTTACTTGTCTTCTAGTTTATGCATTTAGAGGGCTCAAATTGTTTTGAGTGCAATTTTACGCTTTATTTTATTGTTGTTTTTTCTTCATTTGTTCTCGCTACCTGGCAGTATGTCTACAGATTGGTTCCTTACTTCGCCCTTTGCTATATATTGCTCTAATGAACCCTTTGTGTTCCATTGCTGTTTAATGTCTTTTTGCATTTTATATATCTTTGGTGACGTTCATGCACAGTTAAAACTTAACTGATTCAGTCATGGTAAAATGTGTTCTTCGTTAAATGTGCGTGAATTTTCGTGGAATTTATTTGTTGCCAAAATGTATTTCGGAGCAAAAGCCTCTGTCAGGCTCTCTGGCCTTTTGCTTCCATTTCTGTAAGTATAGAGAAAGAAATAAATGAAATGAAATAAAAAATCAAAATAAAGAACAAAAATTTGGACAATGGTGGGAAAGGATCGTGGATGCGCACAGTTGGTTATGCTACGCTTGAGGAGAGGTACAATAGGTAAGGCAGATTAAATCAAGGAAGGTTAGCAAGATAACAAACTGGGCAGTTAATATAAATATACAAAAATACGCGCTAACAGGAGAGGTCGCTACTGAAGACCGGTTGACGTTAGGAAGCAGAAAAGGAAAAATCGCGAATAACAGATGAAAATGTTCAAAGGCAGAACACGAGAGATATCTGCCAAACATACCACACGGTCAGTGTGAACACGCATAACACCGGACAGTTCAGAAGCGTTTGTAATGTGACGTCTCCTCTAAGATATGTAGCACGCCTCTCACGGACCTGTGCATGTAAGAACTGTAGACTAATGTCACAGGATGTTCATCCTTCTAGGGTAGCTGCTCATTATAAGGAGGGTGGAGCACGTCTGTGTGTTCTAAACTAATCGCCAATGGCGGACAGTGTGGGCGAGCGGCTCATCCCAGTCGTAAGAGTTATAAGCCGGACCGTTGGCCATTCCCGCTAGGAACAAATTGGCCGGCATTAGACAGAAAACTTCGTATCATCTATGTGGTCATACTAATAGGCTCGCGTTAACCACATGGACAATGCTTAATCAGCCAAGAATGTCAAGTTCGCGAGGCTTCAGTTTGTTTCTGAATTGTGGATTCGCGGAAAGGCAGCTTTCGAGCTCAGAGATGACGAATCGGACTACGCATCAGGAATGGTATAGTAGGATTAAGAGTGCGCTTCGTAGGGTGCTCGGTAGGATACGTGGTCGTTTAATCTAGTTATAGACATTAGCCATTACCTGGGCGAACAAATTTATGTGGGCCGTTGCCCACACTAAACTATAATTAATTGGAAAAGTGACGAGTTCCGCGACGTTGTGTGACCTGGTATTGTTCTTTTCTGTCTGTCTGTCGTGCGTGGCTGCCGACTAGGTGACATTACCACACAGCGTCTGAGCGATTTATATGACACAACCTTAAATGGGAGGCTTCTTTTATAAGTTTGATATCAGAGCTGGGGCCTTCGATAAGTTCACGTGTTCTTTGTGCAGTACGAGTTGCAGGCGATTTTGACGACAAAGCCATCATGTACCGAAATGTCCCTCATCAAACATAGTAGCGACGCTTGCTTCAGTTGCCGCAGGATCTCATGTGTAATCGCCCTATACGTCTTGACGTTACATGAGTTTCGATTATTCCATTTTAGTTAAACCAAATGCATTTACTAACGCGGTAATACCACAATCAATTATTCAATTTTTTTTTTTTTACTCGGGAGTGTCTTAGTTAAGGCCATTACTACGGCAAAAGTATTATAGAGGCAGGTACGCCCTTTTCGAGACCTGTTGGTCAAGAGATCATTCTGATGAGCGCAGATGGCAGTAAGTGTTATTCATTCATTCATTCATTCATTCATTCATTCATTCATTTGTTTGTTTGTTTCAAGCGTTTCGAAGAATAAATAGTGGAGCGAAAAAGGCAGGAAGGTTCAGCAGCTGAAGACAACCGGTATGCATCCCGACACGGGCAAACGAAAAGCGCGAGAGCGAAAGATGCAGAGTAAAGAAAGACAAATATATGTCACATAACACAACACACAGACACACAACGAAACAATCAGAGCCTGTCATACGTGGTACGCGACACCACAGTCGCAGCCAGTTAGTCCAAGTGTGTTTCTTGAACTTAGTGAGAGGATAGGGGATACATGGTCACAGACAATTCGTGGTGGGTACTCTATGCACACACACCTTCTACTGAGCATATCGAGTATTCGAAATTGTGTGGAACATATATTTTATCGTAAGCTTGCGTTACGTGTATCATATGTTGTATATTTGTGCTGAGTATTTCCCGTCTTGAGTCTATTTATTCTTCACTAGTTGTGTTGAACATGCCACATCTTGATAACTAGCGCTGAGCATAGCTCAGTGCCCTTAGTCTACCCATGGTGTCAAGGGGACTTGATAGACAACTGTACACTGCACTAGGCTATACAGTCACGCACGGCCTAAATCAGAGAAAAGACGGCATTAGCAGCGATTCCGAGTAAGGAAGTGAAAGTGGCGTTCTGCTTACGAACAGCACGAACCACGCCGGCAAGGCACCCTCCTGTCTCGCGGCCCCGTGATCGGTGATAATCCCGTTAACAACGCCTAGCGTGCCGCGTTCAATTAACGCTACTCACTTACGCACCCTGATGACCACCACCACGCGAACAAAGCACGCCGACAGGGAGGACACCTCTCATCTCATCGATCGGCTCATTTGTCACGTGGTCTCGCTGGCGCACAGAAGACAATTATTCGCAATAAAGGGAACGTCGTTCATTGGAGACAGGGCAAGCTGCGAGCAACGCTGATTGAATGCCTCTCACTGCAATCCCAATAGTAAACGAAGTTCAGGTTGAGCAGGGATTTCGCGTACATGCGCGCATCTAGAATAAAAAAAAGCTAAAAAATCCGCAGCTCCCACGCATTTTAGGAGACGATGTCGCGCGATGCAGTCAGTGAGGAATTTGTCTATTCCGAATTCTTTAACAGTGAGCCAAGTGTAACGGCAAGGATTAATGCCTGAAAACTGAACGCAATCGACATAACCACGACTGCTAATTCGATAGGTTAACGCACAATACGTGGAGCGTTGGAGGGGCAGCGGTGGACGTGAGGTAGCGTGCTTGCCTGGCACCTCGGTGTTCCGGGTTTGATTCCTACCTGCCTAACCAGTGGTAGGTTGATGCGTGTCTGTGTATGTCTGCTTGTTATGCGTACATTTTGATCACATACGTCACCAATCGGTGTGTCTTTATCTATCTATCTATCTATCTATCTATCTATCTATCTATCTATCTATCTATCTATCTATCTATCTATCTATCTATCTATCTATCTATGTAGATAGATAGATAGATAGATAGATAGATAGATAGATAGATAGATAGATAGATAGATAGATAGATAGATAGATAGATAGATAGATAGATAGATAGATCCCGCGGCCGGGATCAAACCCAGATCTTTCGGGTCAACAGCCGGGCACCGTATATGCCACTGAGCCACCGGGGCGGCCGCCAACTTTCGTACGTAGAACAAGGGGCCCTCACAATTGTCGGCTCACATGACCTGCGGTATACCATAGCTCACATTAAATCGAAATTCTTTGTATAAATGTGATACGAGCCGCGAGCAACATTGATTTAAAGATCCATCTGTGGAATCCGAACAGCAAACGAGGAACGTTTATTCCAGAGCTTAGTGCACACGTACGGATCTAGAACAAAGCGCCGTCATACGTGTTGGCATCCACGCTGATCGCGTTACCTAGCTGGGCCTAGTGCGACGCATTGTTCGGAGTAAAGTCAACGTCACTGAACAAACGCAATCTGAGCGGCCACGAATTTCGATTAAAAGCATCGGTAGAGTTCCAACAACGAATGAAGGGGACTTAAGAACTGCTTTCGTGTGCATGCGCAAAGTAATAAGGAGGCGGCTTCAGAACTGTTGGGATCTTTCTCTCTCTCTCGGTCACGTTACCTGCAGCCGCGACCTATGCACGTGGAACGGTCGGTGGTATTAAAGCGAACATGTCCACTGAAACGTAAAGACTCTTGCCGCTGGGAAATCTTTATTAATGGCCTCGGGTATGGACACGACATCGGAGGAAGCGGATGTCATGTGCGTGCTCTGGAAGCAAGAGCAAACAGCCCTCCTAATTTTGCGCTGGCGTTACGAAGCTTTCGTTTGCAAGACGAGAAAACATAAAGCACAGACGTGAAGGGAGTCCCTAGATAGAAGTTTCTCCACGCTGTATATTACTGAGATCGAAGAGCTGTGATGCATTTTGGTAGCAGAGATTGCGATGGTACTTCTCTAAGCGAACGTGCATTCGCTAACGGGAACACCACTCTAATATTTACCATCCTATTCTTGAGCATTCCATTTTAGTGCATCCCATTCTTCTGCGTTCTATTCCGGTGCAACCCATTCTTGTGCACGCCATCCCATTCGTGGCCATTGCGCATAGAATGTATAAAAGACTCACTGACTGTGTGCAAACACGCTGCTTTATTAATGACCAGGGCACTCCCAAGGACCGTGCTGGGCGGCTTAACATTCCCTTTGGCTGACGCTCAATAGACCACAGGCGAAACACTATGATTTCACGAGTCGCCCATTAAGTCACCTGAACGCTATAAGTAGATTATCTATTTTTTTATTTATTTATTTTTACTGCTAACATGTATGCCAAAACAGGAGTTGCTATACTGGGCACAAATGCAATCGTTATAAAAGCGAATACAAAGAGAGTGGCCTTTTTACTCCACGTTTCATTCACAGTACCTCACTCTCTCTTTAATCCATATTTTGTTCGCAATACCTCATTCTGTCTTTGATTCACTCTAACACCACACATATTTATTATTGAACATCGCTGAATCTCTAACTACTCAAATTCAGATGCCGGGGCGGCACAGGTTTTCACTCCTAGGCGTCCCTGCAACGTCACATGGGAAGGTCACGTGGAGTGTGGCGCCATCTATAGCTCTATCATTAAATTATCAGCAACTTCCTCCAAAAATCCCGCAAGTTTGATTTATATATATATATATATATATATATATATATATATATATATATATATATATATATAAGCTTGAAGACAATGCGTGCCACTCTCGCATCCAAAAGACTAAGGCACGATAGGCACGCACACAAATAAAACAAGGTTGACTAGGTAGTCGCGTTCTGTTCTTTTGGAAATGCAACGCGAACTAGCCGAAAAGTTCCGTTCTCTTGTGTCACTCACATACGCATGTAGGCATGCACCCCTGTAAGCACGTACCCACGTAAGTATGTAAACGCGTAAAAACGTTTCCACGAGACTAAAGTGCTTGAAAGCTTTGTTACAAGAAATAAATAAAATAAAATTCAAAGGCGCCTCCTACACACTTGCAATGCCGTTGCCGTTGTCTATCGAGGCCAGTTGATTTTGTGCACGCGTGCATTCTGTCTCGGCGAGTAAGTGATGTTCTGCACGGGAGACGCGGTGCAGGTTTGAACCTCAAGTTCAGCTGAGGTGCCTCTGTTGTGCATCAAAAAAACAAGCACGGTATCGTTGCTTTCTATGGGTTATCCTGTATTCAGTGCGCGAGTGTGCGTAGGTCTGAGCTTTCGTGCCGTCGCTTGAGTGTTCATAGGATCGCGGCGTGGGTTCTTAGTGGTTATGAAATCATCCCTCGAGTCGTGCTCAGTTTGTTTCCACAAGACTACAACATACTGGAGGGAAAGCAACGTAATCCGATTTCGTTCCCTTTAGAATAGGAAAAATATAATATTAAATTGAATGATATATCAAACCACGTGGCACATATAAACGTAATGCTTCAAACTGAAAAGAAAAATGCATTACGTTTTAAAAGAGAAGGTGAACAGAGGAAAGAAAAGACACACACGCATTGTAGAGGAGGAGGGGCGAGGAAAGAAGGAAAGACAGGGAGGTTAGTGGAGCTTGCGCCACCATACACAGTGCCTGGGTACTTGCGTATATTTCTTGTTTTTTCGGACCAAAAACAGCCGAAACCGACCCCAGCTGAAGGTATCCAGCTCCAAAGACACCTAGCGAATTTCTTTTCATGTTGTTTCTTGCACATGCGCTCGCCTTTATTTATGCTCTAGTGGCATAACGGCGCTGCACTTTAAACCCTTTCAGTCGCTACTAAGTTCAAGAAAAAGACCGATAAAATACTGCTCTGTAGATAACTCTACTAGATGAGGGAAGGAACAAATAGAGCGATTGAAAGGAACCTAGCTAAAGCAATACCTTTCTCGTTGCACAACCCTGTCGTCAACCGCTTTTGTAAGTCCACTGCAACAGCCTTAAAAGCGGATCAGCAAAATTCACCTAAGCCTTCCGACCTGTTCTCCGGAAGCTCCACGTTTTTTTTAAAGCCACGCGTAATTTTAACGCTCCCGTGTCCATTGTAGAGAAAGGAAGCTGAATGTAAGGTTTCCTCGAACATTTCTCATATTTACCGTTGGATAAACGCGCCTCGATAGGGGTATTCACTTCTGCGTATTTGCAAATGTTGGTAATTATTTTATCACCTACTTTGCGAGTTATTCAATGAAGAAACTTGTTGACCGTAAATTGAAATTATTCCATTTGAAATATGAGGTTTGCGCCATAATGAAGTACATATCGAACGGAAACGAAGAAAGGGTCAACTATCAAGCGTAACAGTTTTCAGTGATTTCACGAAGCTTTCTCAATATATGCTGGTACGAGAATAACTCAAACGCCGCCAGCATTTAAGCATTATGCGAAAAAATAGAGGCACACACATACAAACAAAAAACAGACAACTCTAATTTCATGCTGTCCAACACGAACATTCACAAAAGCGCAGCGAGCAAGGTTGCGCCAATACAGGGCTAGAACACATGTACACCTAACCTGACATCGAGTAATAGATTCAGTGCTCACAGAGTACACCAGTTTCATTACTTGTTCGAAGGGAGTGTGTGCAATGCACCATGCACTTTCTCTTTGAATAACCCTCGTAGCAACACAGGGGCACAACTAATAGTTGCCTAAAATATAGGAATGTTTAGCTAGCAAAAATCGAAATTCGTAAAAAAGTGGTGTCACTCGTTCTCCATGATGACAAGAAATGTCATACTCTACTCTGAACAGAAATGATCAGGTGCATGTGCCCCGCTTGAGTGTCTATCCTCCCATTTTAATTTTGCCCTCACCCCCTCATCTATCTAGAGTAAGGCCAGCAGGGAGGACGTAGGTTCCGGTCACTTTCCCTGCTCTGTTTCACATACGCTCTGGCCACTTTCGTCACTTCCCTGCTCTCTTTCACAGAAGCTACAGTTAAATACACACCCAACTATCGACTGATCGCCGTGTTCACAGCAATAGGCAGTCAAACCATAGAAGAAGGACCACTCCAACATCAACCAAGCACAGCTTAAGATAAAGGGCATCATATTTACTATGAGCGAAGAAAATTTCGGCGTCGTTTACGGAAGACGGTTGCAAAAGCCACTTGACGAATTGCCACGTGGCCATCATGTGCCTAATTAGGCACGTGATGGCGAAGGCGAGATTGCCCCAATATCGCGTCGTCCATGACGTCATGCTTGACGTGCTGAAGATAAGTGTCATCATGAGATCCTAACTATGTCATCTCACAATAACATCAGGTTATGTTGGTGTCGTCATAATGACACCTTACTACACTGTCCCGTAACATGGTCGCCCAAACAGCACGAACGTGAACGGAATCGCCACACCAACGAAGGCAGCGCTCCTGCACCATATGCACATAACAGACATGAGTACTTCCTCGATTCTTCAACAGCTCTGCCTATCTCCTCTCTCCGTTTAACTAGCTGTTGTTGCCCTGCTTCCTTCTACGAAAACTGGCTAGTGTTGGCTGGATGCTGACTGATGCGGTGATTAGCATTGCCTAACTGATGATTAACGTAGGCTGCTGTTGCGCAGTTGTTGGCTAACGTAAGCTACGAATGACTATGCCTTGTAGAAGAGTTGAAATCTGGGAGGTTGGTACAAAATGTTAAACGTGCGATACAGCCCAAAGGACGATGGACGGAAGAGAGAAGTGACACATACAACAGTTGTCGTTCTGTGTGTCCAGCCGTTGTGTGTGTTACTTCAGACATAACATCCATCCGCCGTTTTTAGGGCTGGTTCGCACGTTTAAGATTATGCGTTGTTTCGATAGCAGTACTGCCTTCATCCTTTCTAAATACATTGACATGGGTGCCCATCAACTGCATTTCCTGCTTCTCAAGATTATAACAAGTTCAACCGTCCTCACACGATCCTTCAGAGCGATGAACTTATGGCGTCATCTTCTGCAGTCCAATGTAGCAGCACGACCCGGCGACAGCATTTCAATGGAGGCGAAATGCTGAGGCCCGCGTACTGTGCGATGGAAGTGCGCGTTGAGGAACCTCAGGTGGTTGAAGTTCCCGGAGCCCTACACTACGGCGTCTCGCATAATCATATGAAGGTTCCTGGAACTCAAAACTCCAAAAATCAATCAGTTTGCTGTCCGACGCAGCAGCACCACAGAACGCCAACAGTCTCCAGAATTAGTACTTCCAGGCAACGTTCTTTCCCAACTGTTAAGACTACCCAGGAGAAATGTTATTCCACAACTGATCGAGACATCTCTTTGTAAATAAACGCACGACTTGGAAATGTTAATAGCAGTGTGACTGGGAGCTCCTGCCCTCTGTTTTTCCAATCTCCCTAACGTCGAATTCAATTATCCAATCGCGTCCTTACGGTCTAGAACGTTTTCGTCCCTCTTCGCTCTAACATCCCCCCCCCCCCCTCGCTTTTCCCTTCTGTCCCAAGTACAGCAGCACCCTTGGGCGCACGGTCAGAAATACTTCGCACGGCATTTGTCCGCACTGCGGCTCTACCGACCACTCGCTCGCTAGCAATGTCGTTGCTTTAAATGTCAACACGGCTTTGCCGCCTTCGCCTCCACTCGCAAATCTTTGGAAAGCCGTGCTGGGGAAATACGCTTCGCACCAAAACCTCTTTGCTCAACGACAAAGGCAGCCTGTACTAGAAGAAAACGCGCTGAAAGAAAAGCGAAAAAAAAAAAGAAATATCTCTTTCTTGACCTTCCCGAATATCCGGTGGCAAAGTATGGTGGGGTGTATTGAAGACGAGGTCCGCAATATCTGTGGCCGTGGCGAAAAATCTTCTGGGAAGCGGCATTCTTGCTTAAGTCTCAAAAGTCAACTACGTGGAGAAAATCGCTGGAACTGCGAAATTCTCGGGAACACAGGAAAATGAAAAAAGAAAGAAAGAAGAAGAGGTGCAGGCCACGAGAGCAGTGGATTATTTTCTTTGCGAACCGAAGCTTGTCGGATTTTTGCGCGTTTCAGTCAGAATAGGTCGTGCTACGGCTCTGGAGAGAAGTGATTTTGCTCGCGCCATAGGTCTCACTCGCATGCGAGCAAAATATGTTTTCCCTAGTGCCAACTGAACATCTTCCTTCTTCTTTCTTTCTTCTTTCTTTCTTCTTTCTTTCTTTCTTTCTTTCTTCTCTCTCTCTTTCTTTCTTTCTTTCTTTCTTTGCTTCTCTCTTTCTTTCTTTCTTTCTTTCTCTTTCTTTCTTTCTTTCTTTCTACACGACACCAAATCATTTTTTGACCTTTCCCTTTGATGAGAAAGAAAATTCTAGACACATGGATGGGTTGGGTGTCCTCGAAAAAAAAACGAAGATCGCTTTGCGGTATAGTGGAAGGATGCTGCAGCGCTACGTTTTCCGTAAAGCTCATAAATAAGAACACCAACTCTTTTAGCTGGAACGGCGCTGTTCCGAATTGGTGGACATCGTCTTGAAGCCCGACTTCGCCCAAACACACACACACACACACACATGCACGCTCCCCTACCTTCAAGAACGCATAGGCAAAGGCCGGTTGTGCTTCGTAACGTAACCGTGCTTAATATAAGTAAACACAAAAGAGACGTTAACAGCACTCGGCAGAAATAGCTGAGCTGCAGGCGTCTAGTACGCTAGCCCGATGGCACAGCCGATTCGCCAGCGGCGCGTGCCTATATATACAGTAAGGGGTAGACAGTAGGGCTAGTTGTTTTGTTTTTCATGGTTATGATACGTGTTAGTGGCGAACTGGGACACTGACTAGAGGAAAGCAAACACAAGGATACCATACTTAACTGAATTTTATTGCACACCGATTCAATGGGCTTATATTTGAGGAGGAGCCACTACTGCAAAAAAAAAAACATTGATATGCAAGCAGCCAGGCACATCAGTGAACTTTCGCAGGAGTGGTTATCTACATACTACTTGAAGACTCATTGTATATCAATATGTTTGAGCAGCAGTGGCTTTTCCTGGAGTATCGGCCCAATATCTCTGTGTGCATTGAAATGCAGGTGAAGTGTGCTAAGACAACGGTAAAGGACCCTCTTTGACGATGCGCGCATATTGCGATATATATTCATACTACGTGAGGATATATTCTGAAGTGAGCAAGATTGTCCTGCGTAGTCTCACTCACAAAAAGTAGAATAATCTTTCTTCGTTTTAATGTTCGCGTACGAACCACTCTAACCGAAGCCATGCACCTTTTCGTTCGGTTTGCAGAAAAAGTTTCGATCAGAAAGAAAGTTCTCATTTAACGTTTTGTGAAAAACTGCTTGCCTTAAATAAAGTTTTGCTTTAGCGATGTTAGCAGAAAAGTTATTGGCTAGAACCAGATTTCATTGTCCAAAAAGCTGTAGGAAACTGCCTGACCTGAAGTAGATATTTCTTTTTTCACCTTGCTTTTATTTGAAGCTATTTCAACGCAACGAGATACAACTTGATGGCCTTGCGATTCTCGCGGCGGAACACCGTGATTGTAACCAACTATATCCTTCTAGTACATTCTGTAAGAGACCCAGCAGCAAGATCCTTACTCCCTTCTTGCAGTTTCTGTAGGAAGCTAACTGGCTAGAACCTGTCAACAGAGGAGCTTTCAACTCGAATCGCGCGCATGCGAACGCCCTTACACACGCACACAAACACACAGGGAGAGAGAGAGAGAGAGAGAGAGAGAGAGAGCTATATAAGGCGAAGAAAAATGCACGTCACCACTTTTTCTTTTCTTGTCTATCGTGTCGGCACTGCGGAATACTGCGTAAAGGAATCCTGTAACTACCTGCTCATAATCTCGGCTTGGAGTTTCCCGAAACGATTATATTGTCGTTCGAAAGGTCCACTGTGGGGTAAAGACGCAGGGACGTTTGCTCTGCAATCATAAAATTTATAGTATAAACTAAAACAATCTCATGTGCACTCTTACCCGATGCGATATTTTGCTTACTCTAACCACAAATTGATAAGTAATATTTAAAAACTCCATTGGAGTCTTGGTCAATCCCCTATATTGGGTACCTTCCATTCTAGATGTGATAACAAGTCATGTAAGAAAGAAGCAACAGCAGTAACGGTAGGAGTGGTGAAAAATTTAGCGCCAACCCCCGCAAACACTATCTCGCAGTAGCTGCGAACAAAGAAGAAAACAATAAACAACAATAAATAATTTGGAATGAGCAACCGAAAACCGCAGGGTACGGAGATTGCCGAGAAAGAGGCGCCCGTGCGGACCACCTCGATTTGCGGACGGCGAATCGATGTGCAATCTAGCAACGGGAACGCAGCGTCACGCCTTGCGAAAGGGCTTTGTGTATGCGTTCGTGTTTCGGGGTAAGGGGGTGGCGATAGTGTGGAAAGGTGGGGAAGAGGAGGTGGGAATTACTGGGAAACAATACCCGGCAATTTGTTCCGCAGCACACGCACGAACGCGCCTCGGGTTCTCACGGAGCGCAAATCCACTTCTGCGTCTGCGTGCAGTCGTTCGCAGAAAAGAAAATGAGAGAGAATTGCGTGAAGGAAGAGCGAAAGAAGGAATGAATAGAAAGAAGAAAGAAAGAAAGCGGGAAAGAAAGATAAAAAAACGAGAGTGACAGACGGAAAAAAAGAAAGATAACTGAGCATAGCTGTATTTGATTGGTTGTTCCTCCAAGACAGGAGGCGTCCTATCGATCAATGTTATCAAACAGGATCACGAGGAAATTAACACAGAGGGGAAATAAATTGCTGCTTCTTCTTTGAATATAAAAGTTCAACATGATTAATATAATGCATAAATGGCTTAGTGTATAAATAAAACACATAGAATGAATATTACTCTAGAAGTATATAGAGCAGTCCTAGCTCTATAGTTTCTGGACGCCTCGTTGCTACGTGGATGCAGCCTTGTCGCGTCTAGAAGCGGCGATAAGACCGGGCCACAATGTAACAGCTAGGGTTATACACCATGAGTGTGTGTGTGTGTGTGTGTGTGTGTGTGTGTGTGTGTGTGTGTGTGTGTGTGTGTGTGTGTGTGTGTGTGTGTGTGTGTGTGTGTGTGTGTGCCTGAAGTCCTGAACGCGTGCCTGAAGTCCTCGAGGGTGTCGGCAATATGTAAGACAGCGATGAGAACAGACAGGGTGGCTCAGTTGCTCAACACTGCAACCTTACAGACAAAGCACGCTTTACAGGAAAAAATGTGCCAACGCGGTTTCTCTTGTCCGTGCGGTCCACCAGTTAGCAACAGCTCGTGAACTGCGTTTGTGCAAGAAATAAAAAGCAATAAAATGGTTGAAAAATCAGCACTACGACTGAATGTGTAATGTGCAAAATGACAGTCCCATTTCAGATTATCAACTGAGGTGTACTAACTGAAGTGCATTTTCCAAATTTTAAGTTGGTAACAAGTCTTAATGCCAAGGTGCCTCCAGGAAACCAATTCGAAATGTCATGCACTAGAAGTCACTTAAAGTGACATACATAGACGGCGCTGAACATTAATTGAAGCTTATTTTTTGCCAGGGCTGACTTCAGAGTTTTCGCTACATAACTCCTCACGAAAGGAATCTATTTCCAACGCGCATTTCTCTACTGCATGGGAGACTTTGAACCAATCAATATGTAAAACATAAATAATTGTTGAATAAATAATACTTCGCTCATTCTATTATTGCAAAGCAAGCTTTTAAAAAGAAAATAACATAGTAGTTTGAAAATGATGAAGCAGACTGACAATGAACTTTACTGAGAATGTGTGAAAACGAAGTTTTTTGTAAATGAAGAACTGCGCCTAAAAAATCGGCAGCCGCTCTTCTGACGAAAAAAGCGGGGAAAACTAAAACTGGGAACATTCATACCTTACTTAACGAGTTTCTTTGTTTTTTCTTTGTTTCTTTCTACCATTTCTTTCCCTTTATTAGCAGTAAATCCGAGGCATTCTTACGGTTCAGATGTTGACATCTCGCAATCATTGGTATGCAGTCCACTATTTAAGACAGTTGCCTTCAGAACGAGGGACGCACTAGACAAAAGACAGGTTTGATCCTCAAAGGAGGCCCAAACCTTCTAAATGGTTTACAGTGCATACGTCCAACCGACATGGGGCGGTTTTAATATGTCGCGTTGACGCCAGGCAACTCTATATCACAAAACTCGCTGTCTAAAAAATGCATTCCTAAAAGCGTAGCCACATGTTTGTTGCGTTTCTTCCACGTTTGTTTCAATAACTAAATTGTCAAAGTATTACGCTTCAGTGAGCAAAAAAGACGTATTATACGTATATAATGAACCTTCCGCTAGGTCCTATGGGCGACGAATTCAGTCGATCTGGAGAACGTATTCATGGGAGCTTCATTATGGAGGCATTCCTGTATCTTTAAAATCTAGAAATCGAAGTTGCCCCAGCAAGAACCGACACGGCAGGCTTACACGAAGCGCGGTGTACCATACAGTACCCTCGTACAACGGACAGTTGACAGCTTCGTTGCCATGAGACAGAGTCTAAACAACAACACCTCGTGCACTGACGAGAATAAGAAAGAAAGGAAATCGTTGTGACGGTCCTGCTTCAGGTGTGCAAAAGGGAAAAGAAACAGGAACCATGAAAATAAAAAAAGAGCGCTCACGTTATCTCGAGCTGCACGCCATGTTCGCGGGTTGCACGAGCGGAGAAATTGACGCGGTGCTGGCATCGAGCGGCGGGGAATAGCGGAGAACACGGAATTCTAAATTGTGGAGGAAGGGTTCAAGAAGAGGGAGAGCAGGAGACAGCGAGGGAAACATAGAGAATGTTGCCGCACGTGCGTGAGCTTCCCTCTTAGAAAGTGCGTGCAGTACAAGGAAGCCTACGGCAGGTCTCCACCACTCAGTGACGAGAACAAATTTTTCTGCGCATTCCGAGAATAGGGGATAGCGTACTCTCCCACTAGGAATTGCTGATAGTTCTGATAATCGTGACTTCAAGCCAGATCCACGCAAAGAATGATTACGGGAAGACGCTCAGGGAGCTTTTCTTATGGTTTGGCGTAGAACGCTTTCCTTACTTCGAGAGTGAGCTTGCCCAAACACTACACTAGTCGCACCTTCATGCGGCAGCCATATTTGTTTAAACGAAGTGCAAATGTCAAATATTTAGTATCTCTAGCCGACAATCTATCTATCTATCTATCTATCTATCTATCTATCTATCTATCTATCTATCTATCTATCTATCTATCTATCTATCTATCTATCTATCTAGTCTATCTGTCTGTCGTGTCTGTCTGTCTGTCTGTCTGTCTGTCTGTCTGTCTGTCTGTCTGTCTGTCTGTGTGTCTGTCTGTCTGTCCAGTGAAAGAGATATTTACGGCTGCGTGATTGGGCTCCGCTACACCTACGCAGGAGCGTACTCTTGGTTTGTGGTGAATAAAATACATTGCGTTAGTGCCAATGCATTGGACGAATAAAGTTTGATTCTTCAAGATATAGAAATAAGGTATCTTCGACGTTTCATGAACCAATTTCGCAAGAGTGTGAAATAATTTAAGAACACCTATATGAAAAAGGCAAGAGAAAGATGACTGTACACCGTGTGTGCAAACACCACTATACCATGGTTACATAGCGTTACAGCGATAGAAGGGTCTAGTCTGATTAAATGCGCGGCCGATGTGTTTCCCCGCACTGCTCCGATTTAATAAGGAGGACATTGGCGTGAAGGAGGGCACACGAGAGGGCTGGCTCAGAGAAATGCTTCACACGACCGGGAGATCCGTTCAATCTCGGAAAGCACCGGAGATACGTGACTCGGTTCCGTACGAATAAGAAATGAACGACTTCCAACCTTGAGTCCTGCTACGCTGACGTCATTTCGTTTGGGTGAACGTTGGAATAAAGCAAAATGTAAAAATATAAACTCCTAAATATCCCCATTCCTGCATGCACGTTCTGGAGAAAACCTTATTGCTGAAACGATTAGTTTAAAAGAACGAGTGACTGTGATGGATGCCTTAAGCAATGAGAAGTTAGACGATAGATAGATAGATAGATAGATAGATAGATAGATAGATAGATAGATAGATAGATAGATAGATAGATAGATAGATAGATAGATAGATAGATAGATAGATAGATAGATAGATAGATTAGCAATCTGGCTGGGTTAATGTCTTAGTGGCTTCGTATATCGAAACATAGAAACATCGAACTATGACAGCAAGCTAGGGCAAGATTTTCTTTTCAATGGCGGAAATTTTCGGAGCCGAGAACTAGAGAGGCGATAGTTCAAAGAAACTGTTATGAATATCACAAATAACATCACAGGTTAATTTCCGGGCTTTTTCTTCCCGCACAAAGTTGACCGGTCGTGGCCAGTGGTTCCGCTTTCCAAGATCTCAAATAAATGTAATTCCCCTGAACCTTTTTATTCTCCACGTTTCTGATTTCAATCTTTTACTTCAGTATTTACTTAAACATTTCCCGTCACGTTTTCCAGAGCACGGCCCTCAAACCGGCTTTAGCCACAGAACTGGGCCACTAAGAAAAGTCGTGACGGGAATCAATAAGCACCGAAACGCCACTGTGAATGTGAAGCTCGAAAATTGAGTAGCGTGGCTCCAGAAAGTCAAAAGTGGCCTTCTTCTTAGCTAGAAAGCAGGACGCAGTCCAGTTTCAGTCTCAAGACCATATACAGAATATTCCGTGCATTGGTTCAATTCTGAAAAAAAACTCAGGTATATCACAAATATACAAAACTATCTAAAGCTATTGCCTGCATTATTACTACTAACAGGCAATATGGTTGACATACTTCTTTATCTTCTACTTGTTGCTATATTTGTTGCTGTGAATAAGTATGTGTTGGGCGAGGTGCAACAAATAAAAGACAGTTTGAGTAGGATCAATATGCGTTTGTGACCTTGTTGAATTATACTGTGTGGACGGTGCTGTTGTGTTACCATATGTATCCAACGACTCCCTCATTTCACAAACAGTTGTGCTAGAGTAGTGACTACGAGTCCGTGTCTGCGTGCTTATGCGCTCAGTTTATTGCCGTCCCCCCCGTCCTACTTGTTTCACCATGGGTGAAACTCCCGCAAAATCGAAATTCAGGATAATCACCTGCCTTCGTGCTTTAACCGCGAGGCCCAGCCGATGTTTTATTGGTATAGGTAATCCTCGATGAGAACAAAAACGATGATAACCATTTCAACCCAGTAAGGAATCAGTCACGGCTTAGTGTCACGAGAAACGATATATAGACCGTGTCATTAGTCGCAAGTGCTCGTCTCTGCAGTGCACATTTCCCCATGAAATGGAGGCACCTATCAACGTTTCAAATATATAGACATATTTGTGGCTGCACAAGTCGTGGTTTGTATATTTTTAAAGACTACTTGATATATGAGGCCTGGGTCCACCTGTTCACCGTCACAGCAGCAGGAAACTACACAGTTGGCATGCTGTTTACAGTATCCACTCCTTCGTCATTACGTGGCCAAACTGCGCCACAAGGAAGCTAACTTTGGAATAAAAAAATGGAAACACAGGGGTTAAAACAATGCGAATTCACCAGACCAAGCGTAAGTGATACTTCATGAAGTGGAAGACAAATGTAGTTCAATTGTGCGCGATGCCTTTTTTTCGGATGAGGACAACTGAGCCGCCCTACACTAGGGAGAGAACGTAAACAATAGGGAGAAAGTAGTGCAATAAGCACTCAGGAAAGGACGGAACAGAAGGTCTGTAGGCGTTTTAGACAAAGGAGCTCCAGTATCTTGTCGTGAACCACTGATTGCCACGACGAATTCCAGTATTTTTATTCTAGCACGCCGAAAGGCATTGAATAACGGCTGCAGTTATTTCTTTTAAGTTTTGCTTTATAAAATGTTTCCCAAGTTTACGTCTTCGGTCATACAAAATTTATAGCATATGTTGTGCTTGTGTTTATTTTTTAATCCAAAAGCGATCCTGGAAAACTCTTGGCGATACTGAACAAACGCGGTTCGCCTGTAGCCGAAGTCGTGTAGATCACTTGCAGACCAATACCTGCGTTCTGCGCTGAGTGGTTAATTCACTACATGGTTTCAAATCTGCGCGACGTTGAAAATTGACGCGACCCTGCCTAAAGAGTAACAACCCCTCCTGCCAACGGGACGTGTAGTGGACACGCGGCGACGACTGATGTCATTGGCTTTCCCCGACTAACATCCTGAGCACCAGTGTAGACGTTCGCGGTCAGCTATCGGCATCTTCGTGCCATCTGACGGCACACACTCGCGTCTCCAGCGCAATAGTACAAATGTTAGCACTACTGAGGCCGAGACGGCTCAGTAGCGACACCGCTGCGCCATGTCGCTACTGAGGCCTTGGCATAGCGGCTGCCACGAGAGGCGCAGCGGTCCCTAGCACGCGCTCCGCAGCTAAGCGAGTTGAAGAGAAATAGCAGTGGTAGGGAAGAACGCGATACGAAGAAGCCCATAGCTGCGTTGGTGCAAAGTGCTTCGCTTAATTTAACGTGCGAATGAATTGATAATCAAGCGGTGGAATCAGTGACACAATGTCAGAAGAACGGTTGAAGGGCCCTTAGGGCTGCTCATCCACCACTTAGATTGCAAAACGTGTTCTGAATATGATTTGTTCATGGGTATGTTAGTTAACGGAGTAATTTACCGTATTTGTCCCGTTCAAGAATACAATGCCACGCGTTTCACAACAGCCAGGCGAAGGCGCAGTAAGTGCTTATCGACGAAAAGTAATCAGGTGTCATAGCGTCTTCGGAGTTTTGCAACGGGGCGTAACAGGAGTACACAGATGTATTTACGTCCTTAAGAATACGGTTAGTTTGTCTCAATGCAAGAGCATGGATAATATACGGCGGACTACATAGCGCCATGTTGCGGGCCCCTACATTGGACGCGGCCTCACATTAGGCATGCATGACCGATTTACCGATGTTACGGTCGCTATCATAGGATGCATGCAGCGGCCGTGCCATTGTTCAAGTTGATTCTTAATCTATTGCGAAAGTATTATATGACTTATGAGTTTAAAAACACGGCGTCAGGCCTCGAGTGTCTCGGCGTCAACATGGTACCAAAAGTCGCGCAACCAAGAGATGACGTTGCTACATGACGTCACTGATGCCGCCATCTTTATGTAAGAAGCTCATGTGTCCTGTCAAATTTTTCAAAGATCTTCCTGCAAACAATAAACTAATGGTGTCGAAAAGAAAAATTTCCAATTTAGGTGGTAATCGGACCCGGAAGCACGGGTTGCCAAGCAACCATGGTTCGCTGACGTCAAGGCTGCTTTCTTGGTTCACACTGATTAAAAATGCTCCTAGCACGTGCGTCATAGCACACGACAAGTGACGACCCTCTGACTGACTTCGGGTGTTCACGAATTCCGGCACATAAGTATGCTTACGTTTCTTTGCCAACTTTTATAATTCGTTATGGGCAGAGATAAACTTAGAGCGATAGTATTGAAAGTTAGGCGAGCTGGTTTAAAGTCAAAGAAAGTTAGAGATCATGGCTTAACTGAAACGTGCCAAGATCGAATAGTAGTGTCGGAACGCTTATTTCACTTTTGTGCTGCTCTTACGTTATGCTAACATTCTAGACTTCTGAAGATCAGAAGGTCGCGGGATGGGATCCCGGTGGCCTGGACGGCTGTATTTTCCGTGGAGGCGAAATGTCGAGGCCCGTGTACTTTGCAATGTCAGTGCCCGATAAAGAACTCCAGGTGGTCAAAACTTCCGGCGCCTTGCATTATGAAGTCTCTCATAATCATATGGTTGTTTTGGAACGTAAAACCGCCGAAACTATTATCATTAACATGCTCGACTTCTTTACTTATATCTAGGTGCATGGTAGGAAGCCATTACGCTCAAATAACGCTACAGCTGTTGCGTATACAGCCAACATGATGTATAATACACGTCAGTTCCAGCGCGGCAGTACACAGCGCCACACTGCGGACACAATCTGACATGACACTGGGTACTGGCCATAAAGGCGCCGGGTATTCCAGTAGGCTACGCATGATCTAACAGCGTCAGGGAGGCCCGAAGTGAGGAAATGTCAGTAGAAACTTAATATTTGTACATACGGAAGACAAACATAGAGAGGGAAGAATTATTAGCGTAAGCAAAAATGACCAAATGTAGATCCTTGTGTACAAGTGACGTCAAATAGAGCAATAATGAATTCCTGGAGTTTTCCTGTCGCCACAGCTGTCTCATCACAAGACACGCGTTAGAAGACGGCTCCAGAAGCTTCGACCACTTGCGATTATTCGATTAACGGACACTAAAGCGATTGGAGCCCTCTGTCATTTTGCTTTCTTTGGGATGAGGCCTCCGAAGCCCGGATCTAATCCTTGTCTTTCGGGTCACCGTAACCACAGCGCCACTGCGATGGCCGGATGGTATATAGGAAACATTGCTGCGACTAGAAAATATTCATTGTGCAATAACATAAGAACAGATACTCTGAAATATAGGTAAATACAACTGACAGCAAAAATCTATCAGGTTTCAGCGAACGCTCAGGCAGGAAAACAAATTCCACGAAAGTCTTATCCAAAATTCAAGCTCCTTTTTCTTTCTACATCTATTTCTCACAAGCGCTCGCTTCGTTTAGTGCATTAGGAAAGCGGAACACAACTTACTCTTCGAACGCTTCGCCTTCCTCCGAATCTGTTTCCATTGGTTAGGACGCCGTGAAAAAAAAATCACTCAGAGCCCCCTTGCCGCCATCGCAGAGTCACCACAGTCGGTGCCGCTGGAAGTTGCGTTCTCTCTCCAGCTTGACACTCAGCGGGGCAAAACAAACGTTCCACTTAATCAGATGAGCAAACTGTTTAGTTAGGCCACCAATGTGCGTATACAACACCAACACGGCGAAACAAAGCAGTCCCCTTAGTTCGGCACCTTCCCTCGGCTAATTCACTTGCAATACCAAACACATTCGATCGAGGCTTGCCCGGAATCGAGTTCGCAGCTTTAGGTATGGTAACAAAGTGGCAACAGGCATCGGTGAACGTGTTTGGCGTACGCTCGCTGCATCGGCTGCCTCGGTGACCGGGAGGGCTAATCCAGTTAGAAGGAATCCCGCTCGTGGACGCCGCAGTGGTCAACATTGCAGAGACGACAAAAACGGTAAGACTGCAACCACCCCTCCACGCACCCTTCTTATTCCCGGAGCTCCCCCAGCCTCGCTAACTGGATAAGTTTCGGGCGAGGTCAAGCGGCTCAATAGAAAGGGCGATAGACGGCGGACATCGAGAAGGAAATCCAAATTCCGTAGATGAAGCACACGTGTTAGGCTTAACCGTATGCATAGTCGGAACGATACCTGAAGGTGCATGGCGTGGTGAAGCATTACAGAATGACCCAGACCGGTTATTGTCCTAGGCTAAGCCCCCAGTGGGAGAGAGAGAAAGGTAAGGAAAGGCAAGGAGGTCCACCTGAGGAGATCTCCGGTTGACTACTCTGTACTGGGAAAGAGGAAATCGGAATGAAAGAGGGAAACAAGAGGTTTTTAGGAACACAAGAACAGTGTTCCTTGTTAGGGCACCGTCACCCTCGGTCACCAAGTCCCGCTTCTGAGAGAAATCGCCGCTATGCCATGACAGCAACTCGCTTTCAAGACTTTGTAGACCAGTGCCCCAGGATCTTCGGTAGATGAGCGGTTGCCCAGCTAGCCAAGCTTCGCTCAAGGGGCTGCTCCTGCGGTGTTGAAATAGGTGCATTCGCAGAGAAGATGTGCGATTGTTTCTCTGCACCCGCAAAGTTCACCACCAGGTGGTCGATAACCAAGGGGCGCGGCCTTTTGGCGGAAGTCCTAGCTCATTTGGTAGCCCAGAAGAAGGTGACGCCTAATGAAGTGAAAGGAGGACAGGTCGGCCTGGACAGCATGTCAAGCCGGCTACTCCTCACAGGGGCAAGGGAAAAATGAAGCCCAGAGTGTTTCTGTGAGGTTCCCAGCTGGTCAAGACGGTTCGCCAGGACTCTTGAAGGAGGTCTGGTTTAATGCTTTCCCATTTGTGCACATACATATTACACCTACTGTCATTGGATAGTGAAAGTGACGTTGAAGCGACCAGAGCCAAAGAAAGGCAGCAGCATCTTTTACGGCCTTTCAACTTTCGATAAGCTAGAGAGCGGATATTAAGCGGTACCAGCCAACGCGACAACAGGTAATACCTACACCATCGCTGCTAATTTACGAGTAAATGCGGTGATTTAAAGGTACATGCGGAGTAATTGCGCACGCTTAATAAATACGGACACGGAGAACAACGGCCGACACAACGAAGATCGTTGAAAGGAGGACAGGTTGGCCTGAAAATATTGCGCTTGTCCTTGCCCTTCTCTGTGTCCTTCGTTCTTAAGGGTGCGCGAAATAGTCTCACCATCAATTCGGTGAGCAAGAAAAAGAGAAATAGCCTCTTTTATACTATCCACACGTTTATACGCAAAAGTACATTGCAAGATTGCCTCCACCATGTATTAGAAGTGCGAGGTAACCGATTAGCACTTTTGTGCTTGCTTATTTGAACTTTGAACTTGAACTTTATTTCCCTTCGTACAAAAGGAGGAAGCCGGGGCTAAAGGCTGGAATGCCTGACGAAGGCCTCGGCTCCCTTGTACAGTATGGCATCAATGTACACATACATAGAACTGAAAATATAACTATAAAGTAACAATATAAATAAAGCAACAATATAAATAAAAATAACATCAGCAATATATCATTATAAACAATGTAAACAACAATACAAATAAAGAATCAATATAAATGCAAAATTAGCTGCACTTGAAGGTGTCACATGTGAAAAACGGTGTTACACATAGCAAAAACTAGAAGCTATTAAATATTCCTTTGTTTCCTTTTTAAAGATTTTCAATGAAACATCAAAATATACATTTGGAGACATTTTACTAACAGCCGCAGTTACCTGATAGTTTAATTTTTCTTTGCCATAGTTCGTACGCGTCATAGGGAGCCGTGTGTTATACTGCCACCCAAAGTTAGCTCGGGCGAATGTGGGCCAGTATATGGGAATATTGCCTAAATATGACTCAATGATTGCCAATATTCGCTTAAGTGCAGGCCTTACGATGGCTAATCTCGGCTAGTTGGGGCTAAAAATAAGTGATTGCTAATGGTGGCGCAATGGCGGCTGAAATTGGCTGGTGTTGTCCACATACTAGAAAGTGCTGGCTGATATCGGATAATGTAGACGGTTCGCAATTGTGGCAGAAATAGTGTTCAATCAATCACGATCAACTTACGATCGCCACATGGACAAAGACCAGATTTGGGCATGCCTAAACTTGCTTCTTTTTATTCTTTCCTATTCAATTAGCTTAAGCGCAAGACTTGTTCAGGCAAGCAACGTAACAAGTACGGAAGAACACTAGTCGCCATGTCTTGCCGTAAAAGTTCCTTTCGCCTAATTCCACTTATAACGAAGCACCAATTTAGCCAAAGCTACACGTTGTTAAATTGTACTTTTAAAGGAACTTCACAACACTTTTTGAAACTAGCCAGGAAATGCTGCTAATCAATCGTGGTGGTCCATGTGGACGTACGCGCCATATACAATCGCACTGCATGCAGCAGGAAATTTCCAATTTTCCTTTCGAAGTAGCCTGCTCTTTCAACAAACCAGTCCAATAGGCGTAGAGCACAGACTACACAGGAAGTAGATAAAGCTACCACTGCCTGATTCGTGGACGCAGTCACAGTGGTCGCCGTGAGGCACCCGCGGCGACCGCTGTGGCTACGTCCAGGATCAGGCACGAACGCTGTGACGGCGTCCACGAATGAGGCACCGTCATGCTCCCGTCACGCTCACGCCACATTACCGCCACGTTACCGCCACGTTACCACCACGTCACCGTCACGTCACCGTCACGTCACCGCAGTGACTGGTGGCACGCGTGTCTTCATTGCGGATCCAACAAATACGCTCACAAAGAAAGAAGAGAAAACGCTCAAGGCCATGGCGTGCGCTGGCGTAGCTTCTTGCACCTCTTTCACCCCCATCTGTGTAGCTTTCACCACGCCCATAAGGACGAAAGACGAACGAACTCTCTAGGACAGTGGTAACTTCCCTCAGACTTGACGTTCACACCCCGCTTCACGTTGCAACTCCGATAGTCTGATCCTATTTGAACAATTCTTGCGGCGAGCGATTCACCAGGTGACGAACTCCGTTGGCGATGTCATTCGATAATTGCTTGGAAAAGTACTGCAGGGCTCTTTCGTGTACAGGATTACGTTAAGGACGCGGTATTGTAAGGTTAGTGAAGCGTTACATATTTCCCTGGCACTAGTACGAGTGCTGAGCTTTTGACTACCCTCGTACAGGACAAGGTGATGAAAAACGAAGTGTAAGGTCTGGACAGTAAACGGGTTACTGACCTCGGCCCAAACACAGTCCCTCTAGAGCAGCATGCCTCGAGATGCGTCCATAGTCTCAGCAGCAGGAGCTTCGGGGGCAACGATTGGATTGCAAATATTTATTGAACCAGTGAGGCGCGCATACAGGCCCTGACGGCAGAGAAAAGCAAGCATGAATATTCCTGGGAAGCGTTTGCTCGCGTGAAGCAATGTAAATACGGGTGACGTGACGCAACAATGGGGGCTGCCAAAAAAAAAAAGACAAATGCAGATGCATGCACAGCATGCGCATGACATATGCTGCGTATGCACAACGAACGCGCGCGTACCTAGTACGGGTGAAGCAACTATGTGAAGTGTGTCTACCGCGCGTTGAAACGTACTTGATAAGAATGATGAATTTAAATTCATTGCACTATTTCTTTTCTTTAATTCTCAGAATGCAAAATGTGTTTTCTACCTTTCAACATCGCGCGTACAGTAAAGGAGTTGGTGATTTGTGGTAGTGTACTGATTAGCAGCACTTTATATTAGACATCAGAATATATCGCGTCTTAATGATGGCGGCTTCTTATCCATTACTTATGTAACATCATCTACTGGCGTTTAAGCCGTTGGTTTACATAGTGACTCGACCCGCCTCAGGAGTCCAGTGGCTACGGAATTCGACTGCTCATCCGAAGGTCGCGGGATCAAATCCCGGCCGCGGAGGCTGTATCATGATGGAGACCAAATGTTGGCGCCTGCACTGTGCTATGTCAGTGATTCTTAGAGAACTCCAAGTGGTTGAAAATTCAGGAGCCTACCTCTACGGCGTTTCTCGTAATCATAGCGTTGTTTTGAGACGTAGTACCCCAGAAGTTACGAATAAATTTTGGCGCCGTGCATTTCTTCATTGTTATTTAATGCGACAGTGACATTATGTTCACTCCAAGCGAATTTTATGTGGCATTGACACTGCTCACTAGAGTCTTATTTCAAGCACCCTCACAAGCTTCAAAAAAAGGTCAGACGAAGGAGCAGAAATATTTATTGTACCTTATTCATGCTGCATGATAGGGACATTGCCACAGTGCCTGTATGCGTCGGTACATAATATTGGGAAAGAACTGGATAGAAATGCAGCTACGGGATCCAACCTTCCATAGGTGGGGACGCCGAGCTGTGATCCCAGCTAGTCTGCAGTCATAAGCGTCTTTTCTTCACATCAACGTCATTTTCCTATCCACATGTAGACAAGCTGGCATGCATCTCAGAAAATGGGAACATCGGAAGTTCTAACAATGATTTTTTTTTTCAAAAAGCGTTCGTCTACCACCTCAAAAGTCCCATCTAAAAGTATCCAGGGCTAAACCAGGAAACCTGGCTACGCTGGTAACAAGGCCGCTAGCGAAGCCGCCGACACAATGGTACTTTGATTCTTTCTCCTTTCGGCAATGACGTACGTGCCGTGCGGGTACATTGAGGATGCTGGCGTTCTTCAAGCCCCGAATAAGAACGAGCACCAATCGCGTGCGCCCCGTTCCGACGACATAGCCGGTCGCCCTTTTCTGTCGAGTCAGGGATAACGGGCCGCACGCTATTCTCCCACCGTTAGCAGCGGTTGCAGCTACGTCGTCTTTATTCTACCCAGGATGTCTTCGTTCCTTTTCTTTCTTGAGCACGTTTTCGTTTTCTACAGCCCACAGCCACGAGACGCAGGTAGTCTCGGCGGTCTTGCAGTCCGGGGAATATAGAAATGGGCCTTCGGAAGCGAGGACCTCCCGTCTTTGTCGCCGTAGTCATAGTAACGGGGCGTCTTGTGACGTCACCGCGACAAGCGCCCTACGTGGTAACCGAAAGAAGGAAGAAAGCGGAGCGTGCATGCCCTATATGCTGAGGGAGAACGGAAGACGGGAGGAAAGGAGAAAGGGGATACGTCTCAAAGACGGGGAATAACGTTCCGCGATAAAGAAATAAAGCAGGGAGAGGCGAAACGAGCTCTCGTAAAGAAAACAACACGGAAATAACGCAAGCACAGTGTTAGGGGCTGCAGTGATACTAGCGCGCACAGTTTCGTCCTGGTGCGCGCAAGAACGGGACAGACCCAACGTGCATGTAGAGAGCGAGGGAGAGTGGGAAGGGTTGTGAGGAAGCAAAAGGAAAATATCAGCAGAGCGTGCTACGTTAGAAGCCTACTCTGCGGCGACGCTGCCTACAACGCACGAACACGGCATACGATATGACGGCAAGACGAGCGGCACCGCCACTGGTTTTGCTCAGAAGACGTGCGCGAGATACCATCGCGTGGCTGGGGATTAGCATAGTGAGGAGTGAGCGACGAGAAAGAATGAATCAATAAAATAAAAGTGATACGGTAAAGAAGTTTAGAGTTAGAAAAAAATCATAGGCGTAAGAAGAAGGATGGGCTAAGGCATCTCTTGAGGCCCGGAGTCCCAGCTCATAGGTGGAACGATCTTTTAGCATACTACAGCCGAGAAAGACCACGGTGGAATGGTATTTTTGGGGGCCAACGTTATGCAACGCAGGCTCCCGGGTTATGCAAGCTCGTCGTATGGAGTAATAGTGCCGGCTGTTGGTGATGTCGTGTTTCATGCGGCGATATCGCTGGCTGACCACCGGGCGGATCTACGCCTCGCTTAAGGATGTCAAGGTCGTACTGAGGAACGAGCGAGAATGTAAGGAAGGGGGGATCGTTTTTGCGATAGAGTAAATCTCGAGTGGGCTCTTTAGTTTTCTGCAGCCTGTCTTGCGGCGTTCTGGAGTCTGCGATGGCGGGCGCGATCGCGTGGTGGAGCAGTTTAGGTAGTACGTGTCGCGGTGGTCGAATTACAGTGTTAAAGATGTTTTACGGCGGCAACTGCAGCAGGGAAGGCTTAGGTCGTGGCGTTTTATCGGCGTAGGGGCCAAGGAATCGTTCATGCTTCCTTTCTGTTTCTCTGTTAGAGCGAAGCTCTACATGGCTACGTGTCTACGCATTTTTTCGTCCGTATGGAAAAACTGTGCCCCGATCTAGCAGGTTGTAAAAGCGAAAGTTGCGTGACGCGCAGAAATCGTCTCGCATTTTGTCCTGCACTGCTACTACTATTACTACTGTCATATAATAATAATAATAATAATAATAATAATAATAATAATAATAATATAATAATAATAGAGGGCTGGAATTGTTTTACTCAGTCTGTGCTGGATATGTTTGGTATCAATTGCCATAGCACTTCAAGTTACTGAACCACAGAAATATTGTCTTATATGGATATAAATATGTCATATATGTGATTTTATATCATATTTACACGATATAAATATGTCATATACGGATATAAAACCTAAGGTTTTAACTAGAGCGATCAGTGTGCACATCAGCAATTACAGTGTTATCGTCACTGCGATTAAAATTAATGAAAGTGAGTTCAAGGCTCCTTAGCCATGAGCGATGTGCTGCACGTTTGCCGGGGATCCACCCTCACGAAGTAGAATCGCTGCTAAACTTTCTAACGTGAAAGTGCTTTATGCCGGCTCCAAAAACGGAGTGCCTAGCACAACTTCCGTCACGGAAGTGACGTCACAGAGAGCAGGCCTACTCGTCCTTTTAGGCGCATGCTTCGAAACCTCAGCTCCTCAAATGGAGCCCTCTCCCATCGTATGTCCTCTTTTACATGCTAGGTGTACACAACGACCAGATCATGCGACAGCCGCATCAGTGATTTCGTTAACATCTCATGCCTAACCATCACGCGATTTCGTTTTGATCAAGTTATTTGAGTAACGCTTTGCCCACTGCATATACTTTTTGCCGAGCTTCTATACTTCACAAGAAAGAAAGGAAGTGCTTATTTTTGGCTTATACATTGCGGCTTCGCATTGAAAACGCTTCAACATAATTGGGACCCGGACGACACAATAAAGAAGCGCGTTTGCTTAGGTAAGTTCCCTATTGTTATTCGGTCGCCATAATCCTGCCTACGGCCACTGCTGGGCGAAGGCATCTCCCCCAGATCTCCAATCATCGGTTCCTAGCTAGCTGCGGCCGTGTTCTTCCTGCAAACTTCTTGATTTCTTCTGCCCACCTAACTTTCTGCCACCCCGCGATTTGGTGGCGCGTTATAAATATTTAAAATTTATAATACGGTTCGCACATTACGCACTGCAGGTTTTTGTTCTTGGAACGTCTTACATTGCAACAATGGTACAATTACTTGTGCTAAGACACGCCTAACTTTCATTTTACGACCCGCTCCTTTAGCTCAGACACCTGATTCCTGGGTAATCTTCTCTGATTCGCGAGCGGCGCTGCAGTCCCTGAAGTCACCACGAGCCCAAGAACAACTAGTTTTGGACATCAAGCGGCTAGGCAATAATGCTCATGAACTTAATCACCGCGTTGTATTCCAGTGGTTACCAGCCCACTGTGGAATACAAGGAAACGTTTGGGCCGACAGTGCTGCCAGAACAGCCCATGGAACTAAAACACCACTAACAGCCATACCCCTTTCAAGAAAAGATGCGGCGACTATGGTATCGACATTTGCCTGGAATCAGCAGCGACACTTCTGGTGTGATCCAGGACATCAGTATGGACCACTACACGCCATTGACCCAGCCTGCAGCTTCCACGTACCACAAGGTTTAGCCAGGCGAGATGAAGCGTGCCTTCACCGATTAAGACTTAATGTAGCATACACGAGAGATTATAAGCACAAAATACAACAGTCTAATTCTCCATTGTGCTCCACATGCAACGCTCCTTCAAAGGAATGATTAACGATTTTTTTTTCAGACGACAGACCGAGTGAAGGACGTCACATGCATAATTCCGAACAGGACAGAGAGGATGGACACTTGAACTGAGGAAATGTCCCCGAACATTGGATCTCGCCAGAGAAACCGCTTAGCAACTGTCGTCGACCATAGGAGGACTTTTGTTCGTCAAGGCAGCAACTGCACTTACAAAGCGTAGGCTCAAGCAAAAATCAGCGTTCAATCCCATTGCGTAAGACATCAGATAAGAACTAACAAAATGTCGACCCTCAGGTGCTTTGGATTTTCTTACAGAAGATTCGGCAGCCAGCCCACGTGTCTATCTCATTATTCATCGCAGCATTTGCTATAGCAATTTCAAGAACTGATATAAATGAGAGATAAAGGTCAAATATACTTAGTAATGAACATATCCTTCTCTAATCCATCACTATACCGCGAAAACTTGTAGAAATTGCGCATCTGGATAAAAAGAAACCCTGTATGCCCTTTTCCTGAATTCCGAGCTCAGGTATGCTCAATATATCCCAGTTGCGTACAATAAGTGCAGTAAGGCGTTTAAAGAGAACAACGTTGAAGAGTTGCACAACACCTTTATCCACAGCCTACATATTTTGTCACTAGGACTTTCCCAGAAGCTTCGTAAGCATCGCGACTGTCATATTAAGGCTGTAGAATTACTCATACAATAGGTCTGGCTGTAGAGCCTTTAAAGAGACCTCTAAGCAACACAGATGTCTGGTTTTAGAGCAGGTGTTCGCAGATACCTTTTTTTTTCACTACAGGCTTAGATAGTTGAAAAAATTAGCGAGTCCCAGCTATATAGCGAGTACAGAATGAAGAATTAGGTCATAATTGTACTCGTTCTTGCATTTTAAATTTCCCATCGCACCTATTTTATTAAGGCTGTAGAATTGCGCATACAATAGGTTTGACTGCAGAGCCTTCAAGGACGCCTCCCATGGAACACCGATGCCTGGTTTTAGAGCAGGTGTTTACAAATACTTCTTTTTCCACTTCAGGCTTAGATATTTGATAAAATTACCGAGTACCAGCTCCATCGAGAGTACAGAATGAAGACATAAGTCATAATTGTGCTTTCTCTTGCACTATAAATTTCTCAGTGAAACCCGCCAAATTACATTCGTATCAGTTCAGTTCTCCTGAACTGCAACGCAAGCGGTAATTGGATGGAAAAAATCGCAGGAAAAATTACCGTGCCAAGCCACAGAAACAAAATACTGTTACCACGCGATGGTAAACCGTGCACCTCTTCTACCGCGCGAGGTATAGGTGTTTGCCCCAGCAGGTTAAAAAAAACTAAACCTCTTTAGTTGCAGACTTCACCGGCCACCAGAACAAGGCCGCTGGTGTCTCCAGCGTACACGGGCCAAGCAAAAGTGAGAAGAAATAAAGCAGCGGCCACCGTAGGCGCTCAATTTGCCAATAATGCCTTGCGTTACGTCTCTGTAACCCATAAAGGCGAAAGCCTTAGACACATTCGGTAACGCATTAAGGTATACGTGGTCATACCTTCTGAAACGTAGATTAATGAGCTTCGATGAGAGTGTACACGCATTAGAATTTAGGCCAACGTTCTCAACGACGTACGCCAGAACGCGTACTTTTTAAGTGCATTCACTAAAAGCGAAACAGCTTTTCGCTACGTGTAAATCCGCCGAGTCATACATACCAGCAACACCCAGCCCGGGGTATCTGGGTATGTGCCACATCTGATAGGCACTACCTGATTAACTTTGATTACTAATTAATGGCTAGTGAATGTAAATATTTCATTAAAATTGTAGTCCACGCTGGCACACGCTAATCGCTTCTCACAGGAGCGTAGCCATGCTCTACGCCTCGAGTGTGGGCTTCCAGTGGTCGCCTGAGATACGTTGTACCAACCGCGGCAACCCTAGGTTTTCGGGAAGGTCATTGCCAACTCCTTCAAGGTCACATACCTACCAAACACATAAGACACTCGACTCAATAATATACTTACTTTGGCAAGATTGTTAATACATGGCTGTCAGCAGCTAGACTAAGCACGAAAAAAAACAAGTCGAGAAACACGAACAGTGACTAAGAGGTGAAATTTACCTGCGCTGAGCGTGCCGTTTTTATGCGGAAAAAGTTTAAATAATGCCATAACATTTTCACAAAAGTACTACACATCACGGCGTGGCATTGACCCGGCTGGTTGGTACATTGTAAAACGAACAGAAACCACCCGTAAACACGAGAGGTGCGCTCCTCTCGCTTTCCAGTTAAAACCAATTTTTCCGCTTTCGCATAGTATTTTGCAGTTCTACCACATTATTTATTACCGTATTTTACGGTATACGACTCGCATGCACTTACACACAGAAATCGAAAATGAAACAAAGCAGCAGCAGCTTCTCGTAGCTCTAAGGACAAGTTTGTCACGTCTACCTTTCCTTCTTATTACGCCGTCTTTCTCGTGTAACTCAAGTCACCTTCGTTAGAGTGACGTCTTCGCCAAGGACCAGGGGTACAGTGTGAGTGTTTACAGATTTGTACCGAACGAAAACACCTGTTTCCATACCTTGTCTGCTTGGCAGTTGTTACTTTTAGTTCATTTGGTTGCTCGATCTCAGTCAACTTTCCTTTTAATTAGCTGACGGTAGCCAAACGATCGTAGCCTCGATAGCCATCCTGAGTTTATCTGATTTAGTCTTTCATCCCTTGGAAAAAGAAAAAAATAAGAGCGCCAATTTCAAATCCTTCAGCACATAGCTATAGACACCGCTATACAGAAAAAGAAAAAACGACAGAGCTAACCGTCGACCGAACGAGGAAACGGAAGAAGTATGCAACGGCAGAAAGTTCTTCGCAAGAAGGGACCGAATAAAATCGAAGCCTTCTTCCGTTCACGCACCGCACTTTGCCTGTCACGGCTCGATTAAACGGGAAAGAACTTCGAATAACACGAGCCGACGCGGAGCACTTGAACTTGTTCGTCGTTCAAGAAAAAGCAGAACCAAACATTAGCGGGAAGAGAGAACGTCTTCGTCAGTCCGGATGAAAAGAGGCATGCGCTACTACAGCAGGGTAAAGATGTTTTGAACGGAGTACGACAGAGAATAAAAATGCGTAAAAAGAAAACAGCGATGCAGGGTGAAGTGGAGGGTTGGTTTGTTCGCAAGCCCGAAATAGAAGCAATCAATACGAGGACCCCAGAGGGAGGGTGGGTGACCGTGTGGTAACAAGCAGGAGAAGCGATCTAAGAAGACATCCTCGTAAAAAAAAGAAAAGAAAGGAAAGGAAAAGGAACGGCGTGAAGCAACTGCACACGATGTGGCTGCAGACGCGACACGGCATAAGACAAAGGAAATCAGCGAAATGGATAGATGTGGACTTGGGCTATATATAGCGTCAGTATTCGAGCTCCTTCTCCTGAAGAAAAGCCAGTGGTTCCGGAAGGAAGGAAGAAAAGCAGCAAGGGAAATGAACCAATCAGCTTATTTATTTGCGCTATATACAGACGTGCAAGCAGAGTATTTAAACCATCCAAGGTGCAGGAGTCCGATTGGATTGGATTAGATAGATAGATAGATAGATAGATAGATAGATAGATAGATAGATAGATAGATAGATAGATAGATAGATAGATAGATAGATAGATAGATAGTAGGAATCATGTTGGCGTGTCGTCTGCTACTATACAGGATACACGTAGCAGAAGTCAGATATAACGCACGGCATCACCCCAAATAGTTCCGCGGTGCGGGAGTTCTCCCTTAAAGGACCGGGAAGGTGGAATAGAAGACCTTATTTTCCGAATTGGGCAAAACGGGAAAAGCGACCGAGCGAAATTTGTTCCGCCGTCCCTGCACACTCGTCAGGGAAACGGTTCGTTCAATCAGAACGTGCCCATAGGGAAGGGTTGGGGAGAGTCGAAAGACATTCAATCCGGGAGGTAAGAGCAGCGTAGCGAAATGTGAACCTATGATAAAATGAGAGAGAAACCTGTAACGTTTGAAATATGCTCGAATGAAAAAGAGCGTAAGGAAAAGAGGAATCGAGAAGCTCTTGCGCTTTGATTCTTCTTTTTTTCCCTTGGCTGTTCCAGGAAAAAAACCCGAATTGCCGCTCGCATTCCGTGCTTCGGGCTTCTAGAAACCTTTTCCCCGCTATTGACGCCGATAGAAGAGGGTCGCGTGCAACGCAAGTCTCTTCAGAATTCGCATTCATGCTGTACAGTTGCGCTAGATCGAATAGGAAGCTCCTGCGTGACGCTGGTTGAACGAGTTAGCGCAGCCCCTGCCTCGCAGGAAATGCCGCTCTCAGAAAGGCTGAGTTTGAAAGAGGGGAGTTCGCTTTACCATCGGGGAAGGTTTGTCTAAAGGGTACGCGTTCCGTTCCTTGAGTGAGCTTAAAAACGTGGTGGCGTTTCCGTTTCGTGGAATCAAAACGGGCACTCCGAGAAACGACCGAGTATTGATGTACTTAAGGTGGGAGAAAACATAATTCAGGACAGACTCGGAGGTCATTCACTTAGGTCTATGTTTTACATGTATATATTCTAGAGCGTGACATGGTGTACCGCTTCTCTTGGTACTTCAACGGCGAGGTGCTTGCGGTGGTGTCCTCGCCTACCGCATTTGCACGCGCACTACCAACACTTGCTAGCATCGGATAACGACAGTTCTTGTTGGCTCAGTGGTGAGCAATGTAAACGAATCAATGCAGCTATTGTTAACTATGGTTGGAGTATGAATTTATGTTGCTGGCGCGTGTGAAAATGGGATTCAATTCGATCGTTTATTTTGCGAACGTGGAACACACACAAATACCCAAGCTGGTTGGATCCATAGACAAAGGCCAATTGCGGGTCTACTGAAAAAGATAATTTAACACGCAATTATAACTAGGATAGATCATGGACAGGCAGATATTTTTACCGTGCGCGATTAATTGCACAAGAATATTGGCTAAATGACACTCGCAGTCGTCTTTTATTGGCGATTTCTTTCTAACCAGCAATAACACATTGGTTCAGTTTCAATAAACGACGCCTTGTCGTACGTAACAACAATCTGACCTAATAGTAGCAAAAACAACTGCTCTGCATTCAAGCGCCCAAAGTAGGGTACGATCTCGAAGAGGACCGTAGCGGAAAACGTGGGAAACTTTGACGCCCTGAGGCGCCTTTACACGCTTGCATCGCGCAGAGTACACATGCATCTGGCATTTCGCCTCCATGGAAATGAGACTGCCGCGGCCGGGATCGCACCCGCTGTCTTTCGGCTCACCAGTCGAGCACTGTAACCACTGCGGCGACGGCTCAATACGACTTTGCCCTACTTCAGTTTCCTTTCCTTAATTCTTCGTAGCAGCGAAGCTGTTTAAGCTTTTCGCAATTTGCCGCGTCACGAAATATGACCTTGAAGTGACCTTGCCTAGCAACCAAGCGACGCTACATCTGTTAGCATAACCTTGCATGACCCCGACCTCATTTAACATGAGGTCATAAGCAAACATGATCGTAAGGAAGAAGAAGAAGATGTGGGCCAGCGAAGTGCCCGTTAGCTACTTCACAAGCCTTGCGCCACTGCAAGCTGCGCTAATTTTCTTCTGTGCTTTTAAAATCGCCGTATTGTTTGAAGTCGCAGCTTACCCTAACACGACGTGCGGCATCTGAGCCTGTGTGATGAAACAACAATACGTTCACTGCACGCAATTAGGCCGAGAGTGTGGTATATGCTCGAAAACACTCGGAAATCAGGGTGAGTTCAACTCGCGCTTGCTTTCGCACCAATAAATACGCAAGCAACAAAAGAAATAAGCTGTTGGATGTGCGGTTTAATATCCTGACGCACTGGAAATATTACACGGACACTATTCTGAGCTAATAAATTCACCTGCCTCAGAGTGTGTGACACCATTCACCTTACACTCACACAAGTGAGGCATGCAAACACACGAAACAAGTAAAAATGTAGTACGCTCGTCAGCTTCTATGTGTGCTTCACGTACAAGCTCTCCATGGCGTTTCCATGGTAAGGCTCAACGCTCAACACCTGTCGTACACTTCACGACACCACAGAAAGGGCGTATATCCTTTACACAAAGTGCCACATTTATAGTGTTCTGTTCCAGGCCAATTATTAATGTGCTCAGTTTAATAATCCTAATCGGATCCAATAAAGTTGTTCACCGTTTTAGATTTCCACGGCAGCCCGGAAAATTGCTATTTTATATATCGATATATGTAGGCGAGAATCTTGACTTTGCTGTCCATTGAATTTATGAGCATACTTTAAGGAAACACCTACGTACAACGTGACACTGAGAGAAAATTAGCATTGCGTAGAAAATCGAGATTCAAAACTTCTAAAGCTCCGGAGTGCACCATATAGAGCATATACATTTTCATTTGCCTCCTAAACTACTGTGAAATGAAGTGCACAGCGGAAATAATATCTCGTTAAACGGCACAAGAGTTTCAACTCAAACAAAATGGTCATATGGCACATAGTAAGTCACCCCGTCAGTTTCGATGAAACTTGGGGACCCCCTTCTGTAATATGCTATGTATTTCAAGTGGACCATTTAATAAAGTTGACTTCATAACTTCATAACTTGATATCTATGTAACGGTGTGTTAAAATTTAATAAGTCCCGTACCTAGGACGGCTGATAACTGACACAGACACGTATGATCATCATCATCCGGCTTCTATAATTATAATATACTCAATACAGTGCTTAAATTATCACAAACCGTCATACTGTTAAAGAGTGCCGCCAAATCACAAGACTAAAACTTATTCTCCCATAAATTTTACGAGTTGTCACATTATCAGGCCACCATGCAATCCACGCGTTACAACCCATCCCCTAGTAGCCACAGAAAGAGCCGTTGACGTCCCTGGTGCACATGCAACCGCTTATCTGAGATCTTTCATCGTCCAGGCTGCAAGGGACAGGAATCGCCTTTTCCCTATCAGTGCACTGCACCACTCCAGCCATACATATTTTAAAGCGTTCAAAAATAATATTACGATCAGTGAAGCGAATACTCTCTCTTACCCCAAACGATACGGTACGATTGAGCCGTCGACAAATAACTCGAGTAAATAGTGTCTGTCGCAAACATGTCACACCATGTATCTTCTCTTTTTTTTCGAGGTGGGGTGGGGGGGGAGAGAGAGAGAGAGAGATAATGCGTACAGTAGAGAACTGTATATGCTCTGAGCCACCTGTAAGAAAAACAACATAATGCACTCAGAGCTTGAACACCGCTGAAACTTTTTTTTTCACTTTTCCAATTGTGCTTGCGTGCCCGAGTAGTTACAATAGCACCTCTTGCGCGCAGTGGTGGTCGATAAATTCGAGTTATTCACCGACACTTTCGGCATGACTGAGTTAACTATCTTCCATATTTATCTTAGGGATCAAGTGATTACACTTGGCGTGGAAGAGAATGCCAGGAAACTTAAGCAACATCGTTTTTAAAACTGTCGCTCCAGCCTCGGTGCTACATTCACGTATGGTAACTATTTCACTAATACCACTTCTTTACAGTCAAAGGCGGCATATTTACCATGGTCAACACCAGCCAGACTCAAGCGAGTTAACAACCTTGCGTATTTATCTTTGATATAAGGTGACTACACTGAGCATGGAAGAGGATGCCAGTAACTTAAACAACATCGTGTTTAAAACTGTCGCGCCAGGTTCGGTGCTACCTTCGCGTACGGTACTATTGCGCTAATACCACTTCTTTACAGTCAACTCAGAATAGTTAACTCGGTCAACAACAGCCAGACTATGAAACTTTCATGGAGCCTAAACTATAAACTAAATAGCAAAGCGGAGGCTCGTAGCATATGCACAGCGTAAACCAGCGAACTTGCGTCGACTGCGCAATTAAATGTTGAAATTTCGGGAAGGCTGCTTCCTTAATGCGAATCGGCCAGCATCAGAAAAGACGCGAAAGTTGGAGGACGCTTGAGCGAAGGCTTAAGCTTCTCATTTAAGAGTGAATGCTACAGTGCCTTTCGGACCCAGTTCGCATATTCTCTTCGTAGGCGAGTTTTCCTATCTCGTATATTCAAATTACAGACGAAGGTTTCATTTGTTTAAGTGTTAGCTAAGCCTTGTGAAACGGATTCTACCTTGCGAAACAGAAACAGAATTTTGTTCATTAATGCACCTGCCCACGGCAGAGCTTTGGCTTAGCCAGGTGCTTCGAGAAACGTCTCCTTTATTGAACGCTTTCGAAAAACCGTGCTTTTGTAGTGATATAAACATGGCGAAGCAAAGCAGAAGAATAAATCACTCCATCTCCTGCTAAAGGGACCATGCGGCAATGCGAAGCAGCACGGGGGGTGCACGCCGCGTTTGCATCGTTTTGACTAGGTGTCACGGTTGCATCGGTTTGACGCTAGCAGACGCTGCCTGCGTCAGCGTTGTCTCTCGCGGGCGAGGGCGCGTTCTTGTTCCTTGCGAGCGGTAAAGCGTTCATCTAAGAAAGAACGTTTCCATAGTCAACGCGTGTCGTTCGGAGAGGCGGGGAGGAATGCCGAGAGGAGAGGAGATGAGACAAGGAGAGGAGCGGGAGGAGGATGCGCATGCGCAGTGCTGGTGTGGACACCACACGGCGGAGGGAGGGGCCAGGGAGGGACAGACAAAGTCACCGCCATAACCTTCTTCGCACCTAAAACTGCTCGAGGTGGAAGTTACATGAAGGGACAAGGACGAAGCCGAATACAGATGTTAGGAACTCGCAATCCACTTCCGCTATATACTATGGCAGTGCAGAAGGGCTACGGCATCTAACCGCATAATGACAACGTGCAGAAGTCATCGCGCAGACAGACAACATGAGCACGTCCTGTTGTCTGTATTGCTTCCGTGAGTCCACAACTGCGCCTTTCCTTACAAGGTGGCTAGGTGCGTTTTACCTATATTACAAAAGAAAGGCATAAGTAGTTCTGTACATTGGTGTGCAGTGGTGTACATTTTGCTGCGGCAACCTATGCGTATTGTGCATTTTTCCCCCTTGGTTGCAGTAAAGTGGGACCCGAAACAAAATGAAAGAAAGATACAGTGAGATTATAGCCAAAAGCCGCATTTAGATGTCGACTCATATTTTTTCGATATTTGAAAATAAGAAATATGATTGGAAAATTCAATTCTTATATGGGAGACCACACATTGTGGGGCGTCATTACTGGTCGAAAGTGAGCCCCTGTCGTTCTTCGTTTCCTGAAGCAATGTATCCCCAGTAGATCTTACGCGACAGCGACTCGAGACCGCTGCCAAGCGTGCTCCAGATCGCGACATTAATATAAAGAAGAAAGCACGCGATAATGATTGCATTATCGGGCGTGCAATTGAAGCCATGGCAAAGCAGAAGGAAAGCAGCCGAGACGTACCTCTACAGTCTCAGCTGTCGCGTAGATAGATAGATAGATAGATAGATAGATAGATAGATAGATAGATAGATAGATAGATAGATAGATAGATAGATAGATAGATAGATAGATAGATAGATAGATAGATGCAGTGTGGGAGAGATTCTTTCAAGAGGAAGCGCAGGAATCGCTTCTAGCCGCGCAATCTTCTGGGGCAAAACAAGGCATCGTAGATGGCACAAATGATTTCGGTGTCGTTTCAGCGCTCTCGTCCAAAGAGCCAAGCAATAATGGCGATGTCTTTCGCATCATGAAGAGTGATGCGACCGGAGCACATCCTTTTCAGGAACCGCGGGATAAAAAAAGGAGAGTACGTAACAGAGAAGTGGAAGAAGCTTAGACGACACCAGATAATGCTGTTCTTTACGTTATCCTTCTTTTTATTTTTCGAAAGTGTCGCCACTTCCACTGCTACATTACAGACTCATCACTCGTCGTACTGGCCTGTCTGTTAGCGCTAAGGATGAAGTCATTTTCTCTCGAAGTATCCGTATCAGGAAAAAATAAAAATAAATAATGACATTCTCAGTTCTCCGCGAAAGCTGTGTTTTCCAGCGAATGTTCCACTGGATGACACGCAAAGCCTTCGTACAGGGCGTACCAAAAAAGAAAAGGAAAAACAAAAACATCTCCACCATGAAAAAAAAACTGCACGCGAACTCCTTTCATCTCTTTCGCTTCGAAGAATAAGATAGACTGAAATTATATCAACATAGACTGTAAATAAAAACTGTTTTTCGGGCGGCGGATTTTTACCACTGACTCCCGGGCTTCGAGGCCACCATGCCAAGCGACTCAGCCACTATCGCTTAACGGAACACGCCATTAAGGCTGGGTTTTATCACAAAATACGACAGACTGATAATAAAAATTGCTCTTCTGCCTACATAACAAAACCAACGGCCAAAGGGTACCCAGACCACCACGCAATTCGATGTCCAACGGCCTTCAATATAGAAATTCAACTACATTATTGAAAAGAATGAATAGTACGCTTAAGAACATAGTGTGCCACGTAACCAGGAGTGATGAATAATAAGTTTTTTCTTCTCTAATATTCTGTGTGACTTTTCGGTACAAATAATTTTTTTTATATCTGTCTTGAACCTGGAATCATTAAGCACTCAAAGTGTGACGTAATAATAAACCTTTGCACTGTTATAGCAACACCCCGTGGATAATAAAATAAACGAATCCGCTCAACGCGGCGCTGCAGCATTGTCGATTATGCAAAATTTTACTTTTGCAGTATCTGCAGGACTGGTCTCGCAGGTTTTGTGCAGATTTCGCAGAACGGAATGGACGACATCGGGTCCAGAGGAAACGCAGTTTCTCACAAATTATTGCTCAGATTTTGGACTAAACCAACTAAGATAATTTGTCAAGTGATCAAGACATGCCGACAGTGGTCGAGAAAATCCACCCGCGTTCAACTACCGAAACTAAGCAATTATCCAGCGTGCGAACATTTATCAAACGTTCGCGACAGTGCAATGAGAGCACGTAAGCACTACGTAATACCTGCGCGAAAAATTGCCCAAGCATAAAAAACAAAACCGTAATTCCGGCAAGGTCAAATTAATCGTACGCCAGTAATCTTCAAGCAATCTCGTGGACACACGTGTTTCAACATAATTACTCTTTACGAAAGCACTGTTCTAGTGTAATTACTAATGAACACATGATGGCCTAGGACAGAACCTCTTTTGTAAAAGCAATGGTTCCAAATAATAGAAAGTTCTTTCATGTAATACCGTCGTGGGTGGTAATTGTTCTGCACTATATAAAACGAGCTACAGTACTCAGAACAAGGTCTTGAACCGCGAGCACCAAGAACATAGGCTGTAGGAAAACTTGAAGAAAAATTACCCCTCGTTTAAACAAGGATGCGAGGGAGCGACGGTAATTTCTTTGCGAACAAATGAATCTGAAGCACAATAGAAACTTGAAAACGTTGCGACGCTAATAACTAATCACGCTTCCCTAGTGCAGACACGAGAATTACTCCTACTATGATAATTGCAAAGCTTTTTTTTTCCTCTGTGGATAATCGTCTCATACATACTGCTCGACAGGCGGACGCGGAATTCTTAGCCTCAAAATTGGATTTTGTTTTAGGACTAGAGGCAGGTTCACTCAGAAAATGTTTCATTTCTAGATGTGTTCTTTCAACGCTTCTAAATTTTTGAAAACAGTGCTACGAAAGAAAAAAGAACACGGAAGAGCATCTTCTTTAGATAGTGCGTCACAATTTCTGAGAAAATACTAATACAAGTAAATAAAAGAATTCCTGATGCACAAATAGGTGTTTAAAAGAAAATTATCAAGGACAAATAATTCTAAAATATAAAAAAGTAATTTTTTTTCACTTGGACATTTAAAGGACATTTACAGTTACATTGAGTGGACATTTACATAAATGTCCACTCACGTGGGCATTTATGTACATAGTGTTGTAAAGTACGATACTATGTACAAGCAATGCCAAGAGTACAACTGAATGGTACAGCCCAAAGCGTGGGCACTGCATCATGTCATACATAAAGGGGCCTGGACGCAACATTTCCTAAACATAATCAGAAAACAGCACCAATCATTCGTGGACGCCGCTGTGATCACGTCAGCCAAAAAATATTGCGCTGCCCGTGCCAGGAAATTTGAAATTCGGTTTCAAGCAGAACTAGAAAAGGCCCGCCCTTCTTTCAACAAATGACTTCACTGTAAGGCACCGACAGAGTCGCTTGATTTTTTTATGTTGCTCTTTAAGACACGCACGCGTATTTTATATATTTGCTGAATTCAAAACGAACGAAAATTCTGCCAGCTAAGCTGTAGTGGTGCCAAATGTAATGAGACAGCGGAGCAGGGCGGCGTTCTGCAGCCATAGTTTCATCTACGCCTAACTTAGCTTGTCTAGGCTTGGTTTGACTGTCTTGGCTTTTCCAGGCTTAACTTGACTCACGGCTGCTCTAAGGGTAACTATTCAAAGCTTACCTTGGATTCTCTGGCCTCATAACTTGACTTTCAAGCCATATTTTGCTTCTACAGGTTTAACTACACTTTCCCGGCGTACCTTGGCTGCCGTGCCTCTTCTGCTGCCTCTGCCGCTAATTCGCCTTTGTTCTTACGCAGCAGGGGAAGCGTTCTGTATGAAACTCTTCCAATCACCACAGACGGAAACGGGGCGGAGGAGGTTGCTTGCACACTTATTATAAACTGGTCGGTGTCTGGCGGTGGGGCTCGAACCAAGCACCTCCCGCACGCTGAAGCGGGCGTCCTGCCATGCTTACGCCGTCGCGTGTTCATGAGGCGTTCATGAAGTGTTCATGTAGCGTGTTCATGAATAATCAGTTCCTCTACGTCGTTGAACTTTGGTAAATGTGGCGGTTGTTGGGGGTACACGTATCCGTTGGTCGTGCTAAATACGGAATATTTCCAGCCATTAAAGTATCTGTACGCACCTTGCCAAATGCGAAGCAAATGTGTCGCTGACCAGCCTTCTTAAGCACTGGTTTATGTCGTGTAGGATAGGTCTTCTACATCAGGATCAGCAGTGAATGCACAGCGCATGACGGCACCAGTCAATCCACGCTAGTGATCGTATGCAAATTCGGACGGAATCACAAGCGATCGCATATGTACAGCTATGGTTGAGCTCTACTTTTAGGAACTCGCGGGTGAAACTGCCGTAGGCTCGTACTGAAAAGCTTCCGAGAACTCGCTGTCCCAGGTCGTATTGCCTTCGCTGTCGCATACCAAGGTGATGTGATGACATCTCTCTAGCTCGAAATTCTATTTTTCTTCGCTAGTTGCGTAGCAAGGCGATGTATAGCCGCGTCACTAGGTCGAAGTTCTCTCCATTTCCTCCTTGGCTTTGGAACTGCTTGGCGCGAGCTCTACCAGGCAGATCTCGGGGGGGCGCGCGCTTGGCTTCGCCCACCATGCCATCCCCCCACAAAAAAAAACGCAGGTTCGATGCCGGCAGCAGCATTCGCACTTTCGATGGAGACGAAAATGCCAGAGGTGTGTGCGTTGTACCTTGTCAGTGCACGTTAAAGAACCCCAGGTGGTCAAATTTTCCGGAGCACTCTGCTTTACGGCGTCCCTCTTCTTTCTATCCATTTCAGTCCCTTTCTCCTACCTCGTTCTTCTTCCCTTCTGTACGTTGAGCCGCGCTCTCGACAGGGGCTGCAGAAAGTACTGTCCTTTCGTTAACCAAATCCCAATCATCATCATTATCCCTTCCATATGTAGAGAGGTTGTATAGAAGTTCTCTCTGGCTCTTTTTCTATCTGACCGCTTATCTCCCTACACGGCTTGTACATCCCCACGTCAAGAACGTCTATCACCAATGACGAATTTACTGTGATGATTGGTTGAGTTCTGTGGTTTTAGCTCCCGAAACCACCATATGGTTATGGGAGACGCCGTAGTGAAGGGCTGCGGAAATTTTGACCACCGCGGTTTCTTTAACGTGTACAGACATCGCACAGTACATGGGCCTCAACATTTCGCCTCCATCAAAATGCATTCGCCGCGGCCGGGATACGATCCCGCGACCATCAGGTCAGCAGCTGACTACCATAGACACTAAGACCACCGTGGCGGAGCGACTCACTCTGATGTGACCGGAATAATTATTGGAGCTCTGCTCGACTTTGGCAAAAGAAGCTCGCAGTCCTTGATCGGCGCGAATGATTCCTGTCTATTTTGGTCTTCCGAGGACATAAAAGGAAAGCTGCAGTGACGGGGGAGTTGTTGCCCAAATAATCACGAACCAAATCCTTAGGCAGCGGAAGTTTAAACCCGTAGAAACTTTAAGGCACGTCTTGCGGAAAGCTCAAGACAGTTCACGTCTATTCGACCTCGAAACCTCGAAACACCCTCAAGAGGGCAAGACGTTGAATAATGCCATCCGGAGGATTTAGAAGGTCTTTGAAAACACAGGGAAAAAGTAGGGAATAAGAAAGGATGTCGAATAGGATTACCCTTCACAAGGCTTTGCTGCGTAGCCGAGTACGTACGTGAGCCACATTTATTTTCGGCTGCGGCAGCGGCCATGAATTTCCAAAGTGGGCGCTACGTGCTTCGCGTCGCCACGACGATCTACTTCTTATGGTTTTGTTTCGCTAAAACGGTGCAGCATTCAGAATACTGGAGACCACGCAAGGCTAACGCCGCTCAGAAAGTGCAGGTGTCGTGCACTCTGCATTCATCTTCGTAGCAAGTTCATCCTCGGACGCGTCGCATGCTGTTCGGTCCAGGAGCAGGTGACAGCGAAGGACACTTGTACGATGGAGTGTACTCTGGCCTCAGGAAACTGCGCGTAGTGCTTATGCATATCCCCGTCGCTGCGATGGTCTACACAGCGGAGAAATAGCTCGTGCGCTTAGTACATTTGTCATTGCGCTGTTTCGTGACGCAGAAAAGAAAAAAAAAGCACGGCACACCACCGTTCTCTTCGTATTCTGAGGAGTGGTCAGGCTTTGGGCGAAGATCCCCGAATAGAACGTCGTCCGTAATGCATGCTTTCGTGAAGCGACAGCGCCTATGCAGATAGTGCATACGCCGCGTGCGAGATGGTCCGAGACGACGCCGTTTGAAAGTGGCAGCTAGAACGTAGTTTCGTGGAAGATTTCTTAAAGCGCCGCCTGTCACATTTAAGAGAGACGAATAATGCTCCTAGACACTTGCGTTGAGAGCTCAATCTAGATGAAGTACAGGAAACGTGCAGCTGTGCTTCTCTGTGTTTTGTTAACTGCGATGACACTCACTTTGTCATGAAATATGCTATAGTATTCCCCTAGTATGCAGTGTATTTAGCACGTTTCATTATCGGTTGTTTACGTGAGGTTCGTAATGTTGGTATACCAAGGATATTTCAAAAGGTGGCAAAGAAGCCTGGTGAAGCGGTGGAACGGAAGGACCTCCGTAGTCTGCCACATAGCTACGACGTAGTGTCCCATGCGGTCACGAAAGCATGCAAGCATGTGTTTGGCCAGCCCCACGTAATAGCCGCCGGGGATAACTGGTAGCCTGCTTGCCCTAACTGCTTTGAGCGGCTGTTTGTCCTTTTCCTTTTCTCCTTTTCTATTGCCTCACTGCACCATGCTGACAATTGACCGAGGACAGCTTCCATTTAAACAGTAGCATCATGAGGGTTTACGTTAGATATCCTACCGAAAGTCCGTAATCTCCTTCTAGTAGTCCATTGAGTGGCATGTTCGCAAGAACCTCTCAGTGAAGTCTGACACCAAACGGTAACCTTTTGTATATCAAGCCATCGCTACTGACGGCACTAATGAGACCATGCGAAACGTCAGCATGTCGTCATCATGCCGACACCGCTTGGTCACTTAATTATATGAGTCATAATCTGATCACAAGGCCGTATGGTGTGCTTAAGGGCCTCCTATGGTCACGTGACATCAGTTCTATCACCGTCAGTGACGGTGGGGTTTTAACAATGTCATATGCAACAACTTTTTGATAGTGGACCTTTCTGGATGTCCATCGTTCCCGGAATGTCAACCGCCCCCGAAGTCTCCGATGTCAGCTGTTTGCAGAAAGGAAAAACAGGTCCCTCACTTGCCCTCAAACCACTCCCTGCCCACACTTCTGCCTTCAGCCTGGACCCACTAACTGTGCTCTTGCCTTCAGGCCACTGCTACATCTTAGTGACTATGCGAAGACGTTACGGGTAAGCAACTGGAGATCTCCTCTAGCACCCATGAACATCTCAATCAAAAGAGATTGGCCCTCACCAGCAAGCGAGGGCACCAATTCCGCTGAAGAAAGCGTCGAACAGAAGGCGAGTGAAAGTGGGAACCTTCAACCTACGCGCTCAGACAAACAAAAACACGTAGAACAGAAACGAAGGAGAAAATTGTCAACATAATCTTGGGAGCCAAATCGGCCAACGAATTGCCCAAGATTGTTACGCCGGAGAGACCAGTATTATGGCGCTTGTTGCGTAATAGGAAATAGATGGAGTACCCAGCATGGGCACATGGGATGGGAGCAGGCTAACAAGGTTCTGTATTTTGCTTCTGTATTGAACAGTTTCACTCAATCTAGGCACAACCTGCAGGGCAATCTCCTGGAATGGCGGAGCCTCGCCAGCTCGAGAGGTTTCCATTACAAGGCCAGAGTAACGCCAGAATGTGAGGGAAAGAAAGAATTTAAGAACACGGCGTGGTTAGACGTGAAGAACACAATCCAGCTGTGTGCATAACTAACGCAGAAGCGGCAGCATCAAAGGAAGGTTACGAAAAGAAAACCACAAACACAGGAAGAACGCTCGTAAAGGAATTTAAGCTACTCTGACAGAGCGTTTAGTTGGTCTAGAGAGCGCGTGTTGGAAGTTTTTGTACCCACCTTTTCAGTGTAATGTATTTGCCCAGTGACGGTATTCATGATTTGAAGAGTGTTGGGCCCGACGTGAATACAAATGCTGTGCGAACACTGCATGGTCGCCTAGCCGAAGGCGTCACATAGATAGATAGATAGATAGATAGATAGATAGATAGATAGATAGATAGATAGATAGATAGATAGATAGATAGATAGATAGATAGATAGATAGATGAAATATTAGGAGAACATTTCATAGTAAGGTAAGCAGTCAGATAAGCGGAGCGAGTTCAGAAAGGAGTAATGCTTATGAAGTCTGTAGGCCAATGGTGCTGATTCCTACGCCCTCTAGAGCCGCAGAGAACAGTGCCATCTTTATTTTTCAAGGCGAATTGCTGCATCTGTTGGGAACATAGGCATGTAATTTTCAGGCAATGGGCTCAAGAAGCCACTAAGGCCAAGCGGTGAAACGAAAAGCAAGGAGTTGTGGGGAAGGAAAAGAAGAAAGAAAACAAACAAGAAATGAACGTACAAACTATATCTGTGGAGGAAGCAGAGAAATTTGCCGCCACGGGAAGGCCAGGCTTCAATAAGCAAGGAGGAGGAGCGTAATGAAGTCTAAATAATGCACAGCTCATTTCCTTGGAATTTTCCCTACATCAGGTTGAAATGAGGTACCGCGGAAGGGGAAAAACAATCAAACATGCAGAAAAAAAGGAAAACCGAGAAAGAGAGGCTGGCAGTGGAAGATGCCGCTGGGGTTCTTGCATCCAGATTCAGGCTAGGAACGGCGCACCTGGCGGGAAAAACCTGGAATTAAGGCCCGAGCTCGCGCGTTCCTTGCACGCATCGTTTCTTTCGAGGAGCGATGCGGCCGTTTTGGGCGAGCTCCAGCTGCGAGCAAAGCGGGACCAGGTAGCGGCGAGACGATTTTCGCGAGAACGGTCCGATGCAAATTCACCGCGAGCTCGCCGTTGCAATCATCTGCCTCGGGAGCAAAAGAGAACCTTTTTCTTTCTTTCTCCTTATTTTTTACCAAGGCCGTCACTCTGGGTATCTCGTTTGAAAGCCAGCACCGGGAGAGTTGCCGGCAAGTGCGACTCAAACATTCTCCCGCGCACGCTGCTCCCCGTGCTCAATGTTTAAGGGACAGCTTTCCATTCTACCCCACTCCACCTCTTCCCCAGTGACACACACACCAACGCACGCATACCGTAATGCCCTTCATTTCACTGGAGTTCGTTGCAAATTTTATGCTGGTATTACAAGGAACCGCGCACAGAGACTTTGGTGAGCAAGGGAGTCGTCTCTCCTTTCATAATTGAACACTGCTTTCATTTGCGCCACTGCCGAGCGAGTTCGGGTTCCCGATTCCGTCTTTCGAAGCATAGGTGGGCCGTGGTCTAAAGAATGCTGTGGTGGGAGGCTGAGAATTTGATATGAATGAACGCGAAGCGGGAACACTTAAAAAAAAATAAACGGAAACAGCCTAATTATGTCGTTCATTTTCTGGGAAAGCAATCTTGGCAGGTCCTAGTGAACGTGTTCTTTGGAGGGCGCTGTTTCTATTTCCAGGGAATTCGAAGGTGAAAGTTGTGCGGTAAATACACCCAGAAAGAAATTAATTCAAGCAATGCTTAAGCGTGCGCATGCGCGCACGAGTGTGCATTAATGCTAGCTCCTCTTGGTGTGGGAAATTGAGATTCTCTGTAGAAATTAGGGTAATTCGCGCACGAGCTCTACGTCGAAAGAGAAAGTACTTTAGCACTGCCAAATATTACATTGAATAGACTATTCAACAAACGCTTGTTCTTCAGTTTAATAGTGATGAATTTAAAGGGAACCTAGATGGGCCTTTTTCTAACGAATGTCGTGGCGGGAGGCTGACATTTTGATATGAAAGGAAGTGAAGCGGTAACAATAAAAAAATAGCAACAACCGATGGCGTTCATTCTTCAACCACAGAGTTTTACTCGGCGCAGTAATAAAAAATGTCGCAAATTGCTCCTTTTACGATACAGCGCGAAAGAGACAAGCACCAAACGTCACATGTCATGGTTAAGTTAAATTGTGGAGCAAGCGTAGAGGAAGGAAAGAAGCTAGGGCAAGGCTTGATTTGACAAAAATTAAGCATTGCCATAAACAGTTTAAACCAGAGAATCAAGAGGAAGGGGCCCCATTGACGTGGCAGGCAAGCAGTCGACGCGCGGTTAAGCGCAGACTTGCACACTAACTAGTTACTAGTAACGCGTTACCGTTAACTAGTTACTTTTTTGAGTAACTTGTAAATGTAACTAGTTACTTTTAATTTGGAGCAAGTTGTAACAGTAACACTGTTACTTTTTACACAGTAAATGTAACAGGAAATATCGTTACAGTTATTTCCTTTAAAAAAACATCCAGCAGCAACACACTTTGGGAATATAAATTATTGATAATTTTTTCTCTTCTGGTGTTCCTCGTTTCATCGGACCTTCATTGCCTGATCGAACAGAAGGCAGGCTCTTCGATTCTGTAAAGCGTGCTTTTCTGTTAGGTAGGACTGCTACGCCAAATAGCTCACTTCTGCCGGCAAGCTACGCCATGCTGAACGAAGATATTTCTTTGACGTGATCGTCGTCGTAGTTGTTGCTACTGTTGTAGCCGCATCAGTAGTAGTAGTAGTAGTAGTAGTAGTAGTAGTAGTAGTAGTAGAGAAACAAGTAGTTGGAGTAGTAGTAGTATCAATATTAGAAGCAATAGCAGCAGTAGTAGCAGTAGTCGTAGTAGTAGTAGTAGTAGTAGTAGTAGCCACAGTGATAAGTGGTAGGTGAGTAGTATTACTAGTAATAGTAGTAGTAGTAGTAGTAGTAGCAGCAGTAGTACTAGTAGTAGCAGTAGTAGTAGTAGTAGTACCCTAGATGCTGACGGGACCGTGGCCAGGTTCTGGTAAGAGGCGTCCTGCTCGAAAGCCTATGCAGGTCTTAGTTACGTGGTAGGATTTTGTCTGCGTCTGTAAAACGAAATCTTTTACGCAGGAGTTGACCAGTAAGTGCGGCCGCTTCCATGTAGATGTACACTGTGCCCTGCCTACCCCACGAAGATATGCGTCCGCTGCAGCCCAAGATTGAACCGTTAAGCCTGTGCTCAGCAATGTGTCACCGCCGTCTCCTAGCTACCACGTCAGAAGTACCATTGATTATAGAGAACTAGGTCGATATAAATATGCGCTGTCTCTTCTCTTGCCATCCTATTTTCCTAGCACACATGAACAAACACGGACGCAGGAAAGACAAAAAGACCAGACGGGTGCTGGACATCAACTGGTTTTACGTTTGAAAAAAAAAACACATACAGGTTGAACAAGCTACACGTGTTCGCACGCGCAAACATGCAGAGGCGCAGGCGCATTGCTAATTTTTACCCTACCTTCGGTTAACAAGATTCAGGCTTAAATATTCAAGGTTCTTCTGAGACAAGGGGATAGATGGAATACTTACGCATGCGTTTTCGTTGGCATTAAATCGCTACTGCCTCTATAATTTCTTTCCAGATAAGTTGGCCTTCGTTTGCCCAGCAGTGAACGGGCGCAAATGCAACAATGCATGCACCAGGAAGCATGACAACCCGTTTGTGCCATGCGAAGTTGGCGTTGTGTCTAAGATTCCGCTTTCATGCGGTAGGTGCTATATTGGCCAGAATGGGCGTTGTCTCAATGTTAGATTGCTTGGGCACCGTTGACGCCTCTGCAGCAGGGGGGGGGGGGGGGGGGGGGGCATATGGCGGACCATAGCAGCAGGTGTGGTTGCCATTCAGAGCCACACGTGTGCTACGAAAAGGCAAAGATCAAGTGACACGGGAAATTATAGAGGCAGTAGCGATTAATACCAAAAAAACGCCTACGTAAGTGTTCCATCAATCAACTTGTCTTAGAAGGAGCTTGAATATTTAAGCCTAAAACTTGTGAACGTAAGGTAAGATAAAAATGTGCAATGCACCTGCTCCTGTGTATGTTTGCGCGTGCGAACACGTGTAACTTGTTCAACTCGTATGTGTTTTCTCCAAAAGTAAAACCAGTTGATATCTAGCGCCCGTCCGGTCTTTTTTGTGTCTTTCCTGTGTTTGTTCATCTGCGCTAACAAAATATGATTGCGAGATCCTGCAACCAACTAGCCCACATTGCCGCCTTGACATGTCTTCTCTCGCCTTGTATTAATGTTGACTGTGCTACGTCATCATTGAACGACACAAGTAAACTGCAACAAATGACGCGTTGCCGTTACGAGTTTGCGGGACTGCCCTTTATGTGTTTTTTTTATCCGTGAAGGTATCCCAGTGTTACGTTAACATGTTGCGTGGCTACCTAACTCTCTCCTACGACACTTGTACGCCTCTATTTCTTTTACGTGTACTTTCACACCACTCCCAACTACGCTTTCGCGCTGCAATCAAGTGCGCACCGCGCGGTCGAAATGAAGAAAAAAAATGATGAAAGAGTAATTACTTCTCGCGATAGTTACTACGCAATACCAGCGCCGTCAAACTTGGAACGCAGTTTGTCTTGGGACGACGTGGATCATTTGCAGAAGCCTCCACCTGGCGCTCATTACTATATTCAAAAACCCTAATGCGAAGGAGAATGCTCTCTAAGTCTCTGAGAACGCTCGCATGAGGCTTGGCCCAAGTGCGTGCCTGACGAGCTTCTTGATGAGACCCCCCAGAGAGTTTAGGCTATGGGCTGCTCCCCAGCTCGCATACCCATTTCGGGTTAGTCATAACACAGAGAAGGAAAGCTTTCAGAAGCGAGGCTTAAGCTGGTGCTCGTTCACTTCACTATCACCCTCCGTACTCTTTCGGCGTCGACGTCTACATTCATCGTGTGTGAGTTTCCTGCGGACTGAGACGATTGTATTGCCTAATGAGCAGCCGGTGTAGCAAGGGGAACTGTTATAAAAAATCAACTACGCAGATTAAGGGCTTAAGAAGGATAGCAGCTGCATTAGGAAACATACTAATTCTCATTGGGCAAGAGCTGAAGAAACATAAATCTCTCGCGTCGTAAGTCTAAGATGCTTGGCCTAAACAATGTGGTAACATACTGCTCAACGCCGAGACAGGAAAATGGCAGCGATAGATTTGAATGCCAGTTAATGAGAGGGTTTGAGGAACCAGGACGTGGTGGTGTGAATTTAAACTACCGAAGACTCATCAAAGTTTCCAGATCAAGAGCGTTCTCGGACTTTAATCGAAGTTTTTACAGCATCACACTCACTAATGTTGTACTAGTCAGGTCCAGCCGAACTCGTTCTAGACTAAGGGCTGTTGCGACTGAAGCACTGTTGGACATGCTTCAGTCGGCTCTCTCCTACCACCTGATAGAAAAGCACGCTTAGCTTACGTGCTCGATCGAGACTGACCTTTACACTGCGCTTGGTGTTTGGGAAAGTCTGAGCTCGATGCTTTTCAAACTGGTCGATGGGCTAACTAATGTAGTTGTAAGCTACTGTGTTTTGTTCTCTTCTCTACTGCCCTAGTAAAGGAAGACTAGCCGGCTTGCGGCACTCGCGTCCCTGACACGAAGAGAAATATTTATGTTGCATTTGCGCAAGGACCAACTTCAGAACATTTTGCTTTCATTTTCCTTGCTTTAGAAGACCGCTTCGACTCAGGTGCCCTATCACTGAACAGCGCTCTCAGAATTAGCGCCGCCGAGGCACTTGCGTGTGGGCAATAACTAAAACATGTGCCATTATTATTATTATTTCGTGTGTAAGCGCGTACGCACAAGGACATGGCGGAAATAGAGAAAGCAGGCTCACAGCTCTGCCACAGAGAGAGGCGCAAAGCCTGCCAGCTCTTTTGGGTAGAATTTTACCGGTTGTCCGGTATAACTTTGTGTAGGCTGCACTTGCGTGGTTCGTCAAGCGAAATCCATTCCTTGAGCCAGTAATAGCCAAGATAAGAGTAAAATGTGGACTTCACAACCTCATGCCAATGTCGTTGCGCATCATGACACTGAAAACTATATTATATATACTATCAAGCATGTCCAACAGTTCTCCAGTGATTGTTGGACATGCTTGGTGTTCATCAGGAGGCTAAAATCACCCTTAGCTCTGTATGCGCAGCAGGTGGTGGTTGCTCTCAATCCAGTACTTGCGAGCTTTCTTTTAGACGCAGTGTTTAGACGCAATGAGGTTAGAGATGTGTCTAATCTAACAGCGGAATGCGATTCCACAGGTGATGTTCCCTGACACGTGGGGAACGCAGCACTGTTGTTACCTTCGCATGGCATAACATGATCCTGACAAACTTCACCCTCTCCTTTCATCTCTTATCCTCTATCCCGGACAGCGAACCGGATGCGTGTCTGGTTGTCCTTCCTGTCTTTTCTCCTCCTCCTCTGCCAGACATAGAAAAAAAGACACCACGATGCCCACCGAAAACATGCATTTCCAGCTCATTTTGCAAGTGTTATTGAAATGACCCCCACAGCACCACCACATTCAACAAAAAAAAAAGATTACGGAAGACGTTGTCGTGCGTATACCTTGAAGATGCTAATAGCCTTCTCCCAGCGTGTTACGATCTGCAAACTATTCTCGGATGTTCAAGTCGGCGCACTTACGGTTTCTCGTTGAAGACAAAAAACAATGAAAAAGATGCTCATCAGCTCTGAGCCGTTGAAGATCTGGTATTGACTTATCGGCTCCCCGAACCTCCGACGCAGTTCCTCTTTTTAAGAACGTAGAAACCACGATAAGGGACAGGCAAAGAAATGAACGTTGGAGGTGACGTCTTGAGATTGAAAAGCCAGCCTGGTGCACTGGTGCATCTCAGTGGTGGGCCCACCATTCCGCAGCAGAACAGGCATCAGGTGTCTGGTCCTATGGAATCTTCTTTCCCATTTCTTCACATATGACGGCTCACTTCCATATACGAAGGGTGGATAATCGGGCCATTCGGTACGCATTCATGGTGATAAGTGCGAAAACAGAGCACCGGACAGAATAGGGAGACACAAACGAGCACTTCCATATAAACAGTAGGCCAGGGTCTACGATGTTTACTTGAAGTGGTAAGTGTAGGTGTGTTATTTTGCCACGCCGCCGGAACTTCGACAGGACTTTAATGCAGGGAGGCTCAGGGCCAAGTCTTACTCTAAGGAAGCATTTAGGCCTCACTTGTGGCTAGCCGGAATAAAAGTTATTTCAACAAGGAGTAAGTGCACCAGGACGTGCTATGCCCCGATTCTTGAATTTTTCCCCAAACTCTCTATTTTATTTTTTCAGCCTCACTATTGCTGTCTTCCTCTCGACAATTCCCCTTCCCTCGCAGAGTATCACGTCAGCGATATTTCTACGCTGGCTAAATAATCTGGATTTCAATAAAGAGTTCTCTTTATCTATGGAAGGCGTCTGTGTAAGCAGGCTTTTTTCAGAAAAGATGGCCTTAGCAAAATATAGGTTCACACAAGGAATTGTTGTCCAGCCGGCGTAATTAAACGTTTTGACTGTCTACGCTACTTCGATTACGCAAGATTGTTGTCACCTGCTGATTGATTTGTGGGGTTTAACGTCCCAAAACCAGCTCTGATTGTGAGAGACGCCAGTTTCCAACTGCTGCCTTCATTTTGAGATTTCTGCCTGAATACGTCATTGAAGAAGAGTTGTTCACTTGATGAAAGGTGCGAGCGTCACAATGCCGTGAGACAGCTGAGGACTTAAAGGGAGTCTTTGAAACACTGTTTTCTTTGAACATGTTCAGAGCTGTCGTGGGGAGAGGTCTTCAGATCGAGTGATCCGCATTGCGTTATATGACTGAAAGATATTATTCTCCGGGAAGACAGACACTTGGTTTATACGATTCACGTGGTGGAAGCGACGTTGGAAAGTGACAGACGCGCCATGGCAGTTGCTCAAGACGACGCAGCACTCTGAGTAATTCAGTTGCCCCGTGGGTCTTCGAAAAATCGACGCATACTGTCTGCCCTGCCATTTGCGAGCACCATCTTTGTGCTCGTATACAGGAAAGCAGCCGTGTGCCGAGGAACATAACCGCTAAGATGGACTGTTAGGAGCGAAACGTGGGAAAAGGAACTGCTCGTTCAATTGAGGCAAATCTGTCCTTAGAACAAACATTAACAACCGTTATAATTTAAACTTGTACCTAAAATTTTGCCTACCTTACTACCCTTCTCTGCTAATAAGGGTAGAAAACCAAAACTTCGTGTGCATGAAATTGCTTTTCTAAGTTTTTCATTCTTTAGCGTTATAAAGCAATGTGACAATGCCACCATGTCTAATGGTGCGTGGTAATGTCTAGCAAATGCCGCGGCTAAAACGACAACACACAGCATGTGTATACGGAATATAGTGATGATACCGACAACGAAAATGAGCTTGGAATGTCCGTATACTTGACAGTGCAGTATAATCAAAATAAACGAAGAACAGGGAGCTAATTACCCATATCCATTACAGGCGCATACGCATTAAAGGCTGATATGAAAGCGAACAGTTTTCAGTTTACTTGAATATATTTAAAACGTGTGAAATATGCACCTTCCACTTACCTGACTATATCTCTTGGAACGTAGTGTAGTCCATGTTGTCTACACCCGTGTTTAATTGTATACTAATGAGGCGGAACGTCTGGTAGCTATTGACATAATGAAGGTTTTTACTGTTATCTGACTGCAGACACAGATGCCTGCTCTCAGCCGGAATTCCTGGGACCGTTCCTGAGATAACTGCTCATAAATTAGGCAGTCAACAGCTGCGGCTCACTCGCAAACTGCAAGAAAATGCGGCCGCTTTTGTCTCGGACGCAGGTCGTGTGGGGAAGCCAGAGTCATTTATTCCCGATGAAGAAAACTGGCGACCACAACCGTGAACCAGCCACAAAGAGAACGAAGCAGCTATTGTAAAAACAAGGCACTGGCAGGACGAGAGAAAAAAAACGCGACTGTATTTGTTTATTTTTATCATCCACGATTACACCCTGCTCCCTGTGCTACACGGCATCCTTCAAAACCTGAGCAGTGCTCCTCTTCGCCCACAGCCTGGCTACAACCCAGCCGCCCTTCTCCAAGCACGAAAAGCCCAATTTGCTACCCTTTCGAAGCGACTCATCCCAAACCATCCCTTCAGGGAAAATAGCAGCTGAATTGCCTCGTGTCTCGGCCTGATGTGCCCTTTGTGCCCAAAGAAGCAAGAATGACATACGAGAAAAGGAATAGAAGAAAATAGAGGTAGATAGATAAACAACGACAAGGAAAGAGTCGAGAGAATGCCTCGAGAAAATGGCGTCGTTCTAGGGCAACTTAGTTTTCCTCCCCCCTGGAGCTATCGTTAATTTCCAATCAACGGCGAGAGAAACAAGAGTCATTAACGCCCTGCCGTGGAGCGCGCGCGAATATAACGGGGCCAAAATAACGACGTAAATAAGTGTCGACAAAGAACGAAACCAAAGTGCGAAGAGGCGGCTGGAGTGGCAGCGACCAGAATGTGTAGCGGGCGTTTCATCAGGAGCGGTGGGCGCGCCAGTGAAGCAATTTGTTGCCTGTCAACACCGCTGGCGGCGTTGTTCTCGCTTTTTCACTTCTTACTTTGGCAGCAACGGGAAAGAACGAGAAGGGAGGGCCGTGCAGCTGACTCCGTGTGGTGTAGCACGTGACACTCCCATAGCGCCAATCAACCCCCCTCCCCCCCGCCCTTTCCTCCTCTTCTCTTGTCCTGCGTTGCTTTTTCCGCTAACGCCCATCCCACATCACACGGGCTTGATTGTCTGTTCCTTTCGCGTGATCGTACCATCGAAAGATTCAGACCATTAGGTCTTACTTTGTTTTTTGCTTTACATTGCCATATAAGGTAGAGTGCGGTTAGTTATTCGGATTACCTGATTTAATGGGTAACTGATGATGAGTTCAGGCAGAGCCCGGTAACCTGAATTAGGTTTACGCATGTAGAGTGCTCAGCGCTTCACGAGATTGTTGTGTGCAGTAAGAGCTGAGGGTTGTTGCGCTACACACCTAGCCTGCTGAGACAATTTGCCCTTGCTGAAGCCTGGCAAGTCGCCGCTAGAACTCTCATCCTACCGCCCCATCGCTTTGGCAAGTTGCGTGGGCAAAGTCATGGAGAGGATGGTCCTAGGACGCCTGGAGTGGTACTTGGAGTACAACAACTGCTACCCAGATGCCATGGCGGGTTTTCGTCGAGGCCGATCGTCGATAGATAACGTCGTCGATCTGGTCACATACGTTCAGCATGAGAAAAGCCGTAAGCGTCTCTGCGCTTCCTTATTCCTCGACGTCAAAGGAGCATATGACAATGTTACACATGAAGCAATCCTCTCTGCTCTCGAAGAGGTAGGAGTGGGTGGTCGGACGTTTCGCTGGATACGGAGCTATCTCTCTATGCGTTCCTTTTTCGTAAGCACCGAAGATGGCCGCACTTCTCTACATTATAGCTGCCGCGGTGTTCCCCAGGGTGGTGTACTTAGCCCTGTGCTATTTAATATCACACTAATTGCTTTGCTTCAGCACATTCCAAGCACGGTCAGGCTGTCAATGTACGCTGATGACATCTGCGTATGGACGTCAGCAGTGACGCGGTTACAATTGCGAGCAAGAATTCAAAGAGCTGCCAATGAAGCTGCTATCTACCTCCGTAGTCGAGGCCTAGAAATTTCCTCCGAGAAATGTGCACTGATGCCTTTTACGCGCAAATCTATGACTCACTACACCGTAATGATAAGTGGCCAAATCATACCCTACGTTCGAACATACAAATTTCTCGGTGTCATAATTGACAGAGATTTGTCATGGAGCCCTCATGTATCGTACATGAAAAAGCGGTTGACGGGCATCTGTCACTTGTTCAAGTTCTTCTGTGGAAAAGCATGGGGAATGTCGACACGTGCTATGCTGCAGCTATACAGGGCGCTTTTTCTCGGCTTTCTGCGATACAGCTTGCCAGCTATAACGAACACGGGCAAAACAAATCTACGTACAATACAGAGTGTGCAGGCTCAGGCGCTCCGGATCTGCCTAGGCCTACCACGGAGTGCATCGACAGTGGCGACAATAGCAATCGCTAGAGACCACCTTATCACGACCCAAATTGACATGGAAGGGCTGAGGACACATATCAGGCACCTCGCCAGGACCCCTCGGCACCACCTCTCTTCTTTGCCAGTGGACAGACCACGCACCTCTTTCTGCAAAACGATAGCAGCACATGGTGACTCGTTACCAACTTCTTTCACCCCTTCTGCGAGACCTTCAATTCCTCCATGGTGTCTCGCTCAGCCGGAAATCAACCTGACAATTCCTGGAATTGAGAAAAAAGCCGCTTTATCATCACCAGCGCTTAAACAGCTCACGTTACTTCTATTGTACGAGAAGTAACGGGACTCTACGCATATCTACACGGACGGATCAGTGCTTCCAGACAGCTCCACTGTAGCAGTCGTGATACCCGCGAAAGGTAAAACCTTAAAATTTAAGACGACTCATCCGACAACATCGACGGCAGCAGAGCTCGCAGCGATCCTTACTGCCCTTCATTTCATCAGAGATGAAGCGCCACACAAATGGACGCTTTTCTGCGACTCCAAGCCAGCATTGCAGTCCCTGTTGTCTCCTCTACGCCGCGGACCACATGAACAGCTGGTGTTCCAGGTTACAGAGATGCTGCAACATACAGGGAAGGCAGGCCACAAAATATCTTTTCAGTGGCTTCCAAGTCACTGCGGGATTATAGGCAATGAACGGGCCGATCAAGCCGCCCGTTCTGCACATAATAGGAACAACAAGTACCCATACCATTGTCAAGGACGGACGCGGCACGGATGCTCCATCTGCTTGCTCGCAAGTGTACTGTATCGCAATGGGGTGGCACACATTTCACGCATTCCCGACTTCACTCTCTCGATCCGACCTTAAGCCTTCGAGTCCCACCCAAGACTTGCCGAGGAGAAGCCACACTCTTATACCGACTATGGTTGGGCGTCGCTTTCACAAAAGCATATGCGTTCCGCATAGGGATGGCCGACACCGCAGCCTGTGACCACTGCGGTCACGAAGAGACCATTGAGCACATTTTATGTGACTGCCCACGATACAGCGTAGAGAGGCAACCTCTTCGCCTTGCACTCAACAAACTGGACGACCAACCACTGTCGGAAGAAGGCATCCTACGCCATCGACTAGACATCACGTTGCAGAAGAAGGCCATGCAAGCGCTACTGCGCTTCTTGACATCTACCGGCCTTCGTGAACGTCTATAAGTGGAACGTTCTTTGTGTGTGTGTATGTGTGTGCGCGTGTTTTTTGTTGTGCTTGTCTTGAATCTTGTACCCTCTCTCGGCTGTCATCTTTCTAACCCCCTCCCCTTCTCCCCAGTGCAGGGTAGCAAACCGGAATCTAATATCTGGTTAACCTCCCTGCCTTTCTCCTCTTTTCTCTCTCTCTCTCTCTTGCCCTTGCCATCAAGATGTTTGCCTCAGTCACTAATTAATAATTACCCGTGTTTTATACCCGCAAACCGTAATATGATTATGAGAGGGGCCGTGGTTGAAGGCTCCGGAAGTTTTGACAAGCCGGGGTTCTTTAACGTGCCCTGACATCTCACAGTGCAGCGACTTCTAGCACCTTGCCTCCTCGGAGATGCGGCTGGCGCTGCCAGGCTATGATCTCGCTACCATTGGATCAGCAGCCGAGTGCCATAGCGACTTCAATTACTAGCTAACTATTTACGTGAATAATTTACCACCCAAGAATTAAATATGAAATGGAACATTAACATCCACTGTTGCGATCCCACCGCTCGCCATCCGTGGTCGTGGTTCATATCCCACCGCTTGCCAGCCATCGTCGTGGTTCATCCCACCGCTGCCACCAGTTGTTGCGATCCCACCGCTCGCCATCCGTGGTCGTGGTTCATATCCCACCGCTGCCACCAGTTGTTGCGATCCCACCGCTGCCACCAGTTGTTGCGACCTCACCGCTGCCACCGCTTGTCGTGGTTTATCGCTGCCACCATTTGTCGTGGACTCGTGTCGCCTTCAGGCCAGGAGTCCACGGGGCAGGAGGGAAGAGTACGAGGAGTTGGTTTGGAGAAGAGAATATTTACATTTATTTACAACATGGTTTGAAGGTGATGGCCGAATCCCAATCAATCCTCTATCGAATCCCCTCTATCCCTGGGTGTCTCCCGTGAATTAAGTAATCAGCGTCGTCCGGTGACGCCTTCTTGGGAGGGCCCAGTCGACGCTTCTTCTTCCAATCGGTGGTTGAAGGTCCGAAGGGGAAGAAGGTTGTGGACCTCCCCCTTTTTCTTGGAATGTGGCCGAGGTGACACATACGCAGCCGGACCATACGATGGCGCATCTGGCGCCTTCCGGTGGTCATTCGCCACCCCCCCCCCCGGCCGGAGGTAACGAGCAAATCGTTACCGGCACTCGGCTCGTTCCGACTCGTTTTTCAATAGCGACACCTGCGTTGACGAGTTTCTGCTGGCGCCGCTCCATCTCCGAAGCCCCGGACGTAACACCACCCATTTGCAGCACAACACTAAAGAAATCTGAACGGATCTCTCTGCAATAACAGCTTTTTAATCGGTGAAAATTTCATCCTTGTCCGAATTCCTCGCTAACTAGGAGACTCATT